>JAUDYJ010000001.1:333113058-333650558 GCA_030761175.1 Masticophis lateralis
ATTGACAGTGTCCATCTGTCAATTACACAATCCACATTGCTTCGATACACGCATATACCCTGTTTCCTCGAAAATAAGACCCAATTGGAAAATAAGTCCTAGCATGATTTTTCAGGATGCTTGTAATATAAGCCCTACCCTATGTCACATGATTTTATGACTTACTATTAGCTTGTTTTGCTATGATTTAGACTGTGTGGGTCCAACCTTTTGACTTGTCTGGGTTGAACTGAGTGAAGAGGAATTATCTTGAGCTGCATATAAAATGTATAATATAATTAATGTATTTGTATGTAATGTAATGTATATGTATAAATAATGTTAAAAGTTTATGATCCTGTGGAAATGCATTACTAGCTATCCAAGACCACATATGGCCCACAGGCTGCAGGTTGGACATACCTGTTTTAGACCTTGGACTTTTCTCAGTTTCTATCTTACTACTTATTTGGATTGTTAGATTATTGTCTCAGATATTGGCTTTGCTTGTTGGGCCTCAAGGATAGCCTTCATTTAGAGGTACTATAATTGAACTTCCCCAAAAGATGGTTTCAACCTCAGCTAGCCTTTAGAAGAGCTGTAGAGGTAAAGGTTTCCCCTGCCCAAGCATGTCCAACTCTAGAGGGTGGTGCTCATCTTCATTTCCTAGCCAAGGGAGCCAGCATTGTCCGAAGACACTTCCATGGTCATGTGGCTGGCATGGGTATACACCAAAGTGTATGGAATGCTGTTACCTTCTCACCAAAGTGCTACCTTCCTATTTATCTACTTACATTTACCTACTTTAGAACTGCTAAATTGGCAGGTGCTAGGGAAAGAATGGGAGCTCATCCCATCACATGGTACTTGGGTCTTGAACTGCCAACCTTCTGGTTGACAAGCCCAGCATCTCAGCCACTAGGCCATCACTAGTGGTTGAGCATCAGAAGAGCTATAGCCCATGACAAGCTTTTGTGCTGTGGTAGAATCTGGTGCTGAGTTGAGTTGATGGATGAAGCAGCTGAGTAGCCTGTACTCCCTCGTGGGGAGGAATAGGCTGAAGGGAGATCATCCCTAAAATATTGCAACATTTATTTAGTAGTTATGCAGTGAGGTTTTTAGTCTGTCACGATTCCTGTCTATAAGCGAGCAACGTACCGTTTTGATCAGCTCAGTGTGTGGTTTCTGGTTCTTTGCATCTGGCAATAGCCGAGGAGTTTAGTCCTTGGAAACCAGCCTTGTCAGGACACAGAAGGGGAGACTCTTTGGCTTTCTCTCTCTCTATTGTTAGAGGATCCATCTAATCAGCTAATCACCTTGAAGGACCCAGCTTTGTACAAAGCAGCCCAGCACTGCAAAGGTTATACTTTTTCCCTGTATCTCTCTAGCTCTCCAGAAGCATTATCTGTTTTATTCTCCATTTTCAGCTGAAGTGCTGCCTTTTCAATTTCTTTCCCTTCTGCTGTGGCAGGAAACTTTTAAAAGAACCAGGTTTGTTGCAATAAGAGTCTCTATTTTTCTCTTCCTGCCTTCTTTTTCTGTAGCTGAACTCAGTGTAAAAAATAACACACTTGTTGAAAGCTCCCCTATTTTCCTTGTCATTCTCAGAATTCTGCTTCCTCTTTGTGCTATTCCCTGAGATCTTTGCCTCTCCCTTAATGAAATAAATAATGTGCTAAATCCTCACAGACTGTTAATGGCTTCTTGTTTTTTTTTTTATTGAAAAAGTTTTACAATACAATTTTAACCCCACATTTCCACCCTCCCCCCCCTTTCCCCCCATCCCTCCCCCCCTGACTTCCGTTACATGCAAAACATAAGTTTTATATATCAATCATTATTAAACATTAGATATAGGTGAGATCCACAATATATATCATATATTTTAGCAAAAGTAAGATTAATCCAAAATTCTTTACTAATAAAAGGAAAACTTAAACAATTAAAAATTATAAATGCCCCATTAAACCTAATTCAAACATAAAAATTTCCCCTTCTTTTTTGTTCAAGACAGCAGTATAACCAAAATATATAAGTTTATATCAAGTTAATAATTATCTAGACAATAATATAATATATATATTTAACATAGTAATAACAATAAAAATAATTCTATATTTCTTCAACCTCTATCAAAAAACTAACTGAAGATTCTTAATTTGATATTTATTCTGCACATAATCAACCCACTTTTTCCATTCCCTAACAAAAACTTCATGGGTCCTGTCTTTTAAGTACGCAGAAATCTTTGCCATTTCCGCAAAACTAGCCATCTTTGACATCCATTCACCTATGGTAGGCACACTATCTTTTTTCCAATATTGACCAATCAGTAACCTAGCTGCAGTAATCATATACAAAATCAATCTCGTATCACTCGGTGAACAATCCTTAACTATACCTAACAGAAACAATTGCGGAGAAAATTGAAGCTTCTTTTTTAAAACATTCTGCATTACCCACCAAAGTCTAATCCAAAATGCTTTCACTTTTCTACAAGTCCACCAAATATGAAAATATGTAGCATCCAAACAATCACACCTCCAACATTTAGGTTGAACATTTGGATACATACATGATAATTTCTTAGGATCTAAGTGCCATCTATAAAACATCTTATAAAAGTTTTCCCTCAAATTCTGTGCCTGTGTAAATTTAACATTCTGGACCCAGATCTTTTCCCATGTTTCTAACATCACTGGTTCTGCAAAATTTTGTGCCCATTTTATCATACAATCCTTAACTAATTCACTCTCTGAATCTCTTTCTAGCAATAAATTATACACCCTCTTAATATGCATCGGCCTTTTCTGTTTCATCTGTATCACCAAATCTTCTTCATGTAGCATTAGTCCAATTTTCTGGTCTTCTCTCCATCTCGATTGAAGTTGAGAATACTGCAACCAAGTTAAATTCTTCCCATCTTCCAACAGAGTTTTCAAGGACTTCAAGTTCCATCTGCCCCCATCATTAAAAAGCATCTCTTTGTATAAAATCCCCCCGAGTGACTTTATATTTGGCATAATCTGCCCAAGATCCAACCACAAAGGTATTTTGTAATCCAATTGAAACTGGTGCTTCTTCCAAACTCTCATCAACGCCTGTCTCAGTATATGACTTTTAAAAACATTATCCAACTTGTCTTCATAAAACAAATATGCATGCCAACCAAAATCCAAATCATGGCCTTCTAAATTCAGAATGTCATTTTTCGTTATTCCAAACCAGTCACCCACTTGTGTCAACACTGCAGCTTCGTAATATAGACGTAGGTTTGGAACTTTGAGGCCACCTCTTTCACGAACATCTTGCATAATTTTAAACTTGACTCTTGGCTTTTTCTCATTCCAAATGAATTTGTTTAGACCTGACTGCCATTCGGCCAATGTTTTATCACTCTTAAGCACTGGAATCATTTGAAACAAAAACAGAAATCTAGGTAGAACGTTCATCTTAACTGCTGCTATTCTTCCAAGTAAAGATAGTTGCAGTTTCTTCCATATTTCAAGGTCCTTTTGAATCTTATGCCACAAAACCTCATAATTATTTTGAAAAAGTTTTATGTTCGACGCTGCAACCTGAACTCCTAGATATTTCACCTTTGTAGCTATTTCAAAGCCTGCCACCCTTTCCAGTTCAGTCCTTTGTGGTTCCAACATGTTCTTAACTATCATCTTAGTCTTTTTCTGGTTTAGTCTAAAACCTGAGACCAAACCATACTCCTCAATAGTATTTTTCATCTGGATGAATGATTCCAAAGGTCATGTTAGGGTTACAACCAGATCATCTGCGAATGCTTTCGTCCTATAATCTTTTTGCCTTACGACAATTCCACTCAGTTTATTCGAATCCCGTAAAGAATTCAACAAGACTTCTAAAGTTAAAATAAACAACAATGGAGATAGTGGGCAACCTTGTCTAGTTCCTTTCTGTATATGAAAATTGGTGGTTAAACTTCCATTAATAACCATTTGTGCTGTCTGTTCTTGATAGATTGCCTCGATTGCTTGTACAAACTGATCTCCAAAATCCATTTTATACAAAGTCTTTACTAGAAAGTCCCAATTGACTCGATCAAAGGCTTTTTCCGCATCCAAAAATACCAGCACCGCAGGGATCTGTTTACTCTTCTCAAGATGTTCCAATAAATCTATGACTTGCCGCACGTTATCTTTCATGTATCTCCCCTCGATAAAACCTGCTTGATCACTATGAATCACCTCTTGAATAACTGGCATCAATCTGTTGGCCAAAACCTTGGCAAAAATTTTGTAATCCGTATTCAGGAGAGATATTGGTCTAAAATTTTCTGGTTTTGAAGAACCATCTTCCTTTGGTATAAGTGAAATAAAAGCCGTCTTCCAGGAGGGGGGTATTTTACCTCCCCGCTGTATACTGCAAAATAAGTCCTTAAGATGCTCTACCAATTCTGATTGTAAATTCTTATAATATACTGCTGTCAAACCATCCGTCCCAGGAGCTTTAGCTGTTTTCAGTTGTTTAATTGCAAACAAAATCTCTTCAGACGTTATTAAATGATTCAGTCTTTCTCTCTGTTCCAGTGAAATTTTTGTAACTCTCGTCTTTCCAAGATATTCATCAATAAGATCCTCTTGAATATTATCTGTACGATATAAATTAGAATAATAATCTAAAAAAGCTTGATGAATTGACGTCTGTTGAAAGACCTGTTTGCCTTTATGTTCAATAGTATCTATTATACGAGAACTTTGTTTCTTTCTTAAAGTGTATGCTAACCATCTGCCCGGTTTATTAGCATTGCAAAAGGTATTATGTCTGGCAAATTGCAAATTAGTCGCCGTCTGATCAGCTATCAGTATTTGAAATTGGTCTTTCAGAAGTTTTATAGTTTGCTGTAATTTCTCATCAGTCAGATTTTTTATATGCAGTTGTTCTTTCTCCTTTATTTCTACCTCCAATTCTATTCTTGTCTTTTGTCGTATTGACCTGTGCTTAGAATTCATATAAATCAGTATACCTCTCATATAAGCCTTACTTGCATCCCAGACAACTTCAATAGGTGTACCTTTATTCAAATTCAGCTGAAAAAATTCCTTCATGTGTTTTTTAAGATCATCTATATTCTTCTCATACCTAAATAAATTCTCATTAAGTCTCCAGGATCTTCTCTCCCTCTTACCAAAATCCATTTCCATCCATACAGAACTATGATCAGACAAAGTTCTTGGAAAAATCTTAGTCCTGGTCGTATTAGCAAATAAATCAGTAGAAACCAATATGAAGTCAATCCTAGAAAAGGATTTATGTCTATCAGAAAAAAAGGTAAAGTCCTGTTCCTTCGGATGATGTATTCTCCATACATCCTTCAGTTGTAATTCTTCTTTCAATACAAAGAAAGTCTGTGGTAATTTATTCCCCTTCTTAGCCAATGACTTTTTGTCGAGATTTATATCAATCACTCCATTCCAATCTCCCATAATCAAAAAGGACTTATAATTCCATTGCAATATTTTACTGTGTAGTAATTTGTAAAAAGTTTCTTGCTGCTGGTTAGGGGCATAGATTCCTATCAAAAGCAACTGAACATTCTGTACATTTATTTCAACCGCAATATATCTTCCTTCATCATCCGATTCTACAAGTTTAGCTGGTATTCTTTTGGAAATATACAACACTAGTCCATTCCTTTTTGCCAAATTAGAAGAAATAAAATGTGCTCCAAATTTTGAATTTATCAAATATTTTTGGTCCTGGGTTCTAATATGAGTTTCTTGGAGGCAAACAATCTCGTTTTTGTATTGGTTCAAATAATGAAATATTTTCCTTCTTTTCTGTGGGGAGTTCAAACCATTCACGTTCCACGTTAAGAATCTAACTGCCATCTGAAGATTCACGAAGCTTGCTAAGCACTTGTCTAAGACTTTGTTCAACAACAGAAGTCTTGGGTCTTGCTCCTCCCACTGCTTCGGATTTTTGTAGTGCCCCATTCATCCCCTTCGCTTCTTGTGGCACCTCGGACCTCTGTTGTTTTTGCTTCTTTTGTCTCTGCTTTTCTGCTGCACGAGTTATACGTTGGTCTTTTGGTTCTTGCATCAACAATTCAAGGTCCGGATCCACCTCTCTTGTCGCTCTGGAATGTTTTGTTCTAGGCTCTGGGAGCCTATAAAAAAATCCTCTGTTAAACCGCCTTCTGCTCCTAAAACTTCCTCCGTTGCCATTACTTGAAGTACCTGTTGTTCTTGTTCCCTTGGGAGTTCTAAAATCCCTTCCTCATAATCCTTGTGTTGAAAGGCTCCTTCAACTGATAACAATGTGGATGAACGTGGTGGTGTTGGAGATCTTTTGAGAATGTTCTGGTAAAAATGTTTTGCCTTTTCCAACGAATTCAAACGATATCTAACATCCTCATATCTCAAAATAATTCCAGCTGGTGCATCCCATCTGAATGGAATCTGTCGCCTTTTCAATTCATTCGCCAGGAAACCATAGTCTCTCCGATCTCTTAACATTTTAGGTGGTAGCTCTTTAAAAACTCCAATTTGATTGCCCTCCACTTGAATACTGGTATGAAAAGAACTTTGCAGAATATTATTTCTCAGCGTTCTGTCAGTAAAATAAATCACAACATCTCTGGGCAAGTTCCTCTGTTTCGCTACTCGGGAATTAACCCTGTAAATCTTGTCAATTCTTTTATCAATTAGCTCAGGTTCCATTTTTGAAATTTTGGCCAATATGTCCACACAAGCAGCCCTCAAGTCCTGTCTGTTGTTCTCCCTCAGACCCCTTAGTCTTATGGCAAACTCCATGTTTCGAAATTGTAACATGGTAATTTCATCCTCTATCTTCTGATTCCTCAGATCCACCTTGAAAAATTTCTCCTCTGCATCTTTCTTGTTCTTTTGCACATCTAAGTTTAGATCATCCACTTTTTTTTCAACCACTACCAAAGCATCAGTAAGAGCCATTACTACTGTAGTTACATTCTGATTCAGCTTGTCACTTTTTTCCTTTACAAATTGCTTCATTTCATTTTGATTATTTTCAATCTTCACATTCAAATCTTTAATCTGGTTAACAAGAGTTGCTGTTAAATTGGCCATGAAAGCTTTCAAATCCTCATTCCCTCCTCCTTGCATTGAACTCTGAGGCTGAGTTAATGGCTTGGCTGATAACTCCTTTGTCTGGTGAGGAGGGGAATCCCCACCAGTTTTCTTTGAAGCCATGCTTGGGGAATGCCTTAATTTCTTAAAAAAAGAAAATCTTCCTCCCTTCCCTAAAAGTCCAGTCTTTCTCCCCAGTTTTGCAGGAAGGGGGAACAACCAAAGTTATTTTTCCACTTTAAGATCTTTAGAGTCTTTTTAAATTAACGCCAGGCAGGCTAAAGCTGTTAGTTATCACTTTCACTTTCTACTTTCATTTCCGCTTTTTAAGCCAAGCGCCATTTTCCGTTCCTTTCACTCCAGATTTTAAACTGCTGCTTCTTTTCCTTAGCTCTCAGCAGGCTTAAAAACTTTTTGAAAAATTCCCCTTTAAAAAAATTCTCACCTAAAATTCAAGTCGTTGCAGGATCTGTTATTGAAGGATGGGATAACTCCAGTCGTCTCGCTCTGCCGCTGACAGAGGTCCCTCGGCGCACGGAGCTTCAGCGAAGTGGATAGGGAGCCTTCACACAGAGCACCTTCCAGGGCAAAAAAAAAAAATCCCTGGAGGTGCTTCTGGGGCTCTACTTAGGCTTCGCCGGCTCTTGCCCCCTCCTAAATCGAAAGGGGGATTTTCCGAGCCGCTCAACAGCTGTTGTGCGGCTCTAACGCGCGTCGAAGCCGGCAGCTACACAGAAGCCGCCCGGCGACGACGAAGTCCCACCCGGAAGTCAATGGCTTCTTGTTTGATTGCCTTGTGCACCACCCTTAAATATTCTTTCTCTGAATTCCATAAAAGTTCCCCGAGTGCTTTTGGTTTGATTGCCTTGTAGGCTATAAATCCTGCAGGATCAACTATTATTGCATCATCATCAGAGTTGGAAGGAACTTCAGAGGTCTTCTAGTCCAACCCCCTGCTCAAGCAGGAAATCTTATACAATTTCAGACAAATTGATGTCGATGTCGAAGTGTGAATCAGCCTCGTTCCCTCCCTGGGGAAACTGTAATTAATTAGAGGTGAATGGATCTTGTTTTCCATGGTGTATATTCTCAAAGAAAGAAAACCCGAATGTATTCTAAAAAACATTTTTATTATGAAAGTAAAAAACTTAGCTAACTGCATCTTACCGGCAGTAATATCTCAGAGACGGACAAAAGGAAAAAGAAAGTAAATCAGGAAGTTAGAAATGAAAGAATGTGGACATGTGCAGTAGCTCAGAAATCACAAGACAGTCTTATCTTATGAATAAGGTTCTCTGGCAAGCTACTGTAAGTCTCAGAATGGAAACTAAGCTGGCAAATACAAATAACGCAGTGACAGTACAGGCTCTTCTTGAAAGTCTCCAGTGGTGGAACACCCACAATTCCTGAAGGCAAGCCATTCCAGTGGTAGATTGTTCTTACTGCCAGGAAATTTCTCCTCATTCTAGGTTGGTTCTCTCCTTGATTAATTTCCATCTATTGTTGTTGTTGTTGTTTTGTCTTGCCTTTTGGTGCTTTGGAGAAGCGGTTGACCTTCTTTGTGGCAGCTCCTTAGATATTGAAACACTGCTATCATGTCACCCCTCATTCTTCTTTTCTCTAGACTGGGCATACCCAATTCCTACAATCATTCTTCATATGTTGTAGCTTCCAGCCCTCTAACCAACTTTGTTACTCTTCTCGTCACTCTTTGCAGAAGCTCAACATCATTTTTATATCATGGTCTTATAATAAATACATTATAATGGTTGGCTATTACCATGCTTTTTGGAGTATAAGATGCACTCCCCCCCCAAAAAAAAGTGGGTGAAAATTGTGGTGTGTCTTATACACTGAATGTTGCTGAAGCCCCACCCATCCACCCACCTGCCCCCATCCTTCACCTGTTTTTGGCCTCTGCACATTGCATTTTCTGCCAGTTCCAGACAGCGGGGATCGGTGGTGGTGAATGGGCCACGCTGAATGGGTGGCAGCAGTGGCGAATGGGCTGCACTGAACAGCTGCGCCAAATGGACTGTGCCAAATGGGCCATGGCAGTGGCGAACAGGCCGTGGCACTACCAAATGGGCTGCAGTGAACGGGCCAGATGAATGCCAGATGGATGCTGGGAGGCAAAGGCAGATTTTTTTTCTTGTTTTCCTCCCCCAAAAAGATAGGTGAGTTTTATAGTTCAGAGCATCTTATACTCTGAAAAATACGGTAATTATTTTACATTTTTGGACTTCCAGAATGCATATACCTGTAACCTACAGAATTAAAATCAAGGCAGAATTGATGCTATGGGATGCACCAGTTCACAATGAAAACCAACTTTGGTTTGCTTTCTCAGTCAGAAAAAGTCAGCTGGATGCTCTTTGCAAAAGACATTAGAAAATGAAGAAAAACCCATCTTCCAGTCACTGGAGCATCAGTATCTTTCCACAGAGATGTTTACAGTGCTACTAATATAATATTTATATAATGAATGCTTTCTATCCCAAGCGTCAGTACAGCTGTGTGGTTTTGAGCTTAGACTGGTCAGGGAATGGTTGTTTGGAAACATTCTTGCAGGAAAGCTAAACAGATCACTGACTACTTGTCAAATGAGTACTTTTCAGGATTAACCTGTTGGTTTAATAGCTTGTGACAAGGAAAGCATTGTTGCATCTGGATTAAGTCAGGAGAAAGCTTTATAAACAGGAGAGGGCAAGAGCTGAAACTGATACCAAAGTGGCGGGCATAAGGCTACAAGTGGTATAATAGAAATGGGGCAATGCCAGCAGTGACACAGACATAATACTGAGACAGCATTTGACTTGAGACGGTCAGAATCAAACTCCTGGCAGTGGGCAGAGTCAGTCTGCAAGACTGCTAACCACTGCGCCACAAAAGATCCCTTCCTCCTCCTCCTTTCTTATTCATTATGATAAAATAGACCTTGATAAAACAGACTGCTTTAAGGATTTATTTAAAGAATAATTGCCTTGACATTCTCAAGGGTGAAATGTGGGTTTCTTATATTCGTTGACTCATAAAAAATTAAAGAGGTTGAGTGAATGGCTTAGCCTTTCATTGTGGCTCCTTTTCCTTCCTTCTTTCTTCCCAGTTCAAATTTAATGGAAGATATCATGATTCTCAGGGACGCTGTGGCTCAGTGGCTAAGATGCTGAGCTTGTCGATCAAAAGGTCAGCAGTTGAGCGGTTCGAATCCCTAGTGCCGTGTAACGGGGCGAGCTCCCACTACTCATCCCAGCTTCTGCTAACCTAGCAGTTTGAAAGCACATAAAAAATGCAAACAGAAAAATAGGGACCACCTTGGGTGAGAAGGTAACAGCGTTCCGTGCATCATTGCCATTTAGTCATGCCAGCTGCATGACCATGGAGACATCACCGAACAGCGCTGGCTCTTCGGCTTTGAAATGGAGATGAGCACCGCCCCCTAGTGTAGGGAACAACTAGCATATATGTGCGAGGGGAAACTTTACCTTTACCTTACCATGAATCTCATGAGGCTTTTCCAGTGGTAGCACTATTTGACCATTAAAGATCAATCCTGCCCTTGAGAAATTATTAGAGAAATTCAGAAAAACCATCCACCCTATTTCTATGCACACATTTAAAAAAAAAAAAAGATCAAGAATGCTCAGTTCTATTTGCAGTGCTTTTCTACCCCACATTTCCTCAGAGAATTCAAAGCATTGTATTTAGGAATAAACCTTTCCACAAGAAAACCATTTTCTCAGAAGAATTGGGCTAAGAGAATATGACTATGGGCCAGTTAGCTGGTGAGCCTCATAATCAAGTGTAGTCTTGATTATGAGTCTCTCCAAGCTTTATACTGTTTTTTTTTCCTCACTGGCAAATAAAATGCAATATGCATTTACAAGGCTAACAATTAACAGGATGCAACAATTTGAATGGGAAAAAGTGTTCACACATGCTTACTCCTCAGTTGGGATTTCTTTGAGAGAAAGATGGGACTGTGCAATGCTCTGGATTAAATTCAGGACAGATACTTCAGAAAAAGCTACAGTACAGCTTCTGCAACTGATTAAGAGAAATTGTTCTCTATTCTGCAAGAAATGATATGGGTACATTGGACTGTGTCCAAAGCAGTGTTTTTCAACCTTGGCAACTTTACGATGTGTGAACTGCAACTCCCAGAATTCTCCAGACAGCATGGAATTGAAATCTTCATGAGAATTAAAATCCACAAATCTTAAAGTTTGTCAAGGTTGAGAAGCACTGATCTAGAAGATATCAATCAAGCTAATAAGGGGCCTCAAAGGAAACACGTCTGAGGAACACTTGCAAGCACTGGAGAGGAAAGGATTTCAGGAAGACATGACTGCTGTCTTCAGATATCTAAAGAGCTGTCACTCAGAAGATAGGATAGAATTGTTAAGAATTGTTCCAGAAGCAAAGACAAGAAATAATGGATGTAAGCAATGGAGCTACTCTACCAATTGATTGATTGAATAGACAGACAGACAGACAGACAGACCAATGCAAGGTCTTCCAGTTCAACTTACAATATGTATGGAGTACCTTTGTGGTACTCCAGACAGGAGACTGAAACCATGACTGCTAATACTACCTAGTAAGATTGTAGTAACGGAATCTTGAAACTCTGAAATAATTTTCCCCCTTCCCATCCCTCTTGTAGTTTCCATGTAGGGATGTTCAAAACTATCACTTGACAAGCACACAGTGTACAGACCAAGATACGTTATCAATTTAGAGTTACTAATTGTAATGTATATAAGAAAAATGGAAATAATCTGTATGTACATATGAGGTATCCTGATACTGAAGTGCTGTAAAGATGGATATTGTGATAGAAAACAGAAAAATTGTTTAATAAAAATTATTTTTTTTAAAAAAAACTACCACTTGGGAAGTTAGTAGGGACATTTTTTTTCCATCAAATCTCACACAAACCTTAGCTTTCTATTGATCAGAGTGGTTAAAGGATTTCAGGACACTCAGAAGTTGAAGCATGCCAATTTTTACAGATGCTGCAAAGCCATTTAAACTGCTTGAATCCTGAAATTATGCCCAAAAAGTAATATTTTCATTTGAAATATAACAACATTTATTGTGACAGTGGATCCCATAGTGGATAACGCCTGTACAAATTTTAGGCAGTTGAGTCAACGAGGAAGGGGTGGGTGGGTAGGAGTTATAGCATGGAATAATAATGACTCTTCCTGGATATTATGGAGCTGACAATCAGGAGTCATGGCCAAGGGAAGTGTAACAGATTGATTTACTCATCTTTCCTTGAAAGAAAATATAAGCCAGACAGACAGATAAGAGAGCCAAAAAACATCTTGCATCTCTACAAGTGGAAATAAAAAACAGTTTATGGAACATATAACAATTCCATTGCTAAGTGATACATCTTTGCCATAAGCATCCTCTATATGTCCCATCCTCTTTTCGAGATGCTGAAATTACTCTGAAGATGGTTCTACGGTCTCAGGAATTATTTTGATTTGACAACAGGCCTATCAGTCATTGAAGTCAATGTTTCCCTCCTTACTTTTTCCATAAGGTTTCCATCAAAACAAAGATAGACCTTTGTTTAAAGCTAAATTGCTTTCTAGCATATAGCAGAGTTTTCAATCTGAACATAGGTCCAGATAGGCTTCTGAACCAGAGGCAGGAAAATTACAGTAATGGGGAATCCACAGGTAGTCCTTGATTTACGAACATTTAATGGCTGCTCCAAATTATGATGGCAGTGAAAAAAATGACTTCTGACCAGTTCTTGCACTTCGAACCATCACAACATTCAGGACTTGGCATCTGGCATGAACATATTACAGTTGCAGTGTCTCCAGTCACATGACTGGCATTTGTAACCTTCCCAGGAGGTTCCCAACAGGCAAAGTCGATAGGGGACTTAACAAACATGTTAAGTTAGTGATTAAGTGAATCACTATGGTGATCCACTTAATGACCACAGCAAAAATGGTCATAAATTCAAGTGCAACTTAATGACACCCTACTTTAGCAATAGAGGTTCCCGTCCCAGTTGTGATCATAAGTTGAGGACTACCTGTATTTTATTCCAAATGAGTTCAGCATTATCCTACACAACCTTGATCCACATTAAGTAAGACCACACCTGGAATCCTGTTTTGGTCACCACATCATAAAAAAAGATGTTGAGACTTTGGAAAAATTGCAGAGAAGAGCAAGAAAGGTTATTAGGGGCCTGGAGGCTAAAACATATGAAGAACGGTTGCAGGAATTGGGTATGTCTAGTCTGGTGAAAAGAAGGATTAGGGGTGAAGAAGAGGGAGTCAACCTATTTTCCAAAGCACCAGAAGGAAAGACAAGAAGCAATGGATGGAAACGAACCAAGGAGAGAACCAACCTAGATCTAAGGAGATACTTCCTGATAGTGAGAACAATCAGCCAGTGGAACCACTTGCCTTCAGAAATTGTGAATTCTCCATGACTGGAGGTTTCTAAGAAGAGACTGGACAGCCACTTGTTTGAAATGGTATAAGGTCTCCTGCTTGAGCAGGGGATTGGACTAGAAGACCTCCAAAGTCCCTTTCAACTCTGTTATTCATTAGGTTTAGTTTTGTAGAACTGATACACAACCTTCCCTTACAATTTGTCGACATCTCTGGTCTATGGAGATCAACATAGTTTCATTAGCTTGGCCTTGCTTGGCATCCCTAAATGCCACTTGTTGCTCTTCCTTTGTATATCCAGTAGGAATTCTTTGCTGAAGGTCATACCTCCCGAGCATGCAAGCTGCTTTGAGCCTCTGTTATTGGCTGTGTCAGTCAGCAATATAAATTGGATGCAAATGATGGTTGAAATATTTAATTCAGCTCCACCATAATTAATCCTCCCTTTCTTCTCCCCAATGGCTGTGTGTGATTATTCAATTAGTCTTGGATTTCTTGTCAAGTTGTTCCAGTAAAAAATCCCTGCTGAAAACTCTGAGAACTACTCGGTCTCTCTCATAAGCCACTTGATTGTGTCAAATTCCCCATGTAACATCCTCCACAAGGCCTGATATGAAAAGAACATCCCTAAACATCCTTTTAGGCTGGGTGGTTCAGAGTCTAACATTTACTGTTTCTTTTTTTCTCACTGCATCTGGTAGTGCCTCTCTATTGAAAATTATTATGTATGAGTTATCAGACTGATTGTCTTGGGGGAGATAGTGAACTCTCCTTCACCAGAAACATTTAATAAAAGCTGGATGGCTACCTGTCAAGGGTTCATTGTTGCAAGATTTCTGCACAGATTGGGGAGTTGCATTACACTCTAGGTGACTTTACATTCAACATGTTCCTTCCAACATTTAAACAATGTGATAATACCATTTTCTTTTCTATGCAGTTTTCTAACAGAGCACATTCATGAAGAAGTAGCAGTCACAAGACATAATGAAAACCAGGGGTGAAATCCAGCAGGTTCTGTCGGGTTCTGGAGAACTGGTAGTGGAATTTTTGAGCAGGTCGGAGAACTGGTAGCAGAAATTTTGAGTAGTTTGGAGAACTGGGTTCAGCAATTCACAGAGACATTTGTTCAGCAGGCTGAGGCAAAGAGGCAGTCCTGGAACCAGCAAAATCTGGGGGCTGGGCAGGGGACAGAATATACCTGCCCTCAGTGTGGGAAAGATTGCCACTCTCGAATCGGCCTTTTTAGTCACACTAGATGCTGTTTTAGGACCTTTTTCCAGAGCACGATATCATAGTATGGTACCATTGATTCTTGTTTGTAAAAACTTATTCCTGTGAGCCACCCTGAGTCCTTGTCAGAGAGAGGGCGGCATACAAGCTAAATAAATAAATAAATAAATAGTCTCTTGAGACTGAAGGATGCCAATGGTCAGGAGAACTGGCAAATACCACCTCTGGCTGGCCCCAGAGTGGGGAGGGAATGGGGATTTTGCAATATCCTTCCCCTGCCATGCCTACCAAGCCACACTGATTTCAAGCCACAGAACCAGTAGTAAAAAAATTTGGATTTCACCACTGGTGAAAACTCCTTAATTTCACAACACATGGACAGATTCGACCATAGTTTTAACTGGGAAAGTGAACAGCCTAGACCAGGGGTGTCAAACTCACGGCTTGCAGGCCAGATGCATCACATGCTGGCCCCACCCTTGCCCAGTTTAGCAAAGGGGGAAGAATTCCCGATATGTCATGTGACTTGGCTTGGTCTAGGACACCCCTGTCCTAGACCAAGCAAAGGCTAAAAATACTAGCAAATTCCTAGAAGTCTGGCACTCAGAGAAATCAGCCATCAATAGGCACATAAACATAAAAAGGAAACAAAGACCAAAACACCCCACCAGCAATTAACACCAAAATCAACAGAGATTAGCAATAGAAATGGCATTTAGACTTATATGCCACTTCACAGTGCTTTAGAGCCCTCTCTAAGCAGTTTACAGAGTCAGCCGATTGCCCCCAACAATCTGGGTCCTAATTTTATCGACCTCAGAAAGACAGAAGGCTGAGTAAACCTTGAGATGTTTAGTATTGAACTCCTGGAATGGGCAATGAGTTAGCCTGTAGTACTGCATTCTAAGCACTGTACCACCATGACTCTTATAAACACCAAGATTAAGATTAGACCAATAATCAAGAAGCAAACAATACCCCAATTGAGGAACTGTTAAACAAGATAACAGTAGCCCAAGTCAGTAGCAGTAGCCCAAGACTATTCCTATCAATCAGAGATGAAATGCTACCAGTTCACTCCGGTTTGGGCAAACTGGTAGTGATAAAAACTACCGGTTTGGGAGAAGCAGTAGTAAAAAAAAGCTACCAGTTCAGGTGAACCAGTAGTTTAAAAAAGCTACCGGTTCCTCCGAACCAGTATTTATTTATTTATTTATTTATTTATTTATTTATTTATTTATTTATTTATTTATTTATTTATTTATTTATTTATTTATTTATTTATTTATTTATTTATAAATATTCCAGTATTTCTGACGATCAGCTGTGCCGCAGGGTTTAGCGTTGCTAGAAAGCAGGGTTTCCTGCTTTCTAGCAATGCTAAACTGCACGGCACAGCTGATCCCCCCCTCGCTGTTCTACTTACCTTCTCAAGCCTCCTTTGGGCACATACTGTGCATGCCCGCGCACGCAGCACACACCAAAAGGAGGCTTAGGAAGGTAAGTAGAACAGCGGGGGGAGGGGTGGAATCAACTGTGCTGTGCAGTTTTGCTTTGCCAGAAAGCAGGAAATCCTGCTAAATTGCATGGCACAGCTGATCTCCCCCCCTGCCCCACTGTTCTACTTACCTTCCCAAGCCTCCTTTTGGTACATACGGCACATGTGCGTGCATGCATGCAGCCCGTGTTTGGTGTGCACTGCACATGCACATGCAACGTACATGCAGCATGTATGTGTGGCCAGCAAACCGGTAGCAAACCGGTTTGGATTTCACCACTGCTATCAATACTGACAAGGCAAGACAGTAGCATACAAAATGAAAGCGAAGCCCATTTCATATTAGCAATGATAATGTTACCTAGTTTAGTAATGAAAACATTACTAGCTGCAACTACTGCAAGAAAACAGTCTAGCTCAGAAAGAACCAAGGACATCTCAGTTCAACTCTCAGCTACAAATATTCTCTTCCATCAGTTTACTTTTAAGCACACGTTATTACCGGTACTTCCACAGAAAGGGTCCTCAAAGATGTTTACACTAGGTAACTTTGGATGATTCTTAGCCTATTCCTTGGGAGTGATACACCTGTTTTATTCTGTCCCCTCAAACTTCAAAGCAAGTATTGCCTAACTGGTTTTAAGCATATCCCTCAGGAATGAACTTTCTAATGGATTTAAGGAATAACCCAGGCATAGTGTTTATTTTTGCATTTGTCTCCATCACAACTCCCTGGCAGTAATTTCTGCACAGCTTTTGGCAAGTATGAAAATACTGTATTTTATGTAACTTTCTTGTAAAACATTCTAAGTGACGTGAGTTTTTTTCATCCATGATGATTGATGGAATGTAGCTCATTTAAGCTAATTGTAGCATTATGATTTAAAGGCATTTATGGGCTGTTGGGGATTTTTTCCCCACACCTTTTAGAGTTTAAATAAGTTTCCACCTGATGCTAAGCTCAGCTCCAGATACCTTCAAAGGTACAGCCTTGTGATTTTTAAATGAGTTTCATGCTACCTTGTGAAGTAGCATAGAACTCATTTGCAATTGGCTTCCAGGATGGATTTTGGCCTTGCAATCTAGCCCAGCCTCCTGGGGTTTCTTAATGATCTTCTTATTCAAATAAAAACTTGGTCTGGTCCTGCTTAGTTTCCAAGACCAGGCAAAGTCAATGAGTACCTTGAAACTGTACAATGTAATCAGTAAGTCAACAATACACAAACTTATTTTTTAAAAACTCAAAGATAAATAAAAAGCCTTAAAGCATTTCCCTCAAACTAAATGGATAAAGGTCATTGATTGCACATGGCTTATAATTAAATAAATTAGCACATGGCCCTCCAAATATTTATGACATGCATTGAATCACTCAAGCTGATGGAGCTTGTGGAAAAGTGGAACTTGTGAAATGATATGATTGCTAAAAAAAAGTTACAGCAATAAGCTTTATGTAGTAAAGGAACCTAGTTTAGATATCTGAGACTTAGCTTAGACCTAGAATCTTAAATTTCTGAAGGATATGGGGAATTGTTTCATGCCCAGCCAACATGACTCAATGGACATGTTGAATATTTGGCATTTTGAATATCAGCGGTAGTATAAAGACAACTCAAAAAAATCAGCCTGAGGTTCAGAGTGGGAATAAATTTGGCTCTATATTATTAATCAGTTTCCTATGTGTAAAATGAGTGAACACTAGATTATTTTGAGATCAAAAAAAAAAAAAAAGATGGTTTATAGTGATCTGTGAGAAACACTTATCTTCTATTCCATCTGGACAAATCCTAACTCCATATCTTCACCATTTTTTTTCCATTGGATTTCAACATCCAATTTTTTTAAAAAAGCAAGATTTTTCACCAAACATCTGGCCCAATTTTTCACTGTTTTAGCCTATTTTTCCTCATGCTGCTCCTGTGCTGATTCATTCCCTGATTTTCCATTTAACTGATTTATATCACATCCCTCATAATGGATTTTTACCTGTATCTTGACCTGTTCTTGGAATCAAATCATAGGTTACAAAGAGCAAGAAGAAGATGCTTTAACACTTGGCATGAATCACAGCAACCATTACAGAGATGCTGCTGCTGAAATCAGTCGTCCTTGCACCATCTTTACAAATTAATATTGTGTATCTCTGGGTGGCTATACACACACACACACACACACACATTCATACATACCATGCTTTGCGTTGCCTAGAAAATGAAAATGCATGCAGTCAATTCCAATTTCATTCCTGATACTTCTTTAATTATATTCAGACAACAATTACTATAATTCTCAGCTAACACATTCTAATCTGAATACAACCAGAGGACGTCTTGCTGGGAAGTGTCAATATTTAAGGCTTTGAATCTTGCCTTAGTGTGATGGGATGTCCTCTATGACCCTCCTTCATATTATTCTTGATTGCCCATGCTCTTCTCTCTATCAGAAGCTTGCAGCCTTCATTACTCCCATCATATAATCCTCAACTGACACTTGGTGCGGTGTCTATTGTTGATAATAAATGAATATTAAACCTAATAATATGAATGACAATAAAACCACAATGCACATGCAGCAATCAAAGAACTGAAGTGAAACAGAATATGATTCAGAGTGAACAAATCTATTAATGTAGAGCTAGATGCCAAGTGAGTTTAGGGGGAGAAAGATGCATGCTGTCAAGGCAATTACATTCTCGAACAAGTCAAAGTTAAAAATTAAATGCCAATTGAATGAAAACACATTAGGGAAAAGAAAACAATGAGATGGGAATAGTTTGGAAGGATTTTAAGGAAAGGAGGACAAAATTGGAGAAAGGGATTAGAATTAGTAGTAAGGATATGGAATCAAGAAGCGTTATTGAAGAAATTGAGAGAAGTTAAAATAAATACCAATCCCTTGTTCTGTCAACTTCAATGAAAAAATGTCTGTTTATGATTGGTTACCTGAGGAATTAAAGCACAATTACTGTGTGGAACAAGTCAACCATAAAAGATGTAGCACATTTTACCCAAAACCTGGGTCAGAATCTTTGTATTGATTCAATAAATAAATATTATCAATCTTTAACCTGTTTGTTTATTTCCTTCTCTCCTATCTTGGCAATTTCTATATATTGAAACTTAAAAGGGATGAATGAATGAATGAATGAATGAATGAATGAATGAATGAATGAATGAATGAATGAATTTGCATATACAGTGCCTTCCTTTTCCTGCAACTGGACAAAATGCCTTAAGGAACTGCTGGATATCTGTTAGGCCACAGATGATCAGTCAATGCCCAGTTAGCTGGAACATCAGTAAAGATTTAAAAATAAAACACTAAAGAAGAAGCAGTACAAACTTAAAAGCCATATGTTAGATTTAACTATAACTAGCTCATATTAAAAAGCACAAACAAAAAAATCTTTATCTGGTTCTTAAATATGTAACAGGCAGATAACAGAATAACAGAATTGGAAGGGACTTTGGGGGTCTTCTACTCCAATCCCCTGCACAAGCAGGAGACCCTATATCATTTCAGACTAATGGCTGTCCGGTCTCTTCTTAAAAACCTCCAGTGATGGAGCACCCACAATTTCTGAAGGCAAGTAGTTCCACTGGCTGATTGTTCTCACTATCAGGAAATATCTCCTTAGATCTAGGTTGGGTCTCTCCTTGGTTCGTTTCCATCCATTGTTTCTTACCTTACCTTCTGGTGCTTTAGAAAATAGGTCAATCCCCTCTTCTTTGTGGCAGCCCCTCAAATATTGGAACAGATATCAAAAGATGCAGAAGAAGACTTACCTCAGACTCAGAAGTTGCACTATATAATAAAGGTATATACAGCTCCATGGAATTAAGAAAAAAACTATTACGGTGGTACTGCTGAGAGCTTCTAGGTAAAAAACAATTGGAAGAAGGAATAAAAATAGCATCTTATTTCTGTACATTATTGACCAACAAACCAACCATCCAGTGGTGGGTGTCAAATATTTTTACTACTAGTTCTGTGGATGTGGCTTGGTGGGTGTGGCATGGCTTGATGGGCGTGGCAGGGGAAGGATACTGTAAAATCTCCATTCCCACCCCGCTCCAGGGGAAGGATATTGTAAAATCTCCATTCCCTCCCCACTCCAGGGGAAGGATACTGCAAAATCCCCATTTCCTCCTGATCAGCTGGGTCTCGGAAGGCAGAGAATAGATGGGAATACCCGTCCTTTTCCTCCAGCAGGGTCCAGCTTGGTGGAGATTTTTCCCTGCTAAAGTTGTGACATGCTGAAATGGGAGGACAGCAAAACCAGAGGAGAGAGATAATTACCTTGTCTATAATGAATGACAAATTAATAAATCAGGACAGCACCATTCAGCAATGACTCAGAATAAATGTAACAGAGGCAGGGTAGGAATTGGCAATGACAAAATAAATTCTGTCTTGATTCAAAGATGGCGGCAACTCAAAAGTGGGGAAAGAAATTTAATAAAAATTATGAAAGCTGTGGGAACTTGGGGGGAAAAATGATTATGTAATGTTAGAATTCTTGAAATTGAGGAAACCGAAAGCTGGTTACAGTGAAACACATTCTTTGGACTATATATATATATATATATATATATATATATATATATATATATATATATATGTCTTTGGTTATTCGGGTGTTCTCCCGCGTAGAATTGGACGTGTCTTGGCGACGTTTCGACGAAGTCTCATTCGTCATCTTCAGGCTGGTGTTCTCAGCTTCGTGCACGAAGAACACCTGAATAACAAAGACCTACATATAAACACCCGCGAAAACCTCAGAAATATGTGTGTGTGTATATATATATTTTATATATGAATATAAAAACTCAAAAGGACTGCATAGCACAAGCAAGTAATGAAAAAAGAGTACACATATACTGCCTTTGCTAAGAAAATTTTCAAAAGTTTCACAAAATATTGGACTTAAGGATAAGACTGGGTTTTAAGAAAAAAACTTTCCTCATCTTAAAAAGTGGCAAATAGAAGCTGAAAAGGTCACTCTGACTGAATCCTGGTAGTCAAGAGATGTTCTTTCTGAAAAGATTCTCATCATGTTAACTTTATTTCTAAAAAATGTTAACACGTTCTTTCTGGAGAAGGAACATCTCAGCTAACTGTAATTACATCTCACCTGGAGGCATAAATAAGGCAGAACAGTGGAAGTTTCACAACTGGGATTCTAACAACGTGATCTCGGCCCCAGAAAGAAAAGGAAAGGGATCCAGAAAGAAAAGGGACCATCCCCTTTGATATATTTTTATTATGTTTTTGCCTACATCCACATTAGCTCCAGCTCCTTCCCATTGGTCAAGCAAGGCTCTCAAGTCCATCCTTCTGTCCCAAGAGAAGATTCCAGTTTCCATCTTAGTATCTCTCTACACAATCACCACAATCTCTCTGCAATAAACAGAGATGTCTTTCTTTCTTTCTTTCTTTCTTTCTTTCTTTCTTTCTTTCTTTCTTTCTTTCTTTCTTTCATTCCTTCTTTCTTTCCTTCTTTCTTTTTTCTCTTTCCTTTTTTTTCTTTTCTCTCCCTTTCCTTTCCTTCCTTCCTTCCTTCCTTTTCTCCCTTCCTCCCTCCCTCCCTCTCTCTCTCACTCTCTTGCGTTTTTATTTTTATTTTATATTGTTGTGATTTGAATTATTATTTTCCCCAGCTACATTGATTAAGATTGGAGTTGCCTTTTTCTAATTTCCCAACCCAGAGTACTTCTTGGATACTTGGTTTTGCATGCAAATTTTCCTTCGTGAAATTGAATTAAAATTGTTGTGGGAAAAGTAGAGCATTTCTCTGTTGCTACATTAGCTGTCTAATGGCCCCTTTGCTGATGGTGAATTGTTGCTCAGGCAGCCATCACTGAAGAAAGCCTTTCCTAAGCTTCTGGGCTTAAGAGGCCCATCATGATGCTTTCTCTATCCTAGAAGAAAATACCAGCCCTGATGGATTTTGAGTTTATGGTTTGCTCCATGTATGTTTTCAACTTTCCAATTTGCCTGCTTTATGGTACTGCATTTAGTTGCATTCACTGCTTCTCTAATCAGTATACTCCTTTTTATTATAGGAGTGCAAGAGGATTTCCAAAACCACCTTAGTGAGTCTTACAAATCCAGTAGGTTCTATCACTATCATCATTTTAATTCCCATACAAGGGTTCATCCTCCTCACTATAAGCTAAATGTTCAGAATCAGATCAAGGTTCTGAGCCATGAGAAAATCTTTATATTACATAGAACATAGAATAACGGAGTTGGAAGGAACCTTGGAGATCATCTAGTGCAATTCCCTGCTCAGACTATACTCCCTGCTGAAACCCTATGCCATTTCAGAACAATGGCTGTCCAATTGCTTCTTAAAAGTCTCTAGTGATGAAGCACCCACAACTTCTGAAGGCAAACTGTGAAGAAGGAGGAGGAGGAGGAGGAAAAGGAGGAGAAGGAGGTGGTTATAGAATCTCTCTTTCTGACTCTCTCCAAAATTACCTGTAGTCTTTTCCTCTAGAATATGGGTGTCAAACTGACAGCATTACATTGCTGTCATGTGACATATCACAATGTTTTTTCCTTTGCAGAGCTGGGGTGGGCATGGCCTGTGCATGACACATCCAGCCCATGGGCACCAGTTTGACATCCCTGGTCTAGAACAAACAGGAAGGAAAACAACAAAGAAGACAACTGTTCTCACTCTTAGAAAATTTCTCCTTAGTTCTAGGTTGCTTCACTCCTTGGTATTAGTTTCCATCCATTGTTTCTTGCTTTGGAAAATAGGTTGACCCTCTCATCTTAGTGGCAGCCCCTCAAATATTGGAACACTACTATCATGTCTCCCCTGGTCCTTCTTTTCACTGGACTACACACAAAGCTGATATTTGAGGTTTCTGCAGCTAGTTGACTGGTATTGTTCCTTCCAATAGGCTCATCTCCAGGAAGGTGAAATACAGGAAATCCTCAACTTACAACAGTTTGTTTAGTGACTGTTCAAAATTTTAATGGCACTGAAAAAAGTGATTTATGACTGGGTTTTTTTACACTTATGATCATTGCAAGAACCCCACGGTCACATGATCAAAATTCAGACGAATGGCATCTGTCTCATATTTATGACGGTTTTAGTGTCCCAGGGTCATGTGATCACCTTTTAGGACCTACTGACAAGCAAAGTCAATGGGGAAGGCAGATTCACTTAATAGCTGTCTCACTTAGCAATATAAATTTTGGGCTCAGTTGTGGCCGTAAGTTGAGGACTACCAAGTGTTGGATCATTTTGGCGGGGGCACGATTCTTTCTATTGTGTTTTTCTCCTCCCGTGCTCTGATTCCTTTTTTTCCCTCATTAATACAATCACATTATTAATAACAGAATTTCAGTTTGCAAAAATCATATTTGTCGCCGTTGGCAAAAAAAAAAAAAAACCTTCAATTGTAACATTTCCTAGTGCCACCTATGTTGATTTGTAGGCTTTTGAAGGATCTCATAATCCTCTCCATATAATTAAATTTTGGAACTGAACATCATGGCAATCAAAATGCAAAGCTGATACCTGCTTTGCTTCACGTATATTCACTCTTCTTTTTCCTGTTCTGCAGTCATCTTTGAAGTTGCCATAATGTGTGGATGGAGGTGTTTTGTTCTGGCCGTGGTTTTTTTTTTTTTTTTTTTTTTTGTGCCGTCCAGCTTAAATGGATTAATTAATTGAAAGTGGCTGCCAAAAATGCTGTTGTCATTGATTTTGGATAGTTAATTAATAAACTAATAAATCCTTGCTTCCGATTTCTGGGAGTTCTTAATACTTCCATTTGAAGACTGGCACAGAGTGAACGCAGAGTGAAATGAATTGGACGAGTCCCAGAGGCAGAAAGATACTGCTTATCAGTCCCAAATGTGACATCAGCACCATCTTCAGTATTCAGCCAAGGTTCTTACAGCCGATTACGTTCAAAAGGAAGTTGGTCATTTTAGAGCAAGGATCTCCAATCCCTGGTCCATAGCCTGTTAGGAACCAGGCAGCACAGCTGGAGGTGAACAGAGGGCAAGCAAGCAAAACTGAAATCATCCCACCATTCCCAGTCCAGGAAAAATTGTCTTCCATAAAACTAGTCCCTGGTGCAAAACGGTTAGGGACCAATGGTTTAGAGCAGGAGTCTCCAACCTTGGTAATTTTAAGCCTGGTGGACTTCAACTCCCAGAATTGAAGTTGAAGTCCTCCAGGCTTAAAATTACCAAGGTTGGAGACCCCTGGTTTAGAGGATGATGCCTATTTTTTTCAGATCTAAGCATAATGGTTCAGTAAGAAGATTTCTGCAACTGGAAGCATTTACCAGAGAGGTTGTACTCTCCCCTGTATTGTACAGTATGTGTTCAAGCAGAGACTGGTTAGCCGTCTGGCCCCCATCAAAGCAGGTATCCCAAAGAGATCATCAAGACATTGTCTTTTACATTGGGGAGGGCAGACATTGGATGTGTAAAATCTTTCCCATTTTATTTTTGATTAGACGTTTTTAAATTTTATGAACCATAGCCCAGTGTTGGAAGCAAAATGTGCTCAAGAATTCTGAGCCAAAAACATGTTATGAAAAGAGCTCCCAGCTCTTCTAACCCAAAATCATCTCTGTTAACCCCAATCTTCATTTAAACAGCAAGATTTCAAATGGGGGAGGAAGAATGTTATCCATTTTGGGGTGATCTATCACAAATCGCAAAGAAACCTACCAGTGATTAATGCTTTGCAGTCTACTAAACTCTAATCTAAATGATATTTATTTATTTATTTATTTATTTATTTATTTATTTATTTATTTATTTATTTATTTATTTATTTATTTATTTATTTATTTATTTATTTATTTATTTATTTATTTATTTATTTATTTATTTATTGGTTCAATTTATATGCCACCCTTCTCCTGAGACTCAGGGCGGCTTACAATGCATTAAGCAATAGCCTTCATACTTTTGCATATATCTGCTTAGTAGGGCTTTCGGCCTCCCCTAAGCGGTATTCTTTTTTTATATATATACAAAGTCAGCTTATTGCCTCTACAATCTGGGTCCTTATTTTACCTACCTCAGAAGGATGGAAGGCTGAGTCAACCTTGAGCTTGGTGAGATTTGAACTCGCAGTAATTGCAGGCAGCTGGCAGCTAAGTGCTACTTTAACAGCACTTTAGCCCACTGCGCCATCAAGGTTCTATATAGCTAGCAACTGGTGGTTTTGCTTTGCTTTGCTTTGCTTTGCTTTGCTTTGCTTTGCTTTGCTTTGCTTTGCTTTGCTTTGCTTTGCTTTGCTTTGCTTTGCTTTGCTTTGCTTTGCTTTGCTTTGCTTTGCTTCTAAAGGAAAATTATTTTATTGAGCATCATTCTCTGGGACCCTAAGTTTGAAATGACCTTCAGAATGGACATTGTTTCATCTGTATAGCTGAATATGTTTTGGTTGTTTGGTAAAACACATCATCACTCTTAATGCAATCTTGTGGTATGTCAGCTTCTTCTTATGTCAGTCAGATCCAGGTCTATAGAGCCTGTGTCCTGAGCACTGTGTCTTGTACTGCAGTGAGTCTTGGTCCCTTTACGCACGGCAGGAGAAAAAATTGAACACCTTTCATATGCACTATCTCCGACATATTCTTGGCATCACCTGATAGGACAAAGTTCCAAATGCTGGAATTTCTAGCATGTATACACTATTGAAACAGCAACGTCTACGCTGGCTGGGGCATGTCGTGAGAATGGCTGATGGTCAGATTCCGAAAGATCTCCTGT
This sequence comes from Masticophis lateralis, assembly GCA_030761175.1. Classification (NCBI taxonomy): domain Eukaryota; kingdom Metazoa; phylum Chordata; class Lepidosauria; order Squamata; family Colubridae; genus Masticophis; species Masticophis lateralis. The sequence continues at coordinate 333,139,041 of JAUDYJ010000001.1, forward strand.
ATGGAGAATTAGTGCAGGGAAAGTGCCTTAGAGGGAGACCACAGCTGCGATATAAGGATATCTGCAAGAGGGACCAAAAGGCCCTGGGAATGGACATTAACTGGAAACCTTGACCTCAAGGGAAATCTTGACCTCCAGTCGTTCAGCTTGGAGGCTAAAGACGCAGCATGGCCTTCTCCAATTCAAAGAGACACTTGTTCGGCAGGCTGAGGCAAAGAGGCAGTCCAGCGAAATGTGGGGGATGGGCAGATTTCTGTATCTGCCCTCAGTGTGGAAGGGATTGCCACTCTCGAATTGGCCTTTTTAGTCACACTAGATGCAGTTTTAGGACCTCTTTCCAGAGCACGATACCATAGTCTCTTGAGACTGAAGGATGCCAAAGATAATGGTATGTCAGAAAGTCATTTCACAATTACATGTGGTTGATTTTGGCTAATACTATGCTTTTACAGACATCTCCTTAGTCATTGAGAACTTCCAGGCAATATTCATAGGCTTGATTGTCTTAGCTCAGGGGTGTCAAACTTGTGGCCCGCAGGTCAGATGCGTCGTGCTCTGGCCACGTCCACCCCCAGTTTAGCGAAGGGGGAAATGTTGTGATACATCATGTGATGACGTGTCATGAGTTTGACACCCCTGCCTTAGCTGAAATAGCATGTCCTATCATTAAGCTAATTCAGATGACATGTTGAAGGCAACCATACTTCATGCTGCTCTTCATGATGAATTAGTATCTCCCTTCTTCTTCCCCATCTTTTTGCTTATATAAACAATTGCCTCCCTTGAAGGACAGAGTTTCGTTTGCCAGATGTTATATCTTCTATCCCCTAACTTGGTTTACTTCCATTAACTACAATAAATATCCCTTTTACAGAAATAACAGCCAGCTGTCAATTGGATTAACTTCCGTGGCTGAATAAGTTACACTTGACTATGTTCACTCCAGATGCTAAAACAAAACCAAGTATGTGTGTTAGTCCATTTTCTCTGCAAACTCTTGTTCATTCACATATACCGTATTTTTCAGAGTATAAAACACATCTTTTTCCCCCTAAAAGGGGGTGAAAATTTGGGTGCATCTTATACACCGAATGTAACTCTGCCCAGCCACTGGCCCCCAGCCTATGGCCTCTGCCTCCCAGCAATTTACCTCCTTTCAGGAAGCAGAAAGAAGAAACAGCCCATTTCAGCTTCAGCACAGCCTAATTAGCACAAGTTGATTGTCTATTGGATCAGCCTCCCAACTCTCAGCTATTTCAGGCTGCAGGGATTGCCATTGCCTATTACTTCACGGGCCTCTGCTGCTTGCTGCAAGTAGGTAAATTGCTAGGAGCAGAATTTTTTTTCTTGTGCTAATCAAGCTATGCTGAAAACGAAAATTTATTTATTTATTTATTTGGTTCGATTTATATGCCTCCCTTCTCTGGAGACTCAGGGCAGCTTACAATACGTTAAGCAATAGCATTCATACTTTTGTATATACCTGCTTAGTAGGGCTTTTGCCGCCCCCCCAAGTGGTGTGTTTTTATTTATTTATTTATTTATTTATTTATTTATTTATTTATTTATTTATTTATTTATTTATATGCCGCCCTTCTCCGGAGACTCAGGGCGGCTTACATTGCGTTAAGCAATAGCCTTCATACTTTTGTATATTTTATACAAAATCAGCTTATTGCCCCCATAAACCGGGTCCTCAATTTACCTACCTTAGAAAGGATGGAAGGCTGAGTCAACCTTGAGCCTGGTGAGATTCGAACTTGCAGTAATTGCAGGCAGCAGGTGCTAGTTAACAGCACTTTAGTCTGCTGAGCCACAAAGGCTCTTAGTGAAAATGAAAGTAAAGCAGGCTATTTGCTGTTTGCTGCAACAAGGAAAAATTGCTGGGAGGCAGAGGCAGAGACAGATTTCTTTTTCTTGTTTTCCTCACCAAAAAAGGTAGGTGCATCTTATAGTCCGGAGAGTCTTATACTCTGAAAAATACGGTTTGTTTGTTTGTTTGTTTATTAAATGTATATGTCCTCCATCTTACTGCCCAAAGGGTGGCTTATAGGGTAATAAAAATAGAAATATAAAATATAAAAATATAGATAATAGCTTATATTAATATCTTAATATTAATTTTAAATAAAATTTAATGTTGTTAAATATATTAATAATAGTAATATTAATATCTTAATATTAATATTAAATTAATAATTAAATATTAATATAAAATATCTAAATACTAATATTAGAATATTAATATTAATATTTAGATAGTTCATATATTATATAGAAAATAAAAAATATAGAAATATAAAATCAGTTACAGTAGAACCTCAGGCCAAGACCATATTTTGTTCCATAACTTTGGTCACAAATCAATTTTGTCATGACCCGAACCTAATTTTGGAAATTTGACACTTACAAAAAATGGCGCAGAAGGGAAAATCGGGGGAAAAAATGTGATTTTTTTGATTGGAATCCAATTTGATCGTGGTCAGAAGCATTCATGACCAGAACTTCTACTGTATAAATATTAAAAAATGACAAAGAATTAAATACAACTAAAAACCATGGGCTCGAGTGGAACTGAGGTGGTAGCTTCTCTGCCACTGCACCAAGTACCTACAACCTGTAGGATGTTCATCGGGGCCCCGTGCCATCCAGCAAAGCCAGGTTTTAAGGTCCGGAAGACTAAGGAAGGGTAGTTCTCACTTCCAGTGGCAAGATGTTCCAGAGATTAGGTATCATGGCAGAAAAGGCTCTTCTCCTAGACTCCACCAGGCAAAATTCCTTGGCTAAAGAGATGCACAGTAGGCTCCTTCTGCCAGAACAAATGGTCAGACCCAATAGGGCAAGACAGTTCCTCAGATATCCTGCACCCATGGCATAAAGGGTTTAAAGGTGATAACCAACACTTTGAATTGCATCCAAAAACAGATTGGCAACCAATGCAGCTTGTGTAACAATGGTGGCATATGTGCCACCTTAGAGGCCTCCAGAACTATCCACATTGCTGTGTTCTGAACCAATTGCAGCTTCCAAATATTCTTCAAAGAATCCCCATGTAGAATGCATTGAAATAATCCAGATGAGAGATGAACAGGATATGAGTGACTAAGCGCAGGACCTCACAATCCAGAAAAGGACACCGTTGGTGCACAACATGAAGGCTTCTAAACTGTGCAAGGCGCCTCTGCTCATAGAACAGACTGTCTGACTCTAACCTGAGAAGGATTGTTAGGGTGTGTGTAAAAAGTATTTGTTGCTTGTGCAACGAGCAGAGCAGAAACACACAGGGAAGGAGATAAACGTGCAGCTCGTGTGAGAAAAAAAAAACTTTATATACAAGATAATACACAGTCTCGGTGTAGGTAAAACAGTCCAAGGTCAGTCCAGTAGGTATCTTCCTTTACCAAAGCAAACAGACTTTAGTAACTCTTGGTATACAGTACCATATAACGATCCAGTCAAACACCAATCAGCAGGAAGACGCAGGAAGCAACAGGAACAATCAGGAACAAGAAGAAAGAACGCTTCTCTGCACTGCTTATTTATATACTGTAGCCTAATTACAGGGTTCAGCAAACCCTGATTACGTGGCTCAGTTGTTTCTTAAAGAAACAGATATATTGCCTGACCAACAAGTTAGGAGTAAGCTACAGGCTGAATCTAACAAGGATAGCGAGTCTGCTTGAGCAGGACCTGAAAGTGGTATCCGCAGTCCTATCACATACTTCTAACTGGGTGTTGCAGAATCTTCGCCATGATGTCTTGCCTGTTCCGTACTGACTAGAATTAAGTCAGTGGTGGGTTCCTTGCGGTTCCACCCGGTTCCACCAAGCCAGTAGCAGTGACGATATGTCACCGAACTGGTTCTGCTCACCCCTGCCCCCCTCCCGCGTTATTCTTACATTTAATTTGGCCCCACCCTCAATCTATTGCTGCCTCCTGAGTCCCAGTTGATCAGCTAGAAGGAAAAAAACTTTAAACTCTTGCCACGGGGCTTCAAAGGGCCGCCCTACAGCTGATCAGTATTAAAAGGCAGTGTAGACCGGTGCCTGCAAAAACAAATGAGTAGACTGGTGCCTGAAAAAATAAATGGGTAGACCAGTGCCTCCAAAAATAAATGAGTACACCGGTGCCTCCAAAAACAAATGAGTAGACTGGTACCTGCAAAAATAAATGGGTAGACCGGTACACCACTGCAAGCAGTTAAAAGCCTGGTAGACCAGTACCTCTGCTAAATCCTAAAGAATTGTCACATGATCATCAAGCCACACCCACAAAATAAGCCACACCAACAGAACCGGTAGTAAAAAAATTTAGAACCCACCCCTGAATTCAGTCCTGTTTTGTTTTGTCTTTTCCTTAAAGACATCCAGATCAGAGATGGGATTTGCATAATTTACCTACCGGTTCATCCAGCACCAAAAATGTGAGCTCATGCAGCAGTGGTGGGATTCAAAAATTTTTACTACCAGAGAAATGGTATAAATGGTTGGAGGAGAAAGGGGGGAAAAAGTAGGGGAGGACAAAAGAAAACTAAACAATGGTTAAATTAGGTGGAGGAATATGGAAATAAATGGGAAGATATAAATTGTGGAATCTAGATTAAGAGAATATATATATATATTTGTTTTCTGAGGTTTTCGCGGGTGTTTGTATGTAGGTCTTTGGTTATTCGGGTCTTCTCCCGCGTAGAATTGGAAGTATCTTGGCGACGTTTCGACGAAGTCTCATTCGTCATCTTCAGGTTGGTGTTCTCGGCTTCATTCTTCCAGGAGCAATGAAGAACGCTCCTGGAAGAACGAAGCCGAGAACACCAGCCTGAAGATGATGAATGAGACTTCGTCGAAACGTCGCCAAGATACTTCCAATTCTACGCGGGAGAAGACCCGAATAACCAAAGACCTACACACACACACACACACACACACACACACACACACACACACACACACACACACACACACACACACATATATATATATATATATATATATATATATATATATATATATATATATATATATATATATATATATATATATTCTGAGGTTTTCACAGGTGTTTATATGTAGGTCTTTGGTTATTCGGGTGTTCTCCCGCGTAGAATTGGATGTGTCTTGGCAACGTTTCGACGAAGTCTCATTTGTCATCTTAAGGCTGGTGTTCTTGGCTTCGTGAGCCGAGAACACCAGCCTGAAGATGACGAATGAGACTTCGTCGAAACGTCGCCAAGACACATCCAATTCTACGCAGGAGAACACCTGAATAACCAAAGACAGACAGACAGACAGACAGACATATATTCTTACTTTTTGTAGGTTAATGTGTGTTCTTCTTTTTAAGCCAGTTTTTTCCTACATAACCAAGATTTTTTTGGAACCACAACTGAATGAAATCCCAATTCACTACATTCTGGGTTCTTCTCTTCATTATGGCTGCAAACAGATTTTAGTGTTGCATTGTGGGAGACCCAAATAGCTATTTCTGGCTCATAAGCTGTCATCAGTAGGCCATACCCATTTTTTCATGTTCCTCCCTGTAAAGGCATAATATCTATTTTCTTACTTTTTGTAGGTTAATGTGTGTTCTTCTTTTTAAGGTTTTTCCTACATAACCAAGATTTTTTGGAACCACAACTGAGTGAAATCCCAATTCACTACATTCTGGGTTCTTCTCATAGATTAAGATAAGAAAGAGAAAATGTATAAATATAGATTACTGATCCGAAGATGTTGAAAAGAAGATGTAAATATCTGTTTTTGTTTGTTTGTTTGTTTTTGTTTTTTGAAAAACTGTTTAATAAAAATTATTTTTTTTAAAAAAATTACTACTGGTTCTGTGGGTGTGGCATGGCATGGGTGGGCGTGGTATGGCTTGGTGGGCGTGGCAGGGGAAGGACACTGTAAAATCTCCATTCCCTCCCCACTCCAGGGGAAGGTTACTGCAAAATCCCCATATCCTCCCAATCAGCTGGGACTCGGGAGGCAGAGAATAGGTGGAGGCGGGGCCAGTCAGAGGTGGTATTTATCAGTTCTCTGAACTATTCAAAATTTCCACTAGCGGTTCTCCAGAACTGGCCAGAACCTTCTGAAACCCATCTCTGGGGTGCAGGCCTTTCGTGCATACGCTCGGCTTCAAAAACATGCCTAAATAGGACAACATAGAGCAAGGGTGGGGGGTCAGGGGTAGGGGGTCAGGGGGCAGAGAGTGAGGGTTTCCGCTACTGGTTTGCCTAAACTGGTCTGAACCGGCTGAATACTACCTCTGATCCAGAGGCTGAGAGTTTACAGAGGAACCATTAACAGGTTTGTGGCACTGCCTCTCTTGCATATTGTCATCTTCATTTTGGAGAACAAAACTACATGAATGTGACAAGTTTAATTAATGAATCGGAGCAAATATGGAAGGGGGAGAGATATAGTGTTCAACCTTTAAAACTAAATATTGTAACATTGCTACTAATGCACTGATGGACTTTTTATGCTCAAATTTCATCGACATATATAATTAAATGCTTTCGCCTGTGAATTTTATAAATATGGCATAAAGTTGCTAATGGAGTATCTTAAATTCTATTAACATTCAGTTCATCTCTTTGGGGTCTCTTTAAATACACATTTAAAATTCTAATCACCACCCGATGGTTTTAATAAAGTGCATGGATAATGAAAGATGGGAAACAGATATTAGGAAAGGGCAAAATTTCTGGAGAAAAAGAATATAAATACAGAGGCAGGCATTGGGAAGTTAAATGGAAAATTGCAACCAAGCAGGTTTTTGAGAAGCTTTTAAGAACTTAGGAACTTATTTATTCCATCAAAAGATGGTGTTATTCTACATTTTGAAGCTGGGATTGCTGTGTGTCTGAAGGACCCATACCAGCACATGCTTTGCCAACCCAGCAATATATTCTTCCTTTTCTGTCATTTTCCTGTTCTTTCTGTTATTAATTCTCCTACCATTTTTCCTTCCTTGTTTCCCAAAGTCTGTCCCATTTTCATTGAATTGTTTTGTTCTTCATCTCCCTCCTAGATTCTTTTTGTTCATATGCCCTTATTCCAGGATCTGCTTCCTGGTTCAACTCCTTATTCTTCAAACCTCTTAATTCTTTCCCATCACTTTCTTCTCCGTTGCTCTTCTTGTTATACTGGTATTTCCAACATGCTCAGCTTTGGGAAGTGAGTGTGTGACTTCCTTCATGATTGACAGTTCTGACTTCTTTTGCATGCTTGGGACTCTCACCTCTTCCTACACCAATGTGACACGAAGCTCTCACTTAGAATCAAAATAGAGCTGAAAGGGTCCTTGGAGGTCTTCTAGTTCAGCTCCCATCTATACTCCCTATACCATTTCAGACAAGTGACTATCCAGCCTCTTCTTCAAAAACCCCAGTGATGAAGCACCGAAGGCAAGACAACTTCTGAAGGCAAGCTGTGCCACTGTTTAATTGTCCTCTGTCCACTAGTTAATTGTCCACTAATTAATTAAGTGTAAAACCTTGCTTTTCTCCATATTAAATTTCTTGTTGTTGGATAAGGCCCACTGCTCAAATCCATTAAAATCTTTTTGGATCCTAAGCTTGTCTTCTGGGGTGTTGGCTTCCTTACTGCCTAGACTGGATGCAATTACAGGTAGTCCTTGATTTACAACCATTTGTTTAATGACTGTTTGAAATTACAATGGCACTGAAAAAAGTGACTTATGACTATTTTTCACATTTGCAACCAATGCGGCATCCCCATAGTCACATAATCAAAATCTGGATGCTTTGTAATTGGTTCATATTTATGGCAGTTGTTGAGTCCTGGTATCACCTTGTGCGACTTTCTGGGAAGCAAAGTCAATGGGGAAGCCTGATTCACTTAACAACTATGTTTCTAATTTAACAACTGGAGTGATTTACTTAACAACTATAGCAAGAAATGTCATAAAATGGGGCAAAATTCACTCAACAACTTAGCGATGGAAAATTTGGGTTCAGTTGTGGTCAGAAGTCGAGGATTGCCTGTGATTAAAGGAACAAATATTCCCATAAATACTTTCTTTGGATATTCATTTATTTAGGCAGAAGAACTGAAGAAGCTTCTTGGATGAAAAGTGAAACATCTTCAAGGAAAAACAAAGTCCAGTTGCCTTTTGTAAAAGCACCCTCGGTGCTTTATTCATTTATTTTTAAATGAATAAACCATATTTAAAATATCTTTAAATACTAACAACCATGCTAAAATCAATATTCATAATTATAGTGTTATCTTAATTTTGATCTAACACACATACTAGACTGTCAGATATGATCTAGTCCTCAGATCCCAAGGTCAAAAGTTGATTTATTTTCCTTATTTTTTAAGAAATCTAACATGTCTCCATGTAACATGAAATGTAGTCAGATTATTTTTCTCTAAGCAAAGCAGTCAATTTTGCCATCTCAGGTAGGTCCATTAATTTCAAAATCCATTCTTCTATTGTGGGTACAGTATATACACCTCTTTCTATCTTTGGGCATAGAGCAATATTACAGGTTGATGTCATATATAAAAACAAAGTCACATGTTATCTTTCAATCTGTTAACTGCCATCCCTTAAAAAAACGGTCAGTGTTCAATTTTATACCCATTTTCAAAATTTTCTGAATCAAAATAGATGCCTGATTCCAAAATATCTTAACCTTCTTACATGTCCACCAAAGGTTGTAAAATGTGCCTTCAGATGGATTACATTTCCACATTACTTTTGAAGAATGCAGACTTATACAGAACTCAGCACAAACTCAGCATAGCATAGATTTTAAAGTCCAAAGTCAGATGCTTTGGCATCATTATCTTTTGTTCATTTGGCTGATTGCTCAGCATGCTCAGTTATTTGTGTAATTTGTCAGATCAGGCCAAAGCAATCCCATTTTCATGCCCCCCCCCCATGTTATAAATTGGAAACTTCTAACATAGCATCTCCAAGGGACATTTTATGGACAGCTTTCCATACTTGACACTCAATTTCAAGATGATCTTAATCCTAAAAGTTGTTAAAGAATTGAAGTAGCCAGCAGGTTAAAAAAAAATCTTCAGAATATAAAGTGCAAAGACCCAGGAAATCAGAGTTGCCCAGGAAAAAAGAAGACAATTTCAAATTACATTAGATATTCCTACAAGGAAGTGTGTGCATCTATTTATGCTTCTAAAATTATATGGTTGGCTTTGTGAAATTACTGTTTCCCTTTCTGTGTGCTTTCAAAGAGAAAGAATCCCTGCCCATTTTCTGTAAGAAACCAGTTATTAATTAGAACAAAAAAAGTGCAATATGCAAACAACAATTAAGTCCAGATGTCATCTTCCCCAAGTGTGCAGTTGGGTATAATGAATGCACAAAATCAGGAAGAGAGCTGGTGTCCTGCCCCTTTCATCATATCTTTCTCTGCAGAAGAAGATCCAACCTTTTCCGGACCGAGTGCCCAAAGCACGTGCATGTCCAAACCCCCAAAATGCAGTGCACATGCAGCCCTGTGCATGCATCCCCGTGCATGCACATGTGGCCCCCTGCATGCACCCCACCCCCACGCATGCACATCCTGCCCCCGTGCACCTGCACCCCATTCCCCATGCATGAACACCCTGCATGGGCCCCCTTCCCCACAAATGCACGGGCCCCCTTGCATGGAGCCCGCACCCCCGCATGCACGGCAGAGACCCGAAGACCAGCTGGCCAGCAGGAGGCATGCACACATGCGCAGTGGAGCTGAACTGGCACTGTGAGGGCACTGCGAGCCACCTCTGGTACGTGTGCCATAGGTTCGCCATCACCTATCTAAGATTTTCCAAGTTAAAAGATTATGAACAATGAATTAGTCTCCCAATGAGATAGAACGATGTCCTTTAGCAAGTCCCTTTTAGATTTAATTCTTCTCTCTTCTACTTAGCTATTACCTGAACGGTCTCCCCATTCTAGGGAGCCTAGAAACTAAACATGAAAGCCCAGTAAAAGGTCAGATGGATTATATGCTTAAGAAATAACTCTTCATAAGTAATGAACATCTCATGATGGCCTATAGCTTGAAATTGAATCAAGTCTGAGAATTTATCTTCCAATTCTGAACTCTGTATGCCACCCAGAGTCATTTATTAAGATTGGCAGGTATTAAAAAAATCAACTAACTAAATAAATTTCTGAAGATCAAATTACTTTTGGCCTCATCTAACCAGCTGCTTGTTTCCTTGCTGGATTATCTATTCTTGACTTAATTTCTATGGACTGAATGTAGTTCTCCCCCAAGCAGTTGCATAATTCTACATGCTCATGAGAATATGGGCACAAAACTCTCTGGCACATACAAAACACAAGTCAAAATAAATTTCTTTAAGTTAAAGGCAGAGAATTACCTCTTTTTCCATCACCAATTTATGTACTTTCTTACTGGAGAGAACAACCCAGTAGTGAAATCCAAGTATTTTTACTACTGGTTCTGAGGGCGTGGCTTGGTGGGTGTGGTGTGTCTGGGTGGGTGTGGCAGGGGAAAGATACTACAAAACCCCCATTCCCTCTCCACTCCAGGGAAAGGATATTGCAAAATCCCCATTCCCTCCCAACTCTGGGGCCAGCCAGAAGTGGCATTTGCTGGTTCTCCGAACTACTCAAAATTTCCACTACAGGTTCTCCGAACTGCTCAAAATTTCTGCTACCAGTTCTCCAAAACCTGTCAGAACCTGCTGGATTTTGTCCCTGGTTCAACTTTGAATGATAGGATGCATACAAATGCTGGGGCAACTGCAGCAGTCATAACAACAAAGAGAACATTCATTATATCCAGAAAGTTGACTGGGAGTTTTCTGAGGTTAAGTATTTCATCCCAGGAAACAACGCAGAACTTCTTTTCCTGCAGACACAGAATTTGTCAAATCATTTTAGGTCTAAAAAAAGCCAGTGCCAGAATGATTTTATTAAATAGATCCATAGAAACAAATGCTGACAGCCTCATCTGACAACATTCCTGGCAAAAAATATAAAGCTGAACAGAAGGCCAGGCTCTGGCCTTAGTTACAGGAAGAGAGTCAAGATGGATGCTTGCTTTGTGGCTTGTTAGGTTCATAAGAGGCAAGCTAATATTTCATCTCAGGGATGAAGTGTCTACATTGGGAGAGGTTTTCAGGACATGGGACAGGAAAGGGTAGTGATCATTCTTTTTTTATCCACATATTGAGTCCTTCCTAAGGACCTGGGATAGGCGGATGCTGTTGTTTGATATTGTTAAAGGTATCACTGCCAAATGTAAGCCATATCAACTAAAGCTGACTTTTGCAATTGACTGATTGGAATTTTGTCAATGATGATGGTGTTCAAATGGTGCTCCAGATATATTGTGATTGCACCCAAGGCGCCTATTACTACTGATAGCATCTGCTTTCCTTGTCCACAATCATTCTACTAAAGTAAGATAAGGTGAATTAAGGTGAGGTGAGGTGAGATGAGGTGAAGTGAGGTGGGAAGGGAAGGGAAGGGAAGGGAAGGGAGGGGAGGGGAGGAGAGGAGAGGAGAGGAGAGGAGAGGAGAGGAGAGGAGAGGAGAGGAGAGAAGAACCTTGGAAGTTGGAAGAGAAGAGAAGAGAAGAGAAGAGAAGAGAAGAGAAGAGAAGAGAAGAGAAGAGAAGAGAAGAGAAGAGAAGAGAAGAGAAGAGAAGAGAAGAGAAGAGAAGTTTATTCTCATTTTTTTTTACTGTGAGCACACTGGCCCAATTTATATTTGCTGATAATCCAAGTAAGGGTATGGATAGCTATATGAAACAAAACTGGGACTGAATCTAGATGTTCTACTATTTGCATGTGTGTGCATTTTGTGATTTTCTCCAATTCTTTCTCTTCTATTCATGTACTCCCATGTCTGCTTTTTTTTTTGTCTTATTAATAATTGTGACTCCTGGTGGCTATCTAATCTAGTCCTTGCACAGTTTAATTAGCAACATTTTTCAGTAATTACACTGAAAAAGTGTCTAGCTCAATGTCACCCATCTGGTTTCATGCCTAATGTAAGACTAGTACTCACAATTCTATGGTTTCTGGGCTGGTGCCTTAATCAATCGCTTTCACATTTTTAATTTACCCTAATAAATGTTCAAAATAAACACATTTCTGGGAATTAATAGCCCTGCCATTGCTGGTGAGTACCAGTTTAGAAAAGTCTATCTACTTTAACTTTCACATTTTAGATAAGATGTAAAGAAAAACCAATGGCTGCTTTAAGATGATTGTTACATGCTACACAAGGGTTGAAGAATCTATGACCTTCTGAATGTAGTGTGGCAGCTCCAAGCTAGGTTGCCTTATAATCAGGGGTGGGTTCTACTTACCTTTACTGGTTCACAATGGGATCGCGCATGTGCAGATCCCCTATGAAAACCGGCCTCCTGCTGGTTTTACTACCGATTCTTGTGAACCGGTCCGAACCAGGGGGCAACCCACCACTGCTTATAAAGAACAAGACTGGAAGCTTTGCTTTGCAGCCATCATAATTACAAGGTTTCTTCTTCCTTGTATAAACAATTAAAAAACTGTTAAGTCAGAATAGGGAGTAAGATCCACAAAGTCAGTCCAGGATCTATGTCTCTGCAATGTAAATTATTAGCATTTTTTTTTATTCCCTAAAGTCTCAAGATCCCAGCACTGAGATTGCTCATGTTTGCCTCTTATAAGCGTATATTTCCCCAAAAGAAGAAAACAACAGCAACAAAAAAAGATATTAGTTTTGGTTGTAAGGTTCCAAAGAATTAGTATTAAAATGAACACACTTCCTTGATGCATAATTATACCACCTAACCATCCAATATAGAAGCATTAAGAGGCAAATATTGGCCCAGGGGACAAAATTAAAAGGTTCAGCAGTTGGGTCCATTTAGGACCAGCGCAAACAGGGGAATAATAACATAAATGAGTAAAATGAGCATGTGCACCAAAGACAAATTCCTTGTGTCCAACCACACTTGGCCAATAAAGAATTCTATTCTATTCTATTCTATTCTATTCTATTCTATTCTATTCTATTCTATTCTATTCTATTCTATTCTATATTGTATTCTATTCTATTCTATTCAATAAGGGAGTTCCCTTGCCCTATCTATCTCATAGCCGTATGAAATTCTGGTAACCATTCACAAATCAATATATCTTGGTAAACTGATGCTTATTTTTTCTTCTCTTTCTAAGACTGTTATTTTGAGGACTGTTATTTTGAGGATTTTAATAAATGAAATGAATGAACATGAGATCTCCAACTTCTTTTTTCTTACAATGATCATCTGAACATACAATGCAGTGGTGGGATACTCCCAGTTCCATCCGGTTCTTGCAAACTGGTAGTAATGGCAGTGGGAGGCTCCACCCACCCACCCAGATGTCATCATGAACGATCTGCACACACGAGCTCCCATTGCGAACCGGTAGAAGAGGTAAGTAGAACCCACTCCTGATACAATGGTATGTGGTCCCTTACCTGTTGTGTAATCATATGATGATAGTGAACAACAGAATAACAGAGTTGGAAGGCACCTTGGATATCTTCTAGTCAACCTCCTGCTCAAGCAGCAACCCCTATACCAGGGATCTGCAGCCTTAAACACTCTAAGAGCCATTTGGACCAGTTTCCCACAGAAAAGAAAACACAGGGAGCCCCAAAACCTCGGTGGGCATGGCCAACTCGACGTCACTCGCTTTCATCAGTCACACGACCCTCTAGCTATGCCTACCCAGCCAGTCATTAAGGCAGAGAATCGGTTGTTAAAAAACAATGGGAACCACAAAACCCTTTTGACATCTCTCTCTCTCTCTCTCTCTTCCTCCCTCCCTTCCCCCCTCTCCCCTCTATCTGTATCTCTCTATGTCTCTCTCTCTCCCCCTCTCTCTGTATCTCTCTATGTCTCTCTCTCCCCTCTCTCTGTATCTCTCTATGTCTCTCTCTCTCTCCCCCCTCTCTCTGTATCTCTCTGTCTCTGCCCCAGCTGTTTCTACATCCCCCACCGTCACCCTTATCTTCTCAGGCTAGGCGAGGAGTGACTGGGAGGGAAGGGTGAGGGGTGGGGCCAGCCAGTGGTGGGATCATCCAACAGGGAGCCACAGCAAAGGGCCCAAAGAGCCGCATGCAGCTCTGGAGCCGCAGGTTGCAGACACCCACCCTATACCATTCCAGACAAATGACTGTCCAGCTTCTTCTTAAAAGTGATAGAGCACCCAGAATTTCTGAAGGCAAGCCATTTCACTGGTTGATTGTTTTCATTGTTAGAAAAAATTTCCTTAGGTATAGGTTGCGTCTCTCCTTGCTTAATTTCCATCCATTGTTTTTTGTCTTGCCTTCTGTTGCTTTGAAAAAGAGGTTGACCCCCCTCCCGTTTTTGTAGGAGCCCCTCAAATATTGGAATATTGCTATCATATCACCCCTAGTCCTTCTTTTCACTAGACTAGACAAACCTTATTCCTGCAATTGTTCTTCATATGCTTTAGCCTCCAGCCCCCTAATCATCTTCGATGCTCTTCTCTTTTCAGAATCTCACCATCTTTTCAGAATCTCACCATCAATATTGCCTCCGGACCAAATCCGGAGGCAATATTCCAAGTCTGGTTTTACAAAGTGGTTCTAAAGTGGTTCTAGTATTTCACATGATCTTGATTCTAAGGAAGATGCATGAAGAACACTCCATATATTATTCAGAGTGTGCATGGGGTGCTTTAAAGAAAAATGTTAATAGAGAACACAAAAATGAGGAAGAAGTCAACAAGTTAAGGTGACATTTGATTGCCCATTATTTTCTATTATCATGTTCTGACGTCACTTTCACTTCAGTGAAAGGGGAAAACCTAAACTAAAGTGAGCATTCAAGGAATGCTCACTTTAGTCAAAAGGAACATGAGAAAAGTGAAATATGGATTTTTTTAAAAAAATGAACAAAAAACTTAACTACAGCGGCTTTCAATAAACTTCACTCATCAGCATTTCCAAAGGCAGGGTAAAAAATTACACACCACTCACTTTGCATGTTGTCCCTCCTATAGCTTTAAGAAGATATAACTTTAAAACAAAGGGGCCTGACCGCTTGTGAGATGTGGCAGCCACAAGTCTCCAATAAAAGCAGGAAATGTTGTTCAAGCTTCTGCTTCAGCTTCAGACACATAAATCTTGCAGCTGAGCAGGATGGACTTTTTTTCCCACCACAAACTCACAGAAAGACAAAGATATCTGGAGAAAACCATCAGCTGCCAAGAACTAAATCAACAATCTCAATCCAAATCTCAACCAACAAATGCTCTGTCTTACACATTGGCAAAAAAAAAAAAAAAAAACAGAACACAAAACACATGCTGAGTGGACAAGACCTTGTAGATGACCCTCACTCTGTCAAGGATCTTGGAGTCCTCTTCTCTAATGATCTAAGTGCCAAAGCCAACTGTAACAACATCGCCAAAGAGGTCATCTACATTAAGATTGAACAGCCCTCTTTCAGCAGGGAGGGAGCAACACAACACCACTTATCTCACCATTCTTTTAGCAATTCCAAAAAGATTCCACACCCATTTGCGCTATTCAGGTGACCCTGAGGGCACAGATAAACCTCCAAGTGGCCTCAATGACTCTCAGAAAGAGTGCTAATGACCAGATGACTGCAAGGAATATAAATCCATCCATTCTCCAGTTCTTCTCAGTAAGAACTGAAGAAGCTTTCTGAATGAGAAGTGGAATGTCTTCAAAAGAAAACAAAGAAGGTCCAGTTGCCTTTTGAAAAACCACCTTTGGGTTTATGGATAGTAAACAGTGTCAGGTACACAGCACATGTAACAGAGGGGTGAAATGCTACTGGTTCACACTGGTTCGGGCAAACCGGTAGTAATAAAAGCTACCGGTTCGGGAGAACTGGTAGTAAAAAAAATGCTACCGATTCGTCTGAACTGGTATTTCTGACAATCAGCTGTGCCATGTGATTTATATTCGCTAGAAAGCAGGAAATCTTGCTTTCTAGTGAATCTAAATCACACAGCACAGCTGTTCTCCCCCACACACTGTTCTATTTACCTTATTTTTCCACACGAAGCTTGCATTTGATGCACACTGTGCATGTGCATGTGTACACAGCATGCGTTTGGTGTGCATTATGTATGTGCACCCATCATGCCTTTGGCACACACCGCGCATGTGCATGCAGCAAACTGGTGGCAAACCTTGGAGGATTTCACCACTGATGTAATACCATTACATCATATTTACAAGACCGCCTTCTGCCTCCGATAGCCTTCCACAGACCAGTATGCTCCCACAGAGAGGGTCTCCTCAGGGTGCCGTCGATTAGACAATGTCGACTGGCGACCCCCAGGGGGAGAGCCTTCTCTGTGGGGTATACCTGCCCTCTGGAACGAGCTGCCCCCAGAAATTTGTTGGATTTCTAACCTCCGTATCTTTCGCCGCGCCCTTAAAATGCTATTATTTCATCAAGCAGGGCTTGCCTAAAAGTTTACTAATGGGTTATTTTATTTTAGATGATTGGCCAAATTATTTAATAATTTTAAATTGTTTTTAACTTTTATATTGTTGGTTTTTATTTTGGCTGTACACCGCCCTGAGCCCTTCGGGAGAAGGACGGTATAAATTTTTAAAAAAATAAATAAATAAATATAAACAAACAAATAAACGAACAAACGAACAAATAAATAAATAAAATAGCATACTTCATGGGCTACTGATGTATAACTGGGGGCAATTCAAGATGCTGGTTGCCTCTCTTTAAAACCTTACATGGCTTGGGACCATGAAGGATCATCTTTTTCCAAAGGTCTCTACCCATCCAATTTGATCCTACAGATTGGGCATGCTGTAGGTCCCATAGTCAAAAAGTGTTGATTGGCAGGAACTAGAAAGTGGGTCTTTTCCGCTGTAGCCCTAGGTTTGTGGACTATCCTCCAGGCAGAAGATATTCACCAACCCTGTTGGCCTTTCATAAAAATTTAAAAATTTGGCTATGTACTTGAGCATAGAGCTCTGGATGGGTTAAGGGCCCCATTTCTTGGCTTTACTGTTAGTTTGTTAACTATCTCAGCTGCTGTATGTATTTATTTTTTTGGATGTTTTTATGTTTTCGTTGTTTTAAATTTAGTACCAAAATTATGACAGCCAAAAAATTTAGCATCATAGAGGTCAATATTATCAGAAAACACAGCCAGGTTTTCATAGCCTTACAAAAAAACAAAAGTTCCAGAATGGGCCAAATACTACACTCACCATACTTTACTTTTTACACAGTGGGCAATGAGATGCTTTTAGGAAGCCTACAAGCTGAACATAAATTCTAAGACATCGTCCTGATGATACTCCCAGAAAGTTGTACAGAGAGATGCATTGCCTCTGATTCTACAGATAGCATAAGTCAGAATGAATAGCAGCCAACCATTGATAGCTTAATGCTCCATGAGGTAAAAGCAGTCTAAATTGGTCGCTACCATTTCACATTGAGGGGGGTAAGTTCTACAGCTTAGTTATTGTCTGTCTGTCAGTCAGTCAGTCTAACTATGACTAAATCTCACATTAGGCTTATCTGCTTGTTGGTTTATGCCAGGGGTCTGCAACCTATGGTTCTGGAGCCACATGTGGCTCTTATACCCCTCTGCTGAGGCTCCATGTCACTCAAAGTATGCCTCACAACCGCCAATGTACGACACCTGCTGGCACATTATTTATTGAGCTTTTCAATCCCTGGTAGGCCAACCATGGATAAATCCAATAAAAGAAAAGTTTCAGAAGAAAACAGAACGATTAATTCAACTACATATGCTAGTTTTGTGGCCGCTCAAGAAATAGTCAGGCACGGGAAGGATTTTGTGGCTCCTGGTATTTTCTTTTCTGTGGGAAACAGGTCCAAATGGCACTTTGAGTGTTTAAGGTTGCAGGCCCCTGGTTTAATCTCTCAAATTAGCCCAAAAGGTGCATTATGCTGCAAGTTTTTGAATCAAGGTATCTCAAACCTGCTGATTTAAAGAATGCATAAAATCTCCATGACCCATTATTGTTGTGAAATTGAAATTTCAATGATGTTCAGTCTAGTTTATTCACAAAGTCATGGCCATTGAAGCAGCCTCTCAGACAAGTGATGATGATTGCTGATCCTCTTTGCCAGCTTCCAACATGCAAAATCATGGGGAAGCCAGCAGAAAGTCAGAAGATGCTCCCAGTCTCACTGCTTTTTTATTGGCCCACAGTCTTACAGTTTATTTGTATAGGTAAGTAAATTTAGACTTATTATTGAAGGTCATTTGCCACAAGAATTATTTTTCTATTTATGTTGTGATGATCATGGGACTCTCCAACTTTGGGGTAAAAAAATACAGTCAGTCTAAGATTTAATGTTTATTCTGGTCACATCAGATTGAACGATCTCTCTGTCAAAGAATGATGCAACAGTTTACAAGCTTGTCTTCTCTTATGTACAGATGACCTGCATTATTTAAATTACCTGAATCCTTCAACCTTCAATGAATGAACCTGGAATCTAGCATTTTGAGAAAGATTTTAAAAAGGATCCTCCTAACCCCAAGTTACTATATCTATATCACTTTATAATTTTTAGCATTCTTGCCAAAAATTTCTATACCTCATTTTCCAGCCTCTTAATAAGATCAAATTCTACTGTGTGCAAATTTTCAAATTCTACAAAATTGTTTTTGAGGCACAGCAACCAGAACAATGGTTGTTCTAACATGCCACACATCGCTTTAATTAGACGTCATTTGTCATTTCAATGACAATTATCATAGATTCAATCAGAATGATTATAGATTCTGCTTTTGGAATCTGCTGCAGATAAAAAGCAAAGGCAACTTTTAAATAAGCAGATCTTTCACATTTGATATCAATCTCCCAAAAGTCAAACTAATGTAATCTAAACTCCAACATAGGCATACAGACAGAAGAGATAACTTCTTAATGCAAACAAGATTCCCAGAAGCATCACCGTTTATGAGCAAAGGAACTAGGAGAATTCTGGAAAGCATTTACTATATATATATATATGTATGTATGTATGTATGTATGTATGTATGTATGTATGTATGTATGTTTTTTTGTGTTGAGTCATCCTGGATTACCACGAATGGAGGAGATATCACAAATCTCCAATTTTTGCCTTTCAGCCCAATCTCATGGGCCGTCCAGACAGTATAATATAGCCGACAAGCTATTTTTCTATGTTTTTAATATTTTTGCTGATAATTTATTTATTTATAGAATTATCAGCAAAAATATTATATATATATATATATATATATATATATATATATATATATATATATATATATATATATATATATATATATATTTTCTGAGGTTTTCACGGGTGTTTGTATGTAGGTCTTTGGTTATTCGGGTCTTCTCCCACATAGAACTGGAAGTATCTTGGCGACGTTTCGACAAAGTCTCATTCATCATCTTCAGGCTGGTGTTCTCAGCTTCCATTTGCTCCTGGAAGCACGAAGCCGAGAACACCAGCCTGAAGATGACGAATGAGACTTTGTCGAAACGTCGCCAAGATACTTCCAGTTCTACGTGGGAGAAGACCCGAATAACCAAAGACCTACCTAAATACATACATACATACATACATACATACATACATACATACATACATACATATATATATATATATATATATATATATATATATATATATATATGATGCAGGATTATTGAACTAGATCTATTCCTAAGGAAACTGGTGAAGTAATGCTAGAAAATTCCACAAGGGCAAAGATCTTTAACTATATAACAATATAAGTTATAATTGTCAGATAAAAGAATGGAGAGAAACATTAGATGATGTATTTTGGCAGAGAAAAGACATATTTATTGATGACGGGAAGCCTCATATGGGCCTTTTGCGTAACAATGAACAAAATAAATGTGATTTATAGTTTTGATGATTAGACAAAGTACAGAAAGAAGAATAAAATTATGAGAAAAGACCAGAGCAGAGCAGAGCAGAGCAGAGCAGAGCAGAGCAGAGCAGAGCAGAGCAGAGCAGAGCAGAGCAGAACAGAACAGAACAGAACAGAACAGAATTCTTTATTGGCCAAGTGTGATTGGACACACAAGGAATTTTTCTGCAGTACATAAGCTCTTAGCGTACATGCAAGCAACAAGTGATAAATCATTGTCATAATCATAAAATTCATTTCTTTGTGTTAGTTTTTAACTTTTTGTTTAAAAGTTTTAATAAGATCTATATATAAAAAAGATGACACATTTTTGCTAATCCATAATTCATGGTATGTAGGATGGAAGAATAGTCCAAAACTCTTGGAAGCTCCCGATGTTGCCTAGCAGCCTACTGTATTAACTGATTGTGGTTTTCTGATTCTTCTCACATCTTCCACCAGAAACCAAAATTGAATCTGGGCAGGTCTGTGTAGGAGATGACCAAGCTGAGCCTGAGGGTGAGATCAAACATATCATCAGTCATGAGTCCCTTCATGCCCACAAGAGAGCTAAGTCCAGCCGACCTTGAATTCCTTCTACCCTTAAGGAAAAGATAAAGGTTCCCCTCGTACATATGTGCTAGTCATTCCTGACTCTAGGAGCTGGTGCTCATCTCCGTTTCAAAGCCGAAGAGCCAGCACTGTGCGAAGACATCTCCGTGGTCATGTGGCCAGCATGACTAAATGCCAAAGCACACAGAACTGTGTTACCTTCCCACCAAAGAGGGTCCCTTTTTTTCTACTTGCATTTTTTACATCCTTTTGAACTGCTAGGTTGGCAGATCTAATCTACAATATATATATTATTATAATCTATCCTTATCTACTTCCAATTTCCTGTGACTGTTAGTAATTCAGATTCTTGTAGATCAGCGGTCCCCAACTTTTCTGGCACCAGGGATCAGTTTCGTAAGAAATTATTTTCCATGTACTGGGGGGGGGGGGAGGGGGAGGATGGTTTCACACAGAACCTAGATCCTATGCTACAGATGAAGCTTCACTCACTTGCCTGCTGTTTGTGCAGCCCAGTTCCTAACAGGCCACACAGATACTAGTTCATAGCCCAGGGGTTGGGAACCAGAAGTGGGTTTCAGCAGGTTCTGACCAGTTCTGGAAAACTGGTAGTGGAAATTTTGAGTAGTTCGGAGCCTGGATAGCTCAACAGGCTAATAAGCAGACTAAAGCCTGTTATTAACATCCAGCTGTCTGCAATTGCACCAGTTCGGGTCTCACCAGGCTCAAGGTTGACTCAGCCTTCCATCCTTTCTAAGGTAGATAAATTGAGGACCCAGTTTGTGGGGGCAATAAGCTGACTTTGTATAAAATATACAAAAGTATGAAGGCTATTGCTTAACGCATTGTAAGCCGCCCTGAGTCTTCGGAGAAGGGTGGCATATAAATCTAATTTTTTAAAAAAAACAGTAGTAAAAATTCTGACTGGCCCCACCTCCATCTATTCTCTGCCTCCCAAGTCCCAGTTGATGGGGAGGAAATGGGAATTTTGTAGTAACTTTCCCCGGGATTGGGGAGGGAATGGAGATTTTACAGTATCTTTCCCCTGCCATGCTCACTAAGCCATGCCCACCAAGCCATGCCACGCCCACCAAGCCACACCCACAGAACCGGTAATAAAAAAGTTTGAAACCCACCACTGTTGGGTCCCCCTGTTGTAGAGAGTTTAAGCTTGCAATAAATCTTTATACCTATTTGAACTGCCTGGGTCTCCTGATTTCCCTGGTGCTTGACTTTCTACTTGCAAACCAAGTTCTTAATCACTTAGCTAAAGTCTTTCTTCACTTATAAGCTGTTTATAGAGGTTGTTGTGACATTCCGTGGAAATTTGGGCAACTCTTTCAGACACCTGAAAGGGATCTTCAGCAAAGCCCAGCGATATGTTCAAAGACTAGTGGGTATTGAACAAGATTAGGTACATTTCCTTTGTGAGAGAGCATTTAATTAGACCGTGACAATGTTTTCATTCTAATCCACTTGGTCCCTAGTCTCATTCTCAATTGCTGTGATCTTCAATAAGCAAGTCACAATTAATTGTTGGATTTTTAAGACTAGATTGTGGGGGAGAGGTATGCAGAGGGGAGATGTGATTTATACAAGTAAATGAATGGAATTATAAAAGTTTACTTAGATATACTTATTGATCTTCTTTGTCCATGCTCTCTTTGTCCTTTCTGCCATCCAGGGGCGGGTTCTAAAATTTTTTACTACCAGTTCTGTGGGTGTGGCTTAATTTGTGGGCGTGGCTTGATGGTCATGTGACAATTCTTTAGGATTTAGCAGAGGTACTGGTCTACCAGGCTTTTAACTGCTTGCAGAGCTGTACCGATCTACCCATTTATTTTTGCAGGCACTGATCTATTCATGTATTTTTTCAGGCACTGGTCTACCCATTTATTTTTGCAGGCACTGATCTACTCATGTATTTTTGCAGGCACTGGTCTACTCATTTGTTTTCTTTTAACCCTGATCAGCTGTAGGGCGGCCTTTGAAGCCCCGGGGGAAGAGTTTAAACAGGTTTTTTTCCCTCTAGCCATCAGCTGAGACTCAGAAGGCAGCAATAGATTGGGGGTGGGGCCAAATAAAAGGTAAGAATAACGAGGGGGCCCGAGGGGTGGGAGGGCTCAAGGGTGGGGGGTGGGGAGCAGAACTGGTTCAGTGATGTCATATCAGCACCGCTACCAGCTCCAGAGAACAGGGCCGAATTGGGAGGAACCCACCACTGCTCCCATCCATCTGCAGATCTTAACCGGTGCATAAAATTAGTACAGCCATATTCTAAGAAGTTAAATTGCATTTAACTGGAAGATGATTTGAAACCATTCTTAAAGCCAAATCAGTAAGGCAATTTTGTTGTGTAAATGCTAAGCATTAAAGGGCGATTGGGGGGGGGGGGAGATTTTAATATTCAGAAAGAGATTTTCTTCTGGTGATTTAGGATTGCAAATGATGTGTTTATCCAAACAATGAAGGTACACTCCAAGCTGTCCAAGAGGCCAAGAAGAAAACACTGTATGGTGATAAATATCATTCCCCTAAGCTAGCAGATGACAGAGAAGCCAAAAAGCTTGACCTTGTCATGAATTTTGCATGAGAATGAGCCTTTTTTTTCTTCCTGAGCAAAGGTGGAATTTTAATTCCTCCACCCTTAAAATAAAGTTTTTTTTAAAAAAAATCAATTTTTGCTTACTAATTTTGTAGGTTCAAAGGGAAATGCATTGAGCTCTATGGTGGGAAAAAAATGCAAATTGGCTCAGACCTATTTTCAGTCAAAGCACTTTCCTATCAAATATAATGGCCGCATTGTTTAGATAAATTAGTTTCTCTCTTTTTCCAACATCATCTCCATCCCTTGTGCATCATCGTTTTGGTTTGTCTCGTCTAAGCATATTTCAATATCACGTTCGAATAATTGCATAGCGCTGCTGCCAGTCTCTGCTTCTTGGGCAGAAATTGGTCATTTTATGCATAATTTACAATCCGCTGGAAAAAAAAAGTCAATACATATCATTAACATGAAGGAAAGATTGAGTGAGATTTCTGTATTATGAAAATTGAACGCATTAAGAGCATCTCGGGTGAACAATGTTGTTTGAGAAAAAACACACACATACACCTCTCAATGCCACTTTCAATTTTAGTTTAGGCATGGAAAAGAAACATTTCCTTGGACAAAAGAAAAAGGAAGAAGCCTGTGAAAGACAGAAACGGGTATTGCGTGAGCTCTCATCTGTAATCACAGGTTGCAGGATGAATGCAACTGTTTAGAAATAATGATAGTCTGCAATTTGATAAGCATTTGCTACTCTTTATAGATTCTTAGTTCTGTCTCAAGAGTCTGTGGGTTGCCATAAACAATGTGAAGATTTGAAGTTAAAGAGGCAAAGAACTATGCTCGGGAAACATACATTTGCCAAGGTGCTTCAGGGAAAATCACCTAAAATTACTTCAGACAAAATCATGGTCAAATATTCTTGAAGGATCTGAAAATACTGTCTTATACTATTATATATCCTTTCCTTTCTCTTTCCCAGAAGGAAATATCTCAACCTCACCACTCACTTTGCTGTTAAAGGTAGATGACAGTCACAATCCACAGGTTTTCCATCTCTGTTCTACAGTAAAGTGAAACATTTGTGTGGCCTCCCATGAGGAACAATTGAAAATGTTCCACGGAACTCAAGCTCAACATCTGTTACATGGTAGATTTGACGGTCTTGCTCACTAAGGGATCCTACGGGAATTCAGAATACATGGAAAAACAGGTGGGAACTGATTTAATTATAACTATAGAAAGTAAGATTAAATGGAGAGAAGTTAGGTTCCCAAAGTTCTGGACTCATCCTCTCTCTTTTATATATACTCTGAATCCTAAAAATTGGAGTAGCATATAAACCATGCAGTAAGTAAGTAAGTAAGTAAGTAAGTAAGTAAGTAAGTAAGTAAGTAAGTAGTAAAGGTTTTCCCTGTTCAGTGTGTCTGACTTTAGGGGGGCAGTGCTAATCTCTGCGTCTTACTTGAGGGAGCCAGCATCTGAAGAGCCTTTCCATGGTCATGTGGCCAGCTATACCTCAAGATACATGGAATGCAGTTACCTTCCCACAAAAGTGATACCTATTTATCTACTTTCATCTGCATTCTTTCGAACTGCTGGGTGAGTATGTGGTGCTCAGGTCTTGAATGTAGGCTGCCAGCTGACAAGTACAATGTGTTTAATTGCTGAGCCATCACCCTCCTCCCCCAAATAAGTAACTATTTGAGCAATGAGGTAACCAGGTATGGATGACACCATTGCATTTAGTGTGGTAAATATCAAAATGTATTATAAAAACAATCCAAAGCATGGACAATGAGCAAAAAAACTCTTACATTCCAGTGTTAAGAATTTAAAATAGGAATAGGCAATGCATAGCCTCTGGATTTTTCCTTTTTCAACTCTCATCAGACCTCTGGTGAAACAAAATGAAATTATAATTCAGCAAGGCCCTGGATCATCACACCTAGGAAAACACAATTGTTTATGACTGCATATGAATTCTGGAGATAACTGAGGAAAGGAGGCTTGGGATTGTACAGGAAAATGTATGATAATCTTGATTCATTGTGCAGCAATTGTATTAAAAAAATCTGTTTTTATTGATTTAATTTGATTATTTGATTTCTATGGTAGCCCATCTCAGCAAGGGACTCTGGGCAGCATACATTATAAAACATAGAAACAATTAAAACAGTATAATATAAATACATATGGCATCAAGTAAAATTATTACTGTAGATGCCTGTCCCAAAGGCACATTTTTCCAGAGACAATGGACATTTTCCTTTTGAAGATTTTTCACTTCTCATCCAAGAAGCTTCTTCAACTCTGACTGGATGGTGGCGAATGGAAGGATTTATTCTCCTTGCAGACAGATGGACATTTGCATTGTTTTAGTGAGTCGTTAAAACCTCCTGGAGGTTTACCTGTGTCATCAAGGTCACCTGAGTGGTGCAAATGGATATGAAGCTTTCTTGGAACTGTTGAAAGGGCTATGTTGTAGACTGGAGATAGATGACATTGTACCCCTCCCCCTCTGTTGAGAGAGGGCTGTTCAGTTTTGACATAGATGGCCTCTTTGACCCCTCTTCGAAACCAGCGGTCCTCTCTGTCCACAATGTGGACTTTGCTGTCTTCAAAAGATTGTCCTTTGTCTTTTAAATGCAGATGGACTGCTGAATCTAGTCCTGATGGCTTTGTTCAACAAAACAACTACTTCATAAACATCTGACACACTGACTTCAGGGAGCCTGGTGACATTACTAAAGCAATGCAGTTTAACATCTACAAAGAAATACTTCACTTTCTGAACCAAATGTTTTTAAAAAATCAACCCGAATATAGGTTGTTCCTTTCCCTCTTATATCCTCTTGTTTTAGGATTTTATTATAATATTGGCAAATCTATTTTTAGCTTTTCTTGCAATGATCCCCAATATAACACTGTTCTCTAACAAAGCAGAAACACACTGATCAGTCATTCCTCATGAGATAAATTAGATAAATGATAGACAGATGATAGATAGATAGATAGATAGATAGATAGATAGATAGATAGATAGATAGATAGAGGATAGGGATAGAAGATAGATAGATAGATAGATAGATAGATAGATAGATAGATAGATAGATAGATAGATAGATGATAGATAGATGATAGGAATAGAAGATAAGTAGATAGATAGATAGATAGATAGATAGATAGATAGATAGATGATAGATAGATGATAGGAATAGAAGATAGATAGATAGATAGATAGATAGATAGATAGATAGATAGATAGATAGATAGGGATAGAGGATAGGGATAGAAGATAGATAGATTGATAGATAGATAGATAGATAGATAGATAGATAGATAGATAGATAGATAGATACAAAGAGAGATCAATGTCTATTTCCTGATCAGTCTCAGACCTTTTCAATGAATATCCACCTGTAAGAGATGACCAGGTTGAGGCCAATGGTCAAGCCCATCATAGGTTTGAAGTCTCTTCACAACCACAAAAGACTTAAGTCC
Source organism: Masticophis lateralis (assembly GCA_030761175.1). Classification (NCBI taxonomy): domain Eukaryota; kingdom Metazoa; phylum Chordata; class Lepidosauria; order Squamata; family Colubridae; genus Masticophis; species Masticophis lateralis. Next base: position 333,165,588 of record JAUDYJ010000001.1, read on the forward strand.
AGTCCTCCTTGAATTCAATTGATTCTTATCTAGTTTGCTTTGACTTTTAGAGTTCAGAATATTATAGAGAGATAGCAAGAAATAAACTCGTTTGAACAACCCTGGTTCCTGATTTCTCGTGCCTGGCAGGACCACCCTGATTATTAAAAGATCAATTCTTGCAAACTGCAGAGAGACAATCAGAACATGGTTTGTGTCTCTGCTTCTCTAGAACCAAATGCAACCTCCCAACTAAAAATTCGTAAAGATTCTCAGTCATCCAGATTATGGTTGTCCCAAAGGTGCTTTTTCAGGAGGCAACTGGAATTCCTTATTTTTTTTCTTTTGAAGACGTTTTGCTTCTCTTCATCCAAGAAGCTTCTTCAGCTCTGACTGGATGGTGGGGAATGGAAGGATTTATATTCCTTGCGGACAGCTGGTAATTTGCATTCTTAGAGGGTCATTGAAGCACTTGGAGGTTTATCTGTGTCCTCAGGATCACCTGAGTAGTACTCCTGATTCTTGTGGTCCGCAATTTTTTTCTCTGGAAATCCATTCCTACACCCTTCAAAGGGTGTTCATCCCAAATTGTATAGCTAAAAGTCTGTAGAGATTCTCAGTCATCCAGGTCATAGTTGTCCAAAGCTGCTTTTTCAGGAAGCAAACTGGACTTTCTTGTATTTTCTTTGCAGATGTTTTGCTTCTTATCCAAGAAGCTTCTTCACTATCCTGTCACAGCCAAAGAAGCTTCTTGGATGAGAAGCAAAACATCTTTAAAAAAACCCCAAAAAACAAGAAAGTCCAGTTGTCTCCTGAAAAAGCACCTTTGGGACAATCTCCCAATTGTTTTTTTTTTTTTTTTTTTTGGAGAGACCCTGGAGCTTCCCTCAACCTTGTCAATGAATTTTAGGATCAAATTGGTTAAAAATTTATAACACAATTTCTTTCCATTTTCAGGTGAGAACTGTGTAAGCCCTAAAATAGAATTGATGTTGTTGTGTGACACAGCACCACCTACTCTGTATCAACATGTCATCACTTCATATCATCAACATAAAGTGTGGTCCCCCGCTATCACAAGGTTACCCACACTCTTAACACAATCTCTGTTTGTAGAATTATGAAATGGATAAGCAGCAAAGGATGTTCTGAATGTTAGAGCTTCAATTTTACCCTGCATCCATCAAATCAATCAATCAATATGAGAGAGTTGCTGGCAAAAAAATAAAATAAAAATCTGCCTTATCCTAGATAAGCAAAGTCTGTCTGAGTTAGCAAGCTAGTTTTTAAAAAAGTCTCCTATGTATGCTAAGTTCATTATTATTTATGCTGATATTCATATTTCTCTATAGAAGTAGACAGAAGGTTTGAGGATACTATGATTTGACTTGAAAAATTGGACCTTGGGGTACACTTTTAATCTCTCAAACCAGTCCAGCTGTTCTCAGCCTTAGGCGGCAAAGCTCTTGGGTCTCTAGTTGGGGGTTGGTGAATGATATGAATGAATTTATTGGTGACATTTATGAATGAATTACAAATTGCACGTATGCAAAGTTGCTTGAGCAATTCAGGGAGGACGTGTTTGGCATTTCAGAGTGGTAGCATGCTTGATAAAGTGATCACGTTTTAGATTTGTTTTTGTTTTCCATAAAAATTGAGGAAGAGAACACAGTGGTCAGATTATATTATTACTGCTGGATAGAGAAAGGTCTCTGCATCATTTTTAACAATTTTCACTCAATTTGCTGAAAGAGGGTTTGCTTAAGAAAAATACTCTTCCCCAAAAAAGAAAAGAATGTTGAATGACATTCTTCTGGGTGGGTGCATGGTATTCTCGAACTCCTTTTACTTACTTATCATCACAAATCAGACCAGAATTTTTGTGGCAAGTTGTTATGGTCATTAGTCAAATTTTCATGCAACTGGATGTGATTTCATGATCACATTTGCAGCAGTCATAAGTTGAGTCATGCAGTTGTAAGCATGAATCCAGCTGTTGTGATCTGCCAGCAGCCTGCGGAGCTGGCAGTGGAGTCAGACAGAGATGAAGCTGAGGAAGAACATGGGCCACTCCTGGAGGCTGGGGAAGGCCCAGATGAGGGCTCTGCATCAGAGGCAGAGATGGAGCCTCCAGAGCAGGGGTGGGTTCTAAAATTTTTTACTATCAGTTCTGTGGGCATGGCTTATTTTGTGGGCATGGTTTGATGGTCATGTGACAATTCTTTAGGATTTAGCAGAGGTACTGGTCTACCAGGCTTTTAACTGCTTGTAGAGCTGTACCGGTCTACCCATTTGTTCTTGGAGTGTCCCAGTCTACCCATTTGTTTTTTGAGTGTCCTGATCTACCCATTTGTTTTTCGATCGTCCTGGTCTACCCATTTGTTTTTTGAGCACACTGGTCTACCACCACCCTGCCTTTTAACACTGATCAGCTGTAGGGCGGCCCTTTGAAGCCCCACAGCAAGAGGTTTTTTCCTTCCAGCAAATCAGCCGGGACTCGGGAGGAAGCGAAACATTGGGGATGGGGCCAAATAAAAGGTAAGAATAATGCGGGGTGGGCGGGTGGGAAGGCCCAGCTCCCAAACAAAGAGAACCGGTTCAGTGACATCATATCATCACCGTTACCGGCTCAGCCGAACCGGGCCGAACCGGGAGGAACCCACCACTGCTCCAGAGGCTGAAGTAGAGAGGCAGAGGAACAGAAGCAGCCTGTTCCTAGTGCACATATGAGAAGAGCTGCTGCCATAAGGCAGGAGAAGATAAAGCAGAGAGGACGACTCGGAAGTAGGGCCAAGAGATGATTGGCCCCTCCCATAAGGCTAAAAGACCAGCAACGGCTCTTGGACTCTTTGCTGGAAAACAACATTGAGAGAATTGCTTCTTGTTTTGCTATATCTATTTCTTGTTGGCGTCTTCTGCTTCTGAACTTTTGCCAAGAAAAGCCTTTCGCAGTTTGCCTAATTATCCCAAGGTCGGTGATAAACTGAGGAATGGTGTTTTGAAGAATTTGCTTTAATTTAGTTTGGACTATGCAGAGAATGAGTTAATTCTCAGCTGTTCTAATAAAGTCTGTTTGTTTTCAAACTGTTTGTGTTTAATACTAACTACTTGGGCCTTGGTCACAACACCAGCTTAACCAATGGGGGGGTTTTTTGCCCTGTAACTAAAAAAAAATGTTGTAAATCTTCATTAAGGGTTTACGGGACATGACAACTGGTCGTAAATGCAAGCTGGTTGCCAACTACCCAAATTGTGGTCATGTGACCCAAGGGGAAAGGATGATGGTTGTAAGAGGGGTCCTTGGTGCTCTCTGAGCTTGCTTGGTTTTTTGCTTATTTGATTGTTGGTCTGAAGATAACAACAACAATACCCCAATCAAGAAATTGCCAAAGAGCCATCAGTAAACAGCCCAACCAAAGAATTTCTAAGACCTCCCCCACTCACACAGACAGACAAGACACTAATATATAAATTGAGAGCAAACCTCATTCCATACTAGCACTGATGATGTTATCTAGTTAGGGTAATGAAACATCTGCAAGAAAACAAGCAAGCTAAGAGAGCACCAAGGACCCTTCACTTCAACCCTGAGCTACAAATATTTTCCTTTATTGGTGATTGGAAGTTTGAATTTTGTCATACGTGACTTTTTCAGAGGTCTCCATTAATTTGAATCATATTTAAGCAAACAGTCATAACTTGAGGACTACCTGTAGTCATAAACTGGCCAAAGAACTACTTGGCTATCCTGTACAATGCTTCTCCACTGCTTGCAGCTTTTCTATGTTACTTAAACCTAATTAACCTCTAAGGAAAAAGATTAGTACTGAATTCCATCCATCCATCCATCCATTCATCATTTTAGCCATTGTCTATCTACTGTAAGATGAAGTCTTCCACATGTTTCCAACCAATATGGTCTGGGACTTTCTTTTGCCAATTTGGCCTGTAATATTTGCTGATGTCCTTCTGCCAACCTAGCAGTTCGAAAGCACGTAAAAAATGCAAGTAGAAAAATAGGGACCACCTTTGGTCCCACCACATCCCCACCATAATGTGGGGATGCGGTGGGACATGATGTGGTGGGGACACAGTGGCTCAGTAATTAAAATGCTGGGCTTGTCGATCAGAAAGGTTGGCAGCTCGGTGGTTCAAATCCCTAGTGCCACATAACAGAATGAACTCCCGTTACTTGTTCCAGCTTCTGCCAACCTAGCAGTTCGAAAGCATGTAAAAATGCAAGTAGAAAAATAGGAACCACCTTTGGTGGGAAGGTAACAGCGTTCCATGCACCTTTGGCATTTAGTCATGCTGGCCACATGACCACAGAGATGTCTTTGGACAGCGCTGGCTCTTTGGCTTTGAAACAGAGATGAGCATCGCCCCCTAGAGTCAGGAACGACTAGCACATATGTGTGAGGGGAACCTTTACCTTTTCCTTTACTTGCTGATGTCATCGATTTATCTTGTTTTAGGTCTCTTTCATGGATGCTTTTTATCAAGTGGGATCCATTCTATGACTGCCTTTGTCCACCTGCCATCCATTCTTCTTGCTATGTGACCAGCCCATTTCCATTTCCATTCTTTTACTTGATGATATCGTATACTTTCATTTGTTTCCTAATCCATGCACAGGTCTTTCTATCTTGTTTTGTGATGCTGAGCATGTATCTAGCTCTGTGCCGCTTGTAGCTTCTATATTTATTTATTTATTATTGTTGGGTTTAGTATTCATACTGCTATAATTTCTGAGGGGAAATCCTGCCTTTGAGAGATTATTTAATTTATTTGTCACCTATCTCATAGCAAATGATTCTGGAAAAATTGGACTTCCCAAGAATAATCCAGAGATTTTTTTTATTCAAATTCTTTCTCCATGACCCAAATTAGTACATGCAGATTACTGTTTTGGGCCACTCTCTCTCAGTTCAACTCACCTCATGGGGTTGTTGTTGTGGGGATAACAGGAGGAGGAAGGAGTAGTAGGTATGTAAAATTAATAAAGATGGGATAAAAAATAAACATAAAATCTCATCGTCTTTCTAGGAAGAGGACTATGGTGGCACAGTGGTTAGGGTGGCAGAATTGCAAGCTGAGTCTACCCACAGCCTGGAGTTTGATCCTGATGGGGCTCAAGGTTGACTCAGCCTTCCATCCTTCTGAGGTTGGTAAACTGAGGACCCAGATTGCTGTAAATCACTCAGAGACTACTGTAGATAAATCTAAGTGCTCTTGCTCTTGCTAAATTAATTGACTATTGAATTCTTTTCATGGTTAAGAAAAATGTTCCTAATATTCAGTTAGGATGTGCCTTTCCATTATTTTATGTCTCGCATTCTGGAACAGTTCTTGACCTTATTCTGTGTGACAACCTTTCAGGTATTTGAAGAGTGCTATTATATCTCACCTTGCTTGTCTTTTCTCAAGCTAAACACACAAAGCAATTCCAATCTCTCAACATAAGGCTTATGTTTTAGTCTCCTGCTCTTGCTTATTGCACTTCTCTGCCTGTTCAAATTTCTTAGAATCCTTCTTACAGTGTAAGGCACAGAAGCTAAATTCATGGCAGAGCCTGAACCAAAACAATGACTTAGATCTTCCTGGATCTGCGCTTCTAAAATACAACATTAGGGGTGACCACAACTTGCGACATGCCTTAGGGATTGTAAAGATATTTTGGTTACTTTACTATAATTCAAATGTGCTTGGTACATAGCTACCTAAATATCACACCTTTTTAACATTTTCTTTGTTTCATTTGTACGTAAATGAATGTCCTGTAAGCCGCCTTGAGTTACCATGTGCAAGTAGGCGAAAAAATAAAATAAAATAAAATAATAAAAATAAATAAAATAAAATAAAATAAAATAAAATAAAATAAAATAAAATAAAATAAAATAAAATAAAATAAAATAAAATAAAATAAAATAAATAAAATAAAATAAAATAAAATAAAATAAAATAATAAAATAATAAAATAAAATAAAATAAAATAAAATAAAATAAAATAAAATAAAATAAAATAAAATAAAATAAAATAAAATAAAATAAAATAAAATAAAATAAAATAATGAATGAATGCAAGCCACAAAAGTTGGTAGAGAGTCTCAGTCATCCAGGTCATGGTGGTCCCAAAAGTGGTTTTTCAGGAGGCAACTGGACTTCCTTGTTATTTCTTTGAAGATGTTTTGGGATGAACAGCCTGTGAATGGTGTGGGAATAGGAATAGATTTCCAGAGGGGGGAACAAATTACAGACTACAGGAACCAGGAGCACTACTCAGGTGACCCTGGGACACAGATAAACCTCCAAGTGCTTCAACGATGCTCTAAAAGGATGCAAATGATCAGCTGTCTGCAAGGAGTATAAATCCTTCCATTCCCCATCATCCAGTCAGAGCTGGAGAAGCTTTTTGGAGCTTTTTGAAATGTCTTCAAAAGAAAAAAACAAGAAAGTCCAGTTGCCTCTTGAAAAAGCACCTCTGAGACAACCATAACTTTCATCAGACACTGGGCTCATATGTGGTGGACATGTGTAGAAGCTAAAAGATACTGGACTATAATCCACACATGGTTGGAAAAAATGATTAAAAAAAAAACACACATAGACTTTAAGCCAGATTTTTTTTATTAGGGTTTGTGCCAGAAATATACAAAGGGAATTGAGATATTTGATTGTGAATGTTTTAATAGCGGCCAGAATTATGTTTGCTAAAAACTGGAAAAATGAGAAAATACCAGTGCAAGAAGAAATTATTAAGAAAATCATGGAATGAAATGAGTAACTTGACATTTGAAATTAGAGAACAAGAAGATAAATAATATTATAAGATATGGGATTTATTTTATCAATGGCTAGATAAGAAAGCATGGAAATGAAATATGAAACATGAAATGAATGAATGAATGAATGAATGAATGAAATGAAATATAATATTTGAAAAAAATTTTTTAAAGAGGTAAAGCCATAGTTAAATAAATGATAAATGAGGATGTTTATTTGTTTGACAATATGAGAAATTAGATAACTTCTGAATATAGAGATGAAGCACAAAAGATTTGTAACCGAGCGACATACTGTTTGCAATTGTAATGGATGATAGATTTATGTTTTATGTTTTGTTTAAAAAAATTTTAAAAATTCAGAAAAAAAAAGAAGTCCACTCGCCTCCTGAAAAAGCATCTTTGGGACATGCAAACCACAAGTTAGATTTAGATGTCCCTGTGATGGACTCTGATACAGAGTTATCAGAGAAGGGAGACTTTCACGAGGAGCTAAGAGGCAAATCAGTCTTGAATCCTTGTTTGCAGAAAGAGGCCCAGAATACCCTGTTATGTCTGATAGTAATGCAGATTGTGTTTTAATCTGGCAAGATATCTGTCTATACAAGAGCAACAATAAAGAAACCACTCTGAGAAAATCATCATATTGTTTTTGGTTCATTCCATCAGACAATACATAAGCATTTCAGTGCCTCAAGTATGCAAGAAAGTGGGGAAGAAAAACTCGGCACAATTAAAAAGTTGGGGTCCCAAAAACCATATACCAGGGCCCTTGGGGACAAGATTATTAATGTCCCTCTGTCTTATTATTTACTTTCCTCACTTAGTTCTGCTTTTATGGTTCTTGATGTTTTAAAATGATTATTACATAATGGTTTTAAGTAATGTCTGTTTTATATTTATTGTTTTATTGGAGTGTTGTGTTTTGTCCAGAGACACTTTCCATGAGATAAATAATAAATAAATAGCAATAGCACTTAGACTTACATATTGCTTCATCGTGCTTTACAGCCCTCTCTAAACAGTTTACAGAGTCAGCATATTCCCCTACCACCACCACAATCTGTGTCCTCATTTTATCAACATCAGAAAGATGGAAGGCTGAATCAACCTTGAACTGGTCAGGATCGAACTGTTGACAGTCAGCAGAATTAGCCTGCAATGCTGCATTCTAACCACTGTGTCGCTACCACTCTAATTAGACCCATGCATGGATCTACCAACATGTAAGAAGATCTGTTTCAGGCTAATTAAGAGATCACTCAATTTCCAAAAGGAAATTGATAGTATAACAGTGCTGTCAGAGTTCCAAGTAACACCCCCAACAAAAGAAGACTCCAAGGCCAGAAGTTCCTCAAAGTTCCAATTTTATTAGAGTTGTTTTATAGGCACATCTGGGAAAACCCGAATCTGAAGGGGTTTTTCCCCACCCAGAAGAAAGTCCAAGTCCCTGCCCAGCACCCACATGTCCATCACATGGTTCAATCAATGCACCGTCCCAACAGGAGATGCCTCCCAATCACCCCACTCCAGGTGCAGGGCAGGATGTCCTTGACTCTTAAAGAAAAGAATGTTATTATGGCTAGATATCTCTCCAACTCCATACAATCTCCCCTCCCAATTTCCCACAGCACTAAATGTGGCAGCCCTGAAAATCCAAAGTAAAAGATGTCTTCCAGGACTGACAAGTGCCAAAAAAACCACAGAGATTTTTCTATAGTCATTTGCATATTCTTTGAGAAATGCCAAATCTTAATGTTGCAGGTGTGAACAACAGGAACTGAGAAGGACCTACAAATATTTATCCCTCCTAATTTATTTGGAGAGCAGCACTGACATTTCAATGTGGAGATTAGCTGTTGTGTGGGTTTTCTATTTTCACTCTCTGTTTTTAGGAGCTACTATGACAGTTTTATCTAGAAGCATAAATACAACACAAAGGCATATGGTGGCCTGGAGGAAGGAAGGGAAGGAGAACTGCAACATTTTGGAAGGAAGCCTGTGTAAAAAGCATTGCCTTTTACACAGAAAAAACAATGGCTACCGACCTGCCTTCCATTGAGGACCTGTATACTGCACAAGTCAAAAAGAGGGCTGTGAAAATATCTACAGACCCCTCACATCCTGGACATAACTTCTACCCTCAAAACAACTCTATAGAGCACTGCACACCAGAACAACTAGACACAAGGACAGTTTTATCCCGAATGTCATCACTCTGCTTAACAACTAATTCCCACAACACTATAAAATAATTTACTAAGACTGTATTACTATTATTCTTCTCTTCCTTACTAGTATCTATATCTTCCCACTTATTACTATAACCATGTCTCTTGTATCTTTCAATTTGTATTGTTCTGATTTGTTTCCTAGTATGATTTGATAGCTTATTAGTAACCTTGACTATCATGAAGTGTTGTATCTTTATTCTTGGTGAATGTATTTTATTCTTCTTATGTACACTGAAAGCATATATACCTTAAGAAAAAACCCTTGGGTGTCCAATCACACTTGCCCAATAAAGAATTCTATTCTATTCTATTCTATTCTATTCTATTCTATTCTATTCTATTCTATTCTATTCTATTCTATTCTATTCTATTCTATTCTATTCCATTCCATTCCATTCCATTCCATTCCATTCCATTCCATTCCATCCATGTTGAACGGACAGGACAGAACAGAATCAGCTCTCACCCATAAGACAAGGGTGATTCAGTCTGAAAACTATCTACCAAAATATTTAGGCTATCTCATTCATCCCTATACAGCATTTGCAAAGGGTGATGGAATAGGTAGTCCTTGATGTACAACCAGAATTGAGCCCAAAATTTCTGTTGCTGAGAGAGTAGTTAAGTGAGTTCTGCCCCATTTTGTCTCTTCTGGCTACAATTGGTAAGTGAATCTCTGCAGTTCTTAAGTTAGTAATATGGTTGTTAAATGGCTTCCCCATTGACTTTGCTTGAAGAATGTCGCAAAAATGTGATCACATGACCATGGGACACTGCAATTGTCATAAATATGAGTCCGAGTCTGAATTTTGATCACATTGCCATGGGGATGCTTCAATGGTCGTAAGTGTGAAAAATGGTCATAAATTACTTTTTTCCAATGCCATTGTAACTTTGAACAGTCACTAAACAAACTCTTCTAAGTTCAGGACTACCTGCACTCCAATCCAGTGCATTTCACTTATGTTTCCCTGAATCTGAAACTCCCAAAAGTAGGGAATAATGGTGCTGTTTTTTTGGCAATTATGTTTAGAGACAACTCTGGGGCTTAGATTGTGCATCCTTGCCTGAAAAGAAATATTCATTCAGCATTAATTGTTCTCCAAAGAGAAGTAATAATATTTCAAAATAGGGAATCTAACTATCAAAGCCTAGTAGACCTGAAATAGACCTGACAAAAGAGACTTAAGAAAAAAAAATGGGATGAAGCAAAGAAATAAAACAACCAGGAAAAATCCAAGGGGAGACAAATATTGCCAGGTTATGTGGATATGAAAGGAAATTCTTAAACAAGGAAACTATCTGTGAAAGATCTATGGTCCAAACATCTTTGGTTTTGTTTTCCCTGGCCAATGTTCCAGCAGTTCACTACCCTGGATGATTGGCCTAGGTTGAAATATCAACATCCAACTATTACTTATTTGGGAAAGTTCTACATTAAAAGCAAACATTTCTGTTGCAGAAACTCTACAAAATGGCTGCCCAATGACATGAACATGATTGAGCGTATTCAGAGGTACTTCACGAGAAGAGCAGGGGTGAAATGCTCCTGGTTTGTACCGGATCGTCTGATCCAGTAGCGATGGCGGTAGGTGGTTCGGAGAACCGGTAGCAAAAATCCCTGCCACCCCCCTCCCCTCCACCCAGCTGAGCCATGCAATCATCAGAGGCTTTTTTAAAATTATTTTTAAAAGCATTTTTTCTTCAATCTCTTCAGCCAAAAAAATGCTTTTAAAAGTTAAAAAAAAAAAACAAGCCTCTGACAATCATGCAGCTCATCTGGGATTGTCAAAGGCTTTTAAAAGGATTTTTTTTACAACCTCTTCAGCCGAAAAGGTTGTAGAAAAAATGCTTTTAAAAGTAAAAAAAAAAAAAAAGTTGGCCTGCTCTATGGAACGAACTGCTCCCAGATATATGAAGGATCCCCGACTTCCGCGCCTTCCATCGTGCTTTGAAGACCCTATTATTCCATCAAGCCGGGCTAACAGATTAATGATTTTAAATGGGTTTTTAAATGGTTTTTAGTTTGGGGTTTTAAAATACAGCCAATGGATTGAATTATTTTAATTGGGTTTTTAATTTTTGTGTGGTCACTGTTTTATTATGGCTGTACACCGCCCTGAGTCCTTCAGGAGAAGGGCGGTATAAAAATGCAATAAACATACACATAAACATAAACATGCCCACTCAGCCGCATTACCCCACCACCACCAAGCCATGCCCACAGAACCAGTAGTAACAAATTTTACATTTCTGAACTGGAGAAGAATACTCCACTCTTCTACTCACAACATAATCTCTTATGCCATCAGGTTTAAAATTTTGGGCTTGGGCAATCTGGAATTGCACCACCTGCGGTCCAATTTAAACATAGTCCACAAAATTGTCTGCTACAATGTCTTGCCTGTCAACAACTTCTTCAGTTTTAACCACAATAGTACACCGGCAAACAATTGATACAAACTCAAGGTAAACCACTTCAAACTCAATTGCAGGAAATACGATTTCAGCAACAGAGTGGTCAACGCCTGGAATGCTCTACCTGACTCCATTGTTACAGCCTCAAACCCTCATAGTTTCAACTTCAAATTGTTTACCATGGACCTCATTCCCTTCTTAAGTGGTCCATAAAGGGGGCATGCATAAGCGCATCAGCGTGCCTGCCGTCACTGTCTTACTGTCCCCATTTATTTGTATTTACTTCCTTTGTTTATGTTTATGTTTATATCTATACTTGTTATCTTGTACATGTTTGACAAACAAACAAACAAACAAATAAATAAATTTGGAAGTGAATTGGGTGCTGGCTTTGATTGCTTCCAAGAGTCTCTTTCCATGCACTATTCTCACTACCTCGACATCTTAATTTACCCCCTAGGAAACCAAGTTCCGGCAACTATAACTGGAACATTACTGGAGTGAGACTTTTATTTTATTTTACAAAATAAAATTTATTTATTATTTTATTTTTATTTATAAAATAAATTTTATTTTTAAATTTTATTTGAGTCATTCTTGTTGGGCCTACCCTATGGCTATAAAAGAGACAATGCAGATATACCTCTTCCTTATTTTATTGTCAGATTGTCATCCAGAAAAATTTGTCAGTTGCCCTGGTTAAGGTTTCAGGTTTTGTTTTTCCACATGAAACCCATGTCCGTTTCTTGAAGACTGCCTACACAAGTCCCTTAGGTTTTCTTGGCAAGGTTTTTCAGATGTGGTCTGCCATTGCCTCCTTCCTAGGACTGAAAAAAAGTGACTGGCCCAAGGTCACACAGTTAGTCCCATTTTAGGCACAAAGCCAATTAGATGACCCCTCGGATAGTCATTCTTTCTCAGTCCTATGAAGGAGGCAACGGCAAACCCCTTCCAAAAACTTGCCAAAAAAAATTCAAGGTCTTTTAGAGTCAGTCACTAAGAGTCAAGTCTGATTTAAAGCATATCTCCCACTCACCCATAAAAAACTTCAAATATTCCAAAGAAATAGCTCACAAGAATCATAGGCCACACTTTTTGCATTCCTGGCTGTCAACCTTGTGTCTCCGTAAGTTAGTGTTCAATTTAAGAAACAAGATCTGAGATACACCTGGCATTATAATAAAGGAAAATCTGATATACAAGGACAAAATAGACCAGGGTCAAAGAGGCAAGCACTGACCCTTTCATTTTGCCCTTGTTCCCAGGCATCCTGAAAAGTTCCTGAAACCAAGGAAGAGGCATTGCAGCTGAGTCTCAACCGAAATTATGCAATAAGACAAGAATCAGATTTCTCCCATCATCTTCAATTAAATACTCCATGTCTATTTTTAGCATCACTAATCTTAGTGTGTGTGAAGGAGACAGATGTTCTGATGGAGAGAAAAATAATAACACTGGGACAAATGTCACCTGAATGTCAATTGACTGAAGCTGCTTTTTCACCTTGTCAGATATTTTGGAAGAGCAGAGAATAATTAACATAAGGCACAGAGGGGATGGTGAAAGCACCCCTATCTTATCAGTTGACAGACGTCAATCTACAGGGGCTTGATGTTCTTCTGTCCCCTTGCCTATCAAGGAGGAAAGGGGGAATTGTGGTTACAGCTTGGACACAGCCTGGATTCAAGGAAAAGGAAGATATTTTAAAAGGGGGGAGGATTCTCAATCCCTCCCCATTGCGTGACCAATCAAGCCAAGTGAAGGGTTGAACATGGAATGGAAGTTAGTTAGTTAGTTAGTTTAAATGCCACCAATCTCACTGCCTCTAGTGATCTGGACAGTTTACAATAGTATAAAAGCAGCTATAAGGGTGCCGACGGATACCCTAATTAAATCATGAGCCTCGAGCCAAGCTTCAAAAGAAATCCAGTTATTTATTAGGAGCCTCATGTCGGCACGTTCCCAAGTGTATCCAATTTATGCCCCAATCATGAACCTGTTTCCCCCCTCCCCCCAGGGTGTGTCATCAATCACATTCACCAACGGGCTGTAGAGATCACTCCCCTCCAGCTGCTGTGGGTGACCTTGGGAGACAGCCTTGAGAGAGACAAGTCTGGAATGTGCATTTGTCTTTGACTGCCATGCTGTTTCATCGGTTTCCCATCCCCCTCGCCTATGGCAACTTGAGAGCAGCCAGGGATGCTTTGCAAGTTAACAGCATAAATATAAAACCATTAAAATTAAATTTAACAATAATAAAAGATTAAAATCAAGAGCACAGATGATACAATGTAGATGTTTCTCTCTCATTTCGTCAACCACTTCTAGCTTAGAGTGTCTCCATTGGGGCCCCAAGAGGCAGAGCCAAATTTTAAGGTTCTTCTAGAAGGCTGGAATGGTAGAGGCAGATCTGACCTCAGGAGGCAGTGTACTCTGGAAAGTGGGAGCCACAGCAGAGAAGGCCAACTCCTTGTCTTAGGTTAGTGGAAAATGTCCTAAATTGTTGCTTATTCTCATCTATAAAGACCAATTGAGAGAGATTCTGGGAGGGATGCCTTGATGTTTAAAGACTGTTACAGACTTAAGTAGCTCATGGTTCCCTTGATTTGCAATGTGATTGTTAAACCTGGATTGGATGAAAGCTGTCATTTATCATATATGTTTCTGAAGGAAGCAGCATCTGACTGACTTTGCCTATGTCAGATGTGTCCAACCTTGGCAACTTTAAGACCATGGCTGACTGAGGAATTCTGGGAGTTGAAGTCCACAGGTCTTAAAGTTGCAAGGTTGGCCACTCTGAGCCTAGGCCCTTAAAGCAGGTAGGACTTATTTAGATGGGGAACACTTGATTCATAGATAGTCCTGGCAGCATTTCTCAATCTTGGGAATTTTAAGATCTCTAGACTTCAACTTCCAGAATTCCCCAGAAAATATTTGCACTGTAGACTAAAAAGAGAGGTGAGAAAATAAGGGATAAACCGCTTCCATATTGCTGCTTAGAAGACAACATGGATATCTCCATGAAGTCACCATGTGTCAAGTTTGATTTGTAGAAGGCCTTTTAAAAAACCCACATATTCCTCTATTCTGCATCAATAACCTTCAGACATTTCCATCATTCATTTGTCAGAAGCTCAAAAAAAGAAATCCCCCACTGGAGCTTCATGTCAAAAAATGCATTTGGATTTTAACCCTAATGCTCCAGGCTGATGTAGCACATTAAGATGTACAGTTTCATTTACGTCCTTTGACTTTGCTCAGATTATTTTATTTATTTATTTATTTATTTATTAGATTTGTATACCGCCCTTCTCCTTGCGGACTCAGGGCGGTGGACAGCCAAATAAAAACATAGTATACAAAAGTTAAAATTTCTTAAAAAACATATAACTATGGCTAAAATTAAAACCATTGAATAATTAAAAAACCCAACCCTCTAGTACAAATCTTAAAAATTCAGCGGGGTCAGGCTAGACCAGCAAGCTGAAAGAGATGGGTTTTTAGGGCCCGACGAAAAGTCCGGAGGTCAGCAATTGTTCTCAGTTCTGGAGGGAGATCGTTCCAGAGGGTAGGGGCTGCCACAGAGAAAGCCCTCCCCCTGGGGGTCACCAGCCGACATTGTCTAGCTGACGGCACCCTGAGGAGACCCTCTCTGTGGGAGCGCACCGGCCGGTGGGAGGCTATTGGCGGCAGAAGGCGGTCCCGTAAGTACCCTGGTCCTAAGCCATGGAGCGCTTTAAAGGTGGTCACCAACACCTTGAAACGCACCCGGAAGTCCACTGGTAGCCAATGCAGCTCACGCAGGAGAGGTGTCACATGGGAGCGTCCCGTCGCTCCCATAATCCCCCGCGCGGCCGCATTCTGCACCAGTTGGAGCCTCCGGGTGCACCCCAAGGGGAGCCCCATGTAGAGAGCATTGCAGTAGTCCAGGCGAGAGGTGACGAGTGCCTGAGTGACTGTGCGTAGGGAGTCCCGATCTAGAAAGGGCCGCAACTGGCGTATCAGGCGAACCTGATAAAAAGCTCCCCTGGCCACAGCTGTCGTGTGATCCTCCAAAGACAGCCGTGGATCCAGGAGGACGCCCAAGTTGCGCACCCTTTCCGTGGGGGCCAGTGATTCGCCCCCAATAACCAGCGATGGTGTCAGCTGGCTATATCGGGACGCCGGCAGCCACAGCCACTCGGTCTTGGAGGGGTTGAGTCGAAGCCTGTTTCTCCCCATCCAGACCCGCACGGCTTCAAGGCACTGGGACATCACTTCCACGGCATCGTTGGGGTGGTCTGGGGTGGAAATGTACAGCTGCGTATCATCAGCGTACTGATGGAACTCCACCCCAAAACCACGGATGATCTCACCCAGCGGCTTTACATAAATGTTGAACAGGAGGGGCGAGAGGACCGATCCCTGCGGCACCCCACACACTAGGCGCCTCGGGGTCGACTGCTGCCCCCCTGTCAACACAGATTGCGACCGGTCGGTGAGGTAGGAGGAGAACCACCGTAAAACGGTGCCTCCCACCCCCAGTCCCTCCAACCGGCGCAACATGATACCATGGTCGATGGTATCAAAAGCCGCTGAGAGGTCTAATAACACCAGGATAGAGGAATATCCCCTACCCCGGGCCCGCCAGAGATCATCCACCAACGCGACCAATGCCGTTTCGGTGCTGTATCCAGACCTGAAGCCGGACTGGAGCGGGTCTAAATAGACAGCTTCATCCAGGTACCGAGGGAGCTGCCATGCAACCACACTCTCAACAACCTTCACTAAAAAGGGAAGGTTGGAGACTGGATGGTAGTTTGCCAAAATAGCCGGGTCCAGGGAGGGCTTCTTGAGGAGGGGCCTCACCACCGCCTCCTTCAAGGCATCCGGTAGGGCACCCTCACTCAAAGAAGCATTTATAATCTCCTGGAGCCAGCCTCGTGTAACCTCCTGGGAGGCCAGCACCAACCAGGAGGGACACGGGTCCAATAAACATGTGGTTGCATTTAGTCTACCCAAGGTCCTGTCCACGTCCTCGGGAGCCACAGGATCGAACTCAGCCCAGATAACACTCTCAAGACCTGCCTCAGTCACCTTGCCCGAACTAACCCAGTCGGCGGCCAAGTCATCCCGAATCTGAGTTATTTTGTCATCCAGATATTGCACAAAGTCCTCAGCACGACCCTGCAAGGGATCCTCCCGTGCTCCCAGATGAAGGAGGGAGCGGGTCACCCTAAACAGGGCGGCTGGGCGATTATCTGATGACGCGATAAGAGCAGCAAAATAATTAGATTTTGCCGCTTTTATCGCCACTAAGTAAGTCTTAATGTGAGCTCTTACTAGTGTCAAGTCAGATTCAGAGCGACTGGCCCTCCAACCGCTCTCTAGGCGTCTTCTCCGGCGTTTCATCTCCCTCAGCTCCTCGGTAAACCAAGGAGATAAGTGAGTTCGGCGCCGGGTCAGAGGCCGCGAAGGCACGACGCGGTCCAAGGCCCCACCGGCTGCCCTATTCCAGGCAGCCACCAGATCCTCAGCCGAGTCGTGTGTCAGTGTCTCAGGAAATGGCCCAAGCTCCGTCTGGAACCTATCAGGATCCATCAGGCGCCTGGGGCGGAACCACCTGGTCGGTTCCGCCTCCCTGCGGTGAGGTGCAGCGGTCTGAAAGTCGAGTCGAAGGAGCGAGTGGTCAGTCCATGACAAGGGCTCCACAACTATATCCCCAATATCAAGACCACTCAACCACTGACCAGAGACAAAAACTAGATCCAGGGTGTGTCCACCAACGTGGGTCGGGCCTTGAATTACCTGGGTCAGGTCCATGGCCGTCATGGAAGCCATGAACTCCCGAGCTAACTCAGATGTTTCACCGATGGATGGCAGGTTGAAATCCCCCATGACCATGAGCCTAGGGGTATCAACCGCCACCTCGGCTACAACATTGAGAAGCTCGGGCAGGGTCGTTGCCACGTGGCAGGGAGCCAGGTACGTGACTAACAGACCCATCTGCCCACCACGACCCCACCTCACGAAGATGGACTCACACCCGGCTATCTGAGGTACAGTGGTTTCCCTCGGACTCAGACCTTCTTTAATAATGACCGCTACTCCCCCACCCCTCCCCTGAGCTCTCGGCTGGTGGAATGCAAGGAAACCTGGTGGGCACATCTCCACGAGGGGAAACCCCCCCTCGTGGCCCAACCAGGTCTCAGTAATGCCAGCCAGGTCCGCACCCCCCTCTTGAAGAAGATCACATATGAGGGGGGCCTTATTGACAACGGACCTCGCGTTGCATAACAACAGCCGGAGCTTCGGGTCCTGAGACTCTAGACAACCCGGGGAACGGGAATGGCTCGGGGGACCGGGGCACGCAATCGCTTGAAGACAGCGAGTGCGAGCCCCCGCCACATGATATGGTCCCCTACCCACGCCATATCTGCCCCTCCCACACAGTATCTTAATCGCACAGCCCTCGACAGAGGGCTTAGTAGAAGCCCTCTTGCCTCCAGAATCTTGACCCCCCGCGGCCCCATGAACAGCTGGGTCTGACCTTCCCCCCTGTGAGTTCTCCCCCAAACCCACTCCCACCCCCACCCCTGAGCCCCTTAAAAATTTAGTAAAACACAAGTTTAAAAAACCCCTCAATCCCCGTTTTTTGGCATGCCACCTCTCGGGGTCCCAAAACCCGTCATTAAGATGGGCCCTCGATAATGTAGAGGGCCAAACCTGCGAGAGGGGGGAGTCTCACAAGGCAAGAAGGCTGGACCTCGAAAACATCCGAAACACATAACGAAGATGGACAGAAGAAAGGCATGGCTAGAGTCTGTGCTGGTACATAAAAAATATCGAAGAACAGACAGGAGAAATCACCGCTACCCTCTCACGGTAGCGGGAGGAGTCTATAAGTTCAAAGTCACTGCGGGGGTACCCGGACCGCCCTCTCACGGAGGTCCGCCAGACAGGAAGTTGGAAAGTCCAGGCCACTCTCTCACAGGGGCCTGGCATATTTGTCCTGCGAGAATAGGACTCCCCCATCAGGGATGAACGAAGGTGGAGCCAGCTCCATCAGTCCTCCCGTGGAGAGACCTGTTCTGCGATAACGCCAGCATGCACGATGGTACTAGGGCCGAGTTCCAAGCTAATCCAGGAAGAAAGCGGGTCGATGGTACTACAGGCGAGAGAGCCAGATAGTCCCCGGCAAGGGAGGCCAGATATTCCCCGACGGGAGGGCCAGATATTCCACGGGCCAGGTGGGGGGGGGAGGTTGCCGCCAACCTGCGATCCCCAGCGAGAGAGCCAGATATTTCCCAGCGAGAGGGCCAGATCTTCCACGGGCCCAAATGGGGGGGGGGGAGGGAAAGGGTTGCCGATGGTCTGCAATCACCCCCCTAGACTCCGCTGGCCGCTTCCCGCCACTCTCGTCGCTTGCCGCCTCTCCAAACCACTCCGGCGGCGTCTCACTCCTCTCTCCTCACACACAGGTGGCAGCAGCTCCCAAAGGCCAGTCACGTATGAAGAACGCTGGTAGATTAATTAAGCTCGTTGCTATTGTCCCTTTTAACTGATAGGAAACTGAGGCAACCTGGCCACCCTGATTGCTGCTTTTATAAAACTGATGGGAGTTTATTTTATTTCATTTATTTTATATTTTATTTCATTTTGTATATTTATATCGCTATCCGTTTCACAAACATGTGACTCTGGGTGGCATACAACACAACAACAAAAACTCTATAACGATCTAAAAACAATTCGAAATAAATAACCATGTAAAAAGACAGATAAAATAGATAAAACCCAAGAAAGCAGGAGAACAATCACTTAATTTCATACATCCATTTTTCAGACTCCCTCTGGGATCGCCAAAACTAATGGGGAAAAAAGTGTACTAGGGCACTCCCCAGATGATCTCACCCTTCAGTTTCATGTAAGTTTTAAATAGGAGTAGAGGGACTACTGAGCTTTGCTGAACTCCACATAATAAGGGTAGAGGGTGGAACCTCTTGCTCCACCCAATTGTGGCTTTTTGTGGGCCACAATTGATACTGGCCCACAAAAAGCAAGTGGGATTATTGTGGTTCTTACTCCCAGCCCATAGAGCCAATCCAGGATACCATGTTGGTGGTATCAAAGGCCACTGAGAAGTCAAGAAGTGCAAAGACAGGTGGACTGCCATATGCTGCTCCCTCCATGTGAGGAATTTTTTTTTAACCTCAATCTCTATAACAGAGGCAGCGTTCAACTGTCAATACCAGACTCTCAAAGGCTGCCATTCTGCCTACCCAGGTTAAATTTCAAGTGAATAGCCTATTCATAGACCTCTTTGTATGAAACACATGGCTGGATTGTGCGAAGCCTGCCCTGCATCACTGCAGTGATTGAATTGAGCCCTTTTTATTGTTATTATTATGACTTCCCTGCCTCATTAATTCCTTCCACCATTGGTCTGAACACTAGCCAATTCCCTGCAGACAGAAGAAGAGCTAGTTACAGAATAGAATATGAGCAACTGTTGAGTTGGATTTTTCCAATGAGCCGGTCAAGAAATGAGCATCTTTCTTTCTTTCTTTCTTTCTTTCTTTCTTTCTTTCTTTCTTTCTTTCTTTCTTTCTTTCTTTCTTTCTTTCTTTCTTTCTTATTTTCCCTGCTGCTGAGTTCACGTCTGCTGAGCAGAGGACTCGTCTTCTGATTGTCAGAAGCTGCTGAATTATTAAGGGAATGGGAGAATTTAACAGGAGCCACCATCCCCCTGAAAAGCATGTCATCTTCTGCAGACACCAAAAAGAGCAACGTGTACAAACTTGCAAGAAGCAGAAGAACCACAGGTGGCAGGAGCGGGGGGGGGGGGCGGTTTGGATTTCATCCCTCTTGTGCAGGTTGGCTAAGACACTGCTCAGCAGCAGTGCAGAAGGAAAGCAGAGCTGTGTCCTTGCTCAATTGCAGTCACCTTGCTCACTAGCCTTCCAAGCGGTGTCATGATTTTGATATCCCACCCCCTGAGCTGCAAATCATTTCTTTGCTTCACACAACAGCATTCCTTCCCAGGTCCCGCAAGAACAGCCCTGGGCAATGGATCTCCTAAGAGGAGTCATGTTGGGCCATCAGATGGCTTACCCAAGGAGATTGAACTTGCAAGAAGTTGGTCATTCTTCCCTGCCTATTTGAGGTCACGCCAGAGAATATTTTGGGTATTATAAAGGAGGAATAAAAATAAGCTGAAGCAGCACTGTTAAAAATAAGATGCACTGCCAGCTCAGCTGATTTTAGGGGGACTAGAAGAAGAAAATATATATATTAAATGCAAGGCCACCGATAGCTTAGCTTCATAAGAGGTTACAATTGTATAAAACAGACAGCATGGGTGATAACAAGGTAAAATCATCTTCAAGGTTTGTTCAATTTCTGCAGCATCATATTTAAAATATGGTTGTGATTACATAGCCATTTTCTTACAGCATTAATGTACCAAAATTATTTTTTTCCCATTAATCTTTTGCTGGATTTTTTTTTTCATCTTCCCATGCAGTTCTGATGTTTCACTGAGGTTTCTCATCCAAGTATTAACCAGGCTTGACTCTGCTTTAATTCCAAATCAACAAGGATGTTCAGGATTGTATAGTGCACCTCAATTCCTTTTCCCATCTCCACCACCAAAACCTGGTAACAGATTCTGACATCTTTGGGGTTACTATAAATCATATAAATTCATGTTGTCTTCCAATTTCTAATCTAACCAGTTATGTAACTTGGGTGGCTGGGAAACCAAAACACCAAATTTGATGTCTCATACAATCTGTAGTTGAAGAACAAATGTGTGGAAATATCCTACACTGATAAAATTATTACAAGCTTTGATTCCTTAACTAAACGTCTTGAATGGGAAATTCATTGCAATCAAGGGCATCTGCAAAGGAAGTCAACAAAATGAACGTAGTAGCCATGGCTACACAATTGGAGCTTTATCCAAGTTTAGAATGTGTCTTATAGAATAGAACAGAATAGAATAGAATAGAATAGAATGGAATGGAATGGAATGGAATGGAATGGAATAGAATAGAATAGAATAGAATAGAATAGAATAGAATAGAATAGAATAGAATAGAATAGAATAGAATAGAATAGAATAGAATAGAATAATTTTATTTATATACCGCCCTTCTCCCGAAGGACTCGGGGCGGTGTACAGCTGATTAAAAACATAAACATACAAATATCATAGTTAAAATTAATTAAAATCATTAAATAGTTTGGCCAAATTTTAAAACCCCAAAATTTAAAACCCCAATTTAAAATCATTCAATTAGACAGCCCCGCCTGTCAGAACAGTAGGATCTTAAGGGCACAGCGGAAGACCCGGAGGTCAGAGATTGTATGTATGTCCGGGGGCAATTCGTTCCAAAGGGCAGGAGCTCCGACAGAGAAGGCTCTCCTCCTGGGTGTCACCAGCCAACATAACTTGGCCGACGGCACCCTGAGGAGTCCCCCTCTGTGGGAGCGAATTGGTCGGTGGGAGGCTATCGGTGGCAGAAGGCGGTCCTGTAGATACCCTGGTCCTATGTCATGGAGTGCTGTAAAGGTGGTGACCAACACCTTGAATTGCACTCGGAAGACCACTTGGAGCCAATGCAGCTTGCGCAGGAGAGGTATTACGTGGGCGTAACGAGGTGTGCCCATAACCACCCGCATGGCCGCATTCTGGACCAGTTGGAGCCCCCGAGTGCTCTTCAAAGGGAGCCCCATGTAGAGAGCATTACAGTAGTCCAGGCGCAAGGTGACAAGGGCCTGAGTGACCATGCGCAGGGCGTCCCAGTCTAGAAAGGGACGCAACTGGCGGATCAGGCAAACCTGATACACACTGCCCATTTTCCACATGTTGGACACATGCTCACCCTACATGAAAGAGGGATATCAGTTTCAATTACATAAATGCATCCTCAGTTATGACTTCAATTACATAATTGCAGTCACCATTATGACTTTTACACACACAAACACACAACAGATAGACAGACAGACAGACCTGAATCAGCAGTAGGAGCCTTAGTGCTCTCTGAGTTTGGTTGGCTGGTTGCTTGCAGACATTTTATTACCCGACTAGGCAACAACATCAGTGCTTGTGGCAGATTGGTATAAATCCAGCCCACTTTATTGCTTCCTTTAATACTTAGGACAATATTTTTTTCCCCCTGAAGACCTCTTTAGAAAGACTCATATAATACCGGCTGCAATTTTATTCATTATTTTCCCAATCTATGGAGATTTTGTTCATAATGTGTGCGGTTTTAAATATACATTCCTTAGAAACAGCTTTTTTGCCCACATTTCCTGCTATCATTTTTGTTACCTGCCCTATTTTTTTTTATTTATTTATTTATTTATTTATTTATTTATTTATTTATTTATTTATTTATTATTAATATTTATATGCCGCCCATCTCCCAAAGGACTCGGGGTGGCTCACAGCAATAAAACAAAACAATAAATAATACTAAAAATTCAATTAAAATCCCCAAATTAAAACTATAGCTCCCAGAAAGATCAGAAGATTTTCTGAAAAAGCCATGTCTTCAGGTCACTGCAGAAAGAGTGGAGGTCAGGGGCCATCTGGTGCCCAGTGGGTTACTCGTTCCAGAGGGTCGGTGCAGCCACACATTTTCCCTATGTCATGTTCAGAAAATCATTTTCTTTTTCAGTGCAACGTACAAACAAATAATTTGTGTGGATTTTTGGCCATAGCAAGTAGTCAGAAGATTACTTTAGGATTAGGAGAAATTTTGAACTGCTGTCCTTATAAAGATCCACTGAGATTTCTTTTACTTATCCAGTTATTCCTGCCTCGAGGATCAGGCCATATCGTATGGTATAAATAGGAAGAATATTTTTCCACACCCTTGAATGAGGTACTATTTGGATCCCAGACCTGTTCAAGTTCTACCTTGTCACTCGTTAAAAATGACATCTCATCTTAAAATGATGTAGTAGCATCCAAATCAACATCAACTCTTCAAACAGAGTAGATGCATCGTTTATTATCATCTATGGCTGTACAGTTCGAATCCAAGGCAAACCACTCAACATCACAGTAGTCCACTTCTATGCCCCAACCACTGGTGCTGAAGAGGATGAAGTTGATCGGTTCTATGAAGCCCTACAAAACCTTCTAGAATTAACACCAAGAAATGATGTCCTTATTATCATGGGAGATTGGAATGGTAAAGTAGAAACTCAAAAGATAATCAGAATAAAGGGCAAGTTTGGCCTTGGAGTACAAAATGAAGCAGGGCAAAGGCTGGTAGAATTTTGTCAAGAGAATATGATGGTCATAGCAAACACTCTTTTCCAACAACCCAAGAGACAACTCTACACATGGACATCCCCAGACGGTCAACACAGTAATCAGATTGACTATGTGCTCTGCAGCCAAAGCTCTATACAATCAGTAAAAAGAAGACCAGGAGCTGACTGTGGCTCAGATTATGAGCTACTCATCGCAAAATTTAGGCTTAAATTGAAGAAAGTAGGGAAAAGCACTAAGCCACTCAGGGATGAACCAAATCATATCATTGATGAATATGCAGCAGAGGTGACAAATAGATTTAAGGAATTAGATCTGATAGACAGAGTGCCTGAAGAACTATGGATGGAGGTTTGCAACATTGCAACATACAAGAGGTAGCAACTAAAACCATCCCAAAGAAAAAGAAATGCAAGAAAGCAAAATGGCTGTCTGAGGAAACTTTACAAATAGCCGAGGAAAGAAGGGAAATGAAAGGCAAGGGAGAAAGAGAATCTGGTGCTCTCAATTCCTGGCAGATAGATGGGGAAGAAATAGAGGTAGTGACAGATTTTATTTTCCTGGGCCTCCAAGATGGGGGCTACAACCAAGAAATTAAAAGACGCTTGCTCTTGGGGAGGAAAGCCATGGCAAATCTATCATTTTAGTAAATCTACTAAAAAGCAGAGACATCACCTCGCCAACAAAAGTGTGTATAATCAAAGCTATGGTTTTCCCAGTTGCAATTTATGGCTGTGAAAGTTGGACCATAAGCAAGGTTGAGCACCAAAGAATTGAGGCCTTTGAACTATGGTGCTGGAGAAGACTTGTGTGAGTCCCTTGGATTGCAAAGCGATCAAACCGGTCAGTCCTAGAGATCAACCCTGGCTGCTCTTTAGAAGGCCAGATCCTGAAGATGAAACTTAAATACTTTGGTCACCTAATGAGAAGAAAGTAGTCATTGGAGAAGAGCCTAATGCTGGCAAAAGAAGAAAGGGGAGACAGAGAATGAGGTAGCTGGATGGAGTTATTGAAGCTATTGAGCTTAAATGGACTCTGGGGGATGGTAGAGGACAAGAAGGCCTGGAGGAATATTGTCCATGGAGTCACAATGGGTTGGACATGACTTCACAACTAACAACAATGGCTGAACAATTGTTACACATCTCCCACAAGGATTTCAGCCTTTCTGCTTTATGCCTGATCCTTTGCCACTCCTGACTACTCTGTATTCTTCAGATTTTTCCCCATTACTGTCCCTTAAACAAATGGTCAGTTCCTTCCATATTTGCTATCTTTTCTGTCTTATCGACTAGAGTTTAGTTCATTTCTCAGACGTTTATGTCAGACACAAATAAGACTATGGAGGGGGAGGTTACAAGTTTATCAAGTTTCCCAACAGTTTCGAATATTGGAATAATATTTGGAGCCTGTTCTGTGAGCTTCACCACATCAGATTCTCATCCCATTTTTATTATGGATTTGTGGTTAATGGACTATTTGTGTTCCTGGTTTCCCAAAAGGGCACTGCTCTACTTTGTGATTGATTTGCTCTGTGTTTCAGATTAAATTCTAGCCCAAATCCTTTTCTTAATTTTCATATTTCGTTCTACTTCTCTTGGCCATGTTATAGCTTCTGTCAGTAATTTTTACCTCGAAGATATCCAAACCCCCCTCCCTCTCTCAGGTAGTACTTTATATTAGAGATTTATATATAGATACATATCTATAAATGTGTTATATTATTCATTAATGATATAATACAGCTCCGCAGGTATAGTCCTTTGACAATCTTCTAGATATCTTCTTCTCAAGAAGCTCACACTTGTCAGCATTCATTTTGAAAAGAATACTAATATATTTTGTCTTAAGGCAATAGAAATCATTTGCATGTGACCTAAATCTAGCTTAGTAGAAAGCTTTGTTTCAGAAATGAATGTTGTTTTCAGAGCAAATGTTGTTTTTGAAAACCAGGTATTTGGTTATTCCAAGTTTTTGATACGACACCAATGGCTGATCTACTATCTTCAGGCAAAAAAATTTTTTTAAATATTCCTTTTGACATACTATGCATCATTCATTTTGGATCTTGTAACTGCCTCAGAAATATCTCTTTATCTATAAGAACCACAATGGTGCAGCGGTTAGAGTGCAGTACTTCAGGCTACTTCTGCTGACTGCTAGCGACAGTTCAGCAGATCGAATCTCACCTGCTCAAGGTTAACTCAGCCTTCCATCCTTCTGAGGTGGGTAAAATGAGGACCCAAATTGTTGGAGGCAATACGCTGACTCTGATAAATCGCTTAGATAGGGCTGTAAAGTACTGTGAAGTGGTATAAGTGCTATTGCTATTGCTAGACCACAACTTGACAATGTTGGTCTAAGTCTTCCACTAAAATACATTTGCCATCCGTGTGCCATGTTTAAGGAACAGAAAAAGTCTGCACCATCAGGTTATTGTTCCTAATTACTAGCAAGATAAGTTCTGTTTACTGATCTCCTTTCAGACAAATACATTCACTGTCTTTCTCATACATATATGTTATGTTGTATGCCGTAACCAGGGGGGCCTTTGCACAAGTATGTCTTGTACGCCAGTTGCGCCCTTTCCTAGACCGAGATGCCCTTGCCATAATCACTCATGCCCTAGTTACTTCTCAGTTGGATTACTGTAACTCCCTCTACATGGGGCTGCCCTTGGGATGCATCCGGAGACTCCAGGTAGTTCAGAACGCGGCCATGCGGGTAGTTACAGGGGCTCCTCATTACTCCCGTGTTACATGTCTCCTGCGCGAGCTGCACTGGCTACCGGTTGCTCTCCGGGTCCATTTCAAGGTGCTGGTGCTTACCTATAAAGCCCTACATGGCTTAGGCCCGGGGTACTTACAGGACCATCTCTTGCCTTCCTCCCATCGTCCAGTGCGTTCCCACAGAGTGGGCCTCCTCCAGGTGCCGTCGGCCAAAAAAGTCAGCTGGCAGCCCCCAGGGGGAGGGCTTTCTCTGTCGGAGCCCCAACCCTCTGGAATAGTTTGCCCACTGAGCTCAGGACGGCCCCCGACCTCCTCTCCTTTCGCCGCAGACTAAAGACGTGGTTGTTCCAACAATAATCTGGTCATGGAGTTTTATAATGTTACAATCTTTGATTGGTGTTAATGGAGGTTTTAATTTTATTTTAATTGTTTTACTGTGATTTGTATCGATGATTGTTGTATGTAAGCTGCCCTGAGTCCTCAGGGAGAATGGCGGCATATAAATCACAATAATAAATAAATAAATAAATAAATAAATAAATAAATAAATAAATAAATAAATAAATAAATAAATAAATAAATAAATGAATGTTCCAATGATATTAGATGTTGGCATATGTCATAACAGAAACATATATAAGGGTTGGTTCCACTGATACCATGCCTAGATTCTCACCTTTTTTTTTTTTTTTTTTGTGATCTATTTCATTTTAACATCATAGGACATGTACTCAGACTCATCTCAATAAATAGATTTTGGCGAGGGCCAAAAATTGAAGTAATTCAATATGAAATACGTAAGCTCTTGCAAACGTTCTTCAAATATATCTTATTAAGGGTGAGCCATAAATTGTTTTTTTGATTAGATGGCATATTTCACTGTGTCTGATTCTAAATAACATATACTATACATTCAAAGCTAATTATAAATGGCCAAGCTACATATTTATCTGTAGTAGCCCATCTTTTTTATTGTTTAATATAGGACTCAGAAGCTTTAGCTCTGACAATTAAATTTAGTTTAATACAATCAGCATGAAGATTAAAGGAAGAGAATATAAAGTACAATTATATATTGATGATACTTTATTGACTTGGTCTAATGAAACATCTTCAGTTCCTAATATGCTGCATTTAGTCAATGAATTCTTCCTCTAATCAAGATATTTAATAATGCTGAGCTTCTCAAGGGATACGGATTTTGGTTGTACTCATTAAACTGCCAACTGACTATAAATGTTGCTGATCTCTACTGATATATATCTGAACTCAGAATTGCTTTAGAGGAAAGAAGAGCTGAGGCAGAAAAGGGAAATTTAGTATGAGGCCCAACAATCAGATGCACATGACAATCTGGCATTTGTAAAATGGGAAAACAAGATCAATCATTGCAGTGATTGATAACTTATTGTCCTACCCAAGGGTGGCTAAAAAACTTGAACTTAAAATATTGCAAAATGCAAATCACTGCTGATCTTCAGAATACTTCTGATTTAAACATAATAACTCTTGGGGGGGAGGGATGCTGTCATCTCCACCTCCACAAAGTATGGCAAAACACTGTTCCATCGTGTTTCACTATTTTCTTTTTCTTTTTTGGTTAACTGTTACTTTCCATAAATGCTCCTTCAGCCTCATTACTTTGACAAAATGAATATTAATTATAAATAACTGTTATAATTGATACATAAATAATTCATCTATTAATTATGGTTAACATTCACACTTTCATCTAGGAAGGAAAACAAAGATTGCCTACTTGCTTATTTGCATGTGCTGTAAACAGGGAACTGAACTATATACTACTAAAATTCTTCTGTCTGCTAGATCAGAGGTCTCCAACCTTAGCAACTTTAAGACTTGTGAACTTCAAACTCCCAGAATTCTGGTAGTTGAAATCCACAAGTCTTAAAGTTGCCAAGGTTGGAGACCCCTGTGCTAGATTGTTTGTAACCTTCAGTTGAGTGAAATGGTGCATCATAAGACAAAAGATGGGTTAACTTATAGAAAGTGTCCATGTCCATTCATGAATCTTGTGGGATTGAAATTTGGCAAGATTGTGGCTGGTTTGGTGCTGCCATGCTGCCACACTGCCACTTTCAGCCATGGTCACATGACTGTCATTTCTGATGCTTCCTGTGAACTTCCTAAAAGAAAAGTTAATGGCAAAGCTGGCAGGAGGTTAGAAGTCACTCCTGTTTCCAAAGCTTTTCTGGCCACCCATTGTAATTTTGTTTCTTGTCTCTGAAACAAGAACCCAATGGGCCATTGGTTGTCTAGACTATATACTACTGAAACTCTCACTGTCATGGCCTTTAATGGGATGAAATGGTGCAATTTTTGTATTACATTACCTCCAATGGGTCAATTTACAGAATAAGCCCAAAATCCAGGATCCTTGACTCCTGAAAGAATGAAATTTGGGGAAATTGTAGCTGCTTCAATGCTTCCAACTGCTGCTGCTACTCTGCTGGGGAGGGGAAGGGAAGGGAAGGAGGGGAGGGAAGATTCAAAGTGTTCTCTACCGGATTCCAACAAATGAATTCAGTGGGAAAGCAGGAAGTCAGAAGTTGTTCCTGCTTCCATTGGTATTTTTTCCCCCTCACCTATGGTCATTCTGTTACTCTATTTAGGTTAGGAAATATCTCTAAAACAAAGACCCAATGGGAATGGGTTGTTTAGTTAAATATAAAATTCTACAGGTCACTTGAACTAATTTAGGTCAGAAAGAAAATGTTATAAACACTATCACAGATCAAATATCTAGATTGTGTGCTTTTATTCATAAACCTAATTCATTAGATTTGTGAGCCGTGGTGGCGCAGTGATTAGAATACAGTACTGCAGGCTACTTCTGCTGACTGCTGGCTGCCAGCAGTTCAGCAATTTGATTCCCACTGGCTCAAGGTGGTCTCAGCCTTCCATCCTTCCGAGTTCAGTAAAATGAGAACCCAGGTTGTTGGGGGCAATAGGCTGACTCTGAAAACGGCTTAGATAGGGCTGTAAAGCCCTATGAAGTGGTATATAAGTCTAAGCACTATTGCCATTATATCGGCAATATGCTGACTCTGTAAATCACATAGATAGGGCTGAAAAGCTGTGTGAAGTGGTATATAAGTTTAAGTACTATTGCTATTATATCCTATTTTGAGACTTCTACTAGGGAGGGCTCAGTAAAATTCGGGAAGGCTTGGACTCTGACTGGGTAGATTCCGGCAGGGTGACTGAGGCTGGTCTTGAGAACGTTATCTGGGATGAGTTCGATCCTGTGACTTCTGAGGACGTGGACAGGACTTTGAGGAGTCTAAACGCAACCACATGTTTATTGGACCCGTGTCCTTCCTGGCTGGTACTGGCCACTCGGGAAGTTACACGAGGCTGGCTCCAGAGGATTATAAATGCTTCTTTGAGTGAGGGTTTCTTGCCTGCCGCCTTGAAAGAGGCGGTGATGAGGCCCCTCCTCAAGAAGCCTTCTCTGGACCCGGCTGTTTTGGCAAATTTTCGTCCTGTCTCCAACCTTCGCTTTATTGCGAAGGTTGTTGAGAGTGTGGTTGCGTGACAGCTCCCACAGTACCTCGATGAAACCGTCTATCTAGATCCGTGCCAGTCCGGTTTCAGACCTGGGTACAGCACGGAGATGGCATTGGTCGCATTGGTGGATGATCTCTGGAGGGCTCGGGACAGGGGTTGTTCCTCTGTCCTGGTCCTGTTAGATCTCTCAGCGGTTTTTGATACCATCAACCATGGTATCATGCTGCGTCAGTTGGGGGGTTTGGGGGTGGGAGGCACCGTGCTGCGGTGGTTCTCCTCCTATCTCTCCGACCGATCACAGTCTGTGTTGGCAGGGGGGCAGAGGTCGACCTCGAGGCGCCTCGTTTGCGGGGTGCCACAAGGGTCGGTCCTCTCGCCGCTCCTGTTCAACATTTATGTGAAGCCACTGGGTGAGATCATCCGTGGTTTTGGGGTGAGTTGCCAACTGTACGCTGATGATACTCAGCTGTACATTTCCACCCCTGACCACCCCAATGATGCCCTCGAAGTAATGTCCCAGTGCCTTGAAGCCATGCGGGTCTGGATAGGGAGGAACAGGCTTCGTCTCAACCCTTCCAAGACCGAGTGGCTGTGGATGCCGGCGTCCCGGTATAGCCAGCTGGTGCCATCGCTGGCTATTGGGGGTGAGTCATTGGCCCCCACAGAGGGGGCTCGCAACTTGGGTGTCCTCCTGGATTCATGGCTGTCCTTGGAAGGGCATATGGCGGCTGTGGCCAGGGGGGCCTTTTATCAGGTTCGCCTGATGCGCCAGTTGCGCCCCTTTCTGGATTGGGACTCCATGTGCACAGTCACTCATGCACTCGTCACGTCTCGCCTGGACTACTGTAACGCTCTCTACATGGGGCTCCCCTTGGGGTGCACCCGGAGGCTCCAACTGGTCCAGAATGCGGCCACGCGGGTGATTATGGGAGCGACAGGGCGCTCCCACATGACACCTCTCCGCGCGAGCTGCACTGGCTTCCGGTGGTCTTCCGGGTGCGCTTCAAGGTGTTAGTTTTGACCTTTAAAGCGCTCCATGGCATGGGACCGGGGTATTTGCGGGACCGCCTGCTGCTACCGATAACCTCCCACTGGCCAGTATGCTCACACAGAGAGGGCCTTCTCAGGGTGCCATCAGCCAAGCAATGTCGGCTGGCGGCCCCCAGGGGGAGAGCCTTCTCTGTGGGGGCACCCACCCTATGGAACGAGCTACCTCCTGAAATTCGTTTGATCTCGGACCTCCGCGCTTTCCGAAAGGCCCTTAAGACCTATTTATTCCAACAAGCCGGCCTTGCTTGATTGATTTTAATGGGGTTTTGAATTTTTGGTACTATTAATCTCTGGGGTTTTAAATTGGGTTTTTAACGGGGTTTGATATTTTTATTTTGGAACGCCAATCGATTTAATCTAATCTTAAATCCTTTTAATATTTGTATTATATGTGTTTTAATTTGGTTGTTCACTGCCCTGAGTCCCTCTCCCGGGGAGAAGGTCGGTATATAAATTGAAATAATAAATAATAAATAAAAGAGGATTTTGGGTTTTTTTTCTGGGTTTTTTGTTTTTTTACTTCCAGACCATCCCAGTTTAATCTCTTGCCTATATATATATATATATATATATATATATATATATATATATATATATATATATATATATATATATATATATATACACATATATATATACATATACATATATATATATATATATATATATATATATATATATATATATACACATATATATATACATATACATATATATATATATATATATATATATATATATATATATATATATACATACATACATACATACATACATATATATATATATATATATGTCTTTGGTTAATCAGGTGGAATATATATATATATTCGGGTGGAATAACCACCCGAATTGGAAGCACGAAGCCAAGAACATCAGCCTGAAGATGATGAATGAGACTTCGTCGAAACGTCACCAAGACACTTCCAATTTTACGCGGGAGAAGACCCGAATAACCAAAGACCTACATATAGGTCTCAACATATGTATATATATATATATATGTTGAGCCTGAAAAAAAGTGCAAACAACAGCAACAAAGATGATTAAGGGACTGGAGGCGAAGACATATGAAGAATGGTTGCAGGAATTGGGTATGTCTAGTCCAGTGAAAAGGATAACACTGTTCCAATATCTAAAGAGCTTGCCAACTTATTTTTCAAAGCACCAAAGACAAGAAGCAATGGATGAAAACTATCCAAGGAGAGAAGCAATCTAGAACTAAGGAGAAATTTCCTAACAGTGAGACCAATCGGCCAGTAGAATGGCTTGCCTTCAGAAGTTGTGGATGTTCCATCACTGGAAGCTTTTAAGAAGAGACCGGACAGCCACTTGTCTGGAATGGTATAGGGTCTCCTGCTTGAGCAGGGGGTTGGACTAGAAGACCTTCAAGGTCCCTTCCAACTCTGATGATGTTCTACATTCTGGTTAATTATACTAGGCTAGACAGACCAATGATCTGACCTAGAATTACAGAGCTTCCTTGTCCATCACCTTTGTCCAAGATGCAAAACAAACAAATAAATGACTACAAACATCCCACATGACCTGCAATTATTTTCCTTCAGATTTGGGCAGAAAGAAGTAAAAGCTTAAATATGACTGATGGAGTTGAATTGATTTTCTGCTTTCACATCTATTTTGTATACTACGTTTTGAATGTCATCGCATTCCTATGCATATGTTTGATGGGAGCACATTGCCTGTATCTAGAGTTTGTGAAAGAGAGCAATTTTTTTAAAAGGGTCATTTTGAGCTTTTCAGTATTCGGAGGCTGTAAACTGAAATAAACAAATAAGCTCAAAATCAAGCAACTGTCGGAATGGAAAGGCACTTATCTAATTCTCTGTGCAGAGATAGGGACAATGAATAAGAAACTGATTTTATGCAAGCGTGTATAGAGAAGCAATGATGAAATTATTGCCTGCCGGTTTTTGTCCCAAATTATCATTAATTCTGTAAGCATTTCCAGACATCTAAATGGATTGTTTGTATTTCTTTCCCTTGCAGAAATAAACCAGATATTTCTGCCAGTGCTGATATTGGGGGGTGGGGGTGGGGAGGCTGTTGGAGGAACTGAGGCAAGAAATGAAGTTCCAGACCTTACTGATAAATTGAAAGTAAACAAATTGCATGCTCCTATCAATCTAAAATATCATAAAGAAGTGAAATCTGAAATTGCTGATATAGCAAGGAAATGCTAGGAAGTAGCCAATGTAAGACTTTTAAAAATGCACACAAGCTGTTTCAAAATGCTGTTACAAATATTTATGTTCAAGTGTACTTGAGTATGTCAAAATTCAGGAAGCCCTGAAAACACAACGACACAGCAGAAGTTGTAGGGTTGCCAGGCCTGCTTCCAAAAAATAACGGACAAGCGGTGGGGCGGGGGGGGGGGGTTTAAGTAGTAAAAAAATAAAAAAAAATACAATTAAATTATATATTTTCTTACAAACATTTTAACACGTATTAAAATAATCGTTTCAAAACTTTACTTAAAATTCAAAACATCAAATATATTATAATAATATGCATTTTACTTTGCTGTCATGTGTATTTTTTATTTGACTGCGCAGCTTTGATCAATTCTTTGTGTTTAAGGAATAATTATTTAATTTCAGTACAACTTTGAGAAATATTAAAAAATATACAAAGTTCACTTCGAACTGATGGTACAAGTAGTCGGTTATGTTCGTCAGTCCACAAATTTCCCATGATGCTGAAAATTCATTCAATGTTTGCATTTGATACCGGAATTGATGCACAATACTGGAACAGTTTCAGTAAACTCGGAGCTGGCTTTTTCTTGAAAAAGTACGTCCACTTATCAAGGGATGAATCGCCCTGCAGATGAACATAAACTTCTTCTAAGGCAGAAATTTCATTGAAGAGAATGTTGGGTGGAAGTTCTTCTCACCATGGTGATAATAACCAGATGTTCGTCATTTCTTCTAAAGTTGGAGGATTATTGCGATCAATTAGATTGAAACAACTTAGTGTTCAATGGATATTTGATCTTTGTCTCATTCTAATTTAGGAAAAAAAAGACAAAACGTGATTCTCCTATTCTTATTCTCTTAGACTGTACAGCT
The DNA here is from genome assembly GCA_030761175.1 of Masticophis lateralis. NCBI lineage: Eukaryota > Metazoa > Chordata > Lepidosauria > Squamata > Colubridae > Masticophis > Masticophis lateralis. Next base: position 333,199,677 of record JAUDYJ010000001.1, read on the forward strand.
TTAGATTACATACCATTTCATCATAAAGCTTTTGAATAAAAAAAATGTCCACTATTTTGTGAAAAAAAATAGTGAACATAATGTAAAAAAAGTGGACTGTCCGCTCAAATAATGGACACCTGGCAACTCTTAAGAAGTTGGGAAATCCACATCAATCTTTTAGCTAATTCTCAACTAAAGAATTTTAATGACTTATTTATTTCTCAGATATATAGGGCTTCCTGCCTCTATTGGAAAACTATGGACCATGAACCACAAGTTTGCAGACATAAACCATGTTCCATTCATGAGGATTGCTGCAAAATTCTCTTCTACTTTGACAGACATTTCTAAAGCAAATTCTCTTCCATCTAAATCAGGGGTGTCAGACTGGCGGCCTGTGGGCCAGATATGTTACACAAAGGCCATGCCCACCCCAGCTCCACAAAAGGAAAAAATGTTGCAATATGTCACATGACGGCAATGTAACACCGCAAATTTGACATCCGTAATCTAAACGAAAGACCACTGGATTTTTTTCCGTGGCACCTACTTAAAAGCTATTCTTCTCAATCTTAAACCCATTCTATTTATCAAATCTGTTTATCTATTTTTACATTTTTGTTAACATCTTCATATTCTTTACTTATTAATCTTGAAATTCTAATTTACTCATTAATATTTCCATTTCCTTTAAATGATCTTCCAGAACCAACACCAAATCTCCAAATACTTTTAACTTATAAGTTCCTTTTTTAAATTTTACCCTCACAATCCTTTCATTTTGTCTTACATCTCTATTCAGTATTTCAAGAACCAAAGTAAATAAGAGAGAAAACAGTTGTCTTACTTCTTTTTTGCATCTCACAAGGTTTTGTTTTGTTTTGTTTTGTTTTTTTGTTAGTTGCGAAGTCATGTCCGACCCATCGTGTCCCCATGGACAATGTTCCTCCAGGCCTTCCTGTCCTCTACCATCCTCTGGAGTCCATTTAAGTTCACGCCTACTGATTCACTGACTCCATCCAGCCACCTCGTTCTCTGTCATCCCGTTCTTCTTTTGCCTTCAATCTTTCCCAGGATTAGGCTCTTCTGCAGTGAGTCCAGGTTTTGTTAGGCCTCCATTAACAATTATTTGTGCTTCCTGTGAAGTGTAAATTGATCTTATGCATTTTATAAAGTTCTCTCCAAACTTCAAATCTTCCAAAATCTTAAATAAGCAAGCCCAGTTCAAACTGTCAAGGGCCTTCTTTGCTTCAATATTCCAAAATGCCTGACGCATTTCTAACACTGTCCTTTAAATGTCTCTCAGGTAAAAACCCACACGAATCTCCTCAATATATTCTTGCAAAATTATTTTCAGTCTATCAGTTAAAATTGTTGTGAATAATTTATTGTTATTTTTCATTATGTTGTCCTTCACCATAAATTAACGTATACAAGTAGACATCTTATGGCACTTTGGAAAGAATGACTTGGACGAGGGGATAGATGGGGAACTCATTACATTTTCAGATGATACCAAGCTGGCAGGAATAGCCAACACTCCAGAAGATAGGCTTAAGGTACAGAAGGATCTTGACAGACTTGAACATTGGGCGCTATCTAACAAAATGAAATTCAATGATGAAAAAAGTAAGGCTCTACAGTTCATTTAGGCAAGAAAAACCAAATGCACAGTACCTCACAGTATAGGTGGTACCTCACTCAATAGTAGTAACTATGAGAGAGATCTTGGAGTTCTAGTGGGCAACCATTTAAATATGAACCACCAGTGTGCTGCAGCTGCCAAAAAAGCCAACACAGTTCTAGGCTGCATTAACAGAGGGATAGAATCAAGATCATGTGGAGTGTTAATACCACTTTATAATGCCTTGGTAAGGCCATACTTGGAATATTGCATCCAGTTTTGGTCGCCATGATGTAAAAAATATGTTGCGATTCTAGAAAGAGTGCAGAGAAGAACAACAAAGATGATTAGGGGACTGGAGGCTACAACATATGAAGAACAGTTGCTGGAATTTTGTGTGTCTAGTTTAATGAAAAGAAGGACTAGGGAGACATGATAGCAGTGTTCTGATATCTCAAGGTTTGTCACAAAGTAGAGGGAGTCAAGCTATTCTACAGGTCTTAAAGTTGTCAAAGTTGGGCACCCCTGCTTTAGATTATTCACTTCCTCCGTCATAATGGTACTCTCCCAAAGTAATTGGATTCCTCTACTGTTTTTATTTGTAGGACTGTCCTTTTTCAACCAGTGTTTTAAGTGTGTGTGTTTTTGATTCATTTTTTTGATGGTAAGAGAGAAAGAACAAACCTTAATAGTTTTTCAAACCTTAGAGAAAACTTGATTTTAGGAACAAAAGGCAGTTTTCTTCTGCCATGCCACTTAGACATAATGTTTATGTAAATGGAGATAACAAGAAAATGTCTATCAGGAAACAACTTTAATATCCCCTTTATTGTCTTTTCCTTTAGTGACTATTTTTTTCCTCTGTTTTATAATTTCTCTTGTTTCACCGATTGAACCCAACCTATCAGGAATTCCAAAAGAAATGAAATAAGATTGTTAGGAAATGGTTATTTGTCTAACTAGTTGGTCAGGCAATATATAAACTGAAAATGTATGTTTGCAGTCAGAAAGGTATCATATTGCTTTAAGACTATATTGCATCATCCTGTATCCTGATTGGCTAAGCTCTGTAGCCAATGTATTTAAGGGAAGTCAGGATCATGGCTTGTGTAGACACTACACCATTTTATCTGCTTATTTACTGTAACTCTCTATCTGATATCTCTGCATGATTACTGTTTGATCATAGCTACATGTTGCTTTCTACTATTTATTGAATGTTTTGATATTGAACTTGTTCCTGTTTTGAAACCCAAGAAGAACTATTTTATTGTGTATGACTACAACTAGTAAGAAGACTTTGTACTTGAAATATCTCTGGACTGATCTTTTAACTCTCGTCTTCTCTGTGTATGACTTGGATTGTTTTTGGACTTTGCTTTACTTTTTCTAAAAGTAAAAGACTACAACAACTCAGTGTGTTTGTATGTTGACTGTGATTGTTCACAACCACTCCCAGTCACTTTTCATGCCTTTACTCAAATGGTGCTCTACTCAATGTAGAGTACTCAATGTACTCTACAACATTGGTTATGAGCCAAAAATATCCTTGGCTAAGGATAATGGAAACAAATTAGACAATCATGTTTGCATATGCAACATGGTGCCATATCGAAGACACCCTTACTCAAAGGAACTATCTCCTATTAATGTCTTTGATACAATCTGTAAGATCACAATTGAGAAATCCAATGCAGAAATCCTATCACAAAACCGTATGTTATTTTCAGCAAAGTATGAGTAGATTCTTCAGGTACATTTCAGGTAATAAGAGAAAATGAAGATTGTGTCTGTCCAATCATAAAAAATACAGCAAAGATCATCCTCTGGATGAACTCCTCTGACACAACAGTCTTCAAGTATGACCAGAAGTCAAGCCATGTTAACAATGAACAACACCAGTTTGACTGGGATGAAAGCAATGTCATTGGCCACGACAAAACTCACTATGCACATGGATTCATCAAAGCCTGGCAATCTACAAATGGATCCATCAATAAACACATTGACTAAGTACCAGTGTATGAACCTATAAGAAACCGGACTATCCAACCAGACCAATTAATGACAGATCCAACCACCCCCTCACCAGTTGAATTTTGTGCCACTCAGTCACATGATCAACTGACACCACCACCACCACACAAGACTTATGTAAATGGAAGAAAACTGGAATAAGACACTTCACCTAAAATCCCACTGAAGATGTTACCTAGTTTGGTAACAAATATTCCAGGAACAAGCTTGACGAACAAACCACTGCCAAATCTATAACCCGAACTACAAATATTCTCTACTATTTCAAAGGACAGTCTTCATTTTCTCCCAGTTCCACAATTGATGCTTAGGAAAAGCCAGCTAAAACAAATAGTCTCCTAAAATCCAAGGGCAAATGGGTTTTCTATTTTCACAAGACCATGAGAAATGGATTCATTGGAGTTCTGGAGTTGGAGCAAATGTCTCCGTAAGGACTTGTTGGCTACTAGCACTAATTGAATGGAATTTATGATTTGACAATCAGAAAAAAAGCATGTTGTGGTAAGTATGGCTGCTTTTCTGGATACATTTGATGTTCATTGTAGGAGCCCAGCTTATAATGACTATGGCTGATTTCACTGAGATGTCACATAGAGGGATCCTGTTTCTATCAAGAGGACACTTATAATTCAGTGTTCATTATCTGTACTTAATTCACCCAAGAAAATGAACACCTAAGCCACTACTTTTACTTTATAATAATTTGTACTTAAATGTTGATGGAACTGAAGAAGCACTGGTGTTGGCAATCTTGTGAAAATTCTCTCTGACTGCTGAGACAAAATGTTAGTTTTATGGCTTCTTACAAGCTTAAAGGGAATAATTTGGACCACTCTAGCAGAGCCCTTCTTTTGAGGGCTCCCCAGTAAATGATAATTACAAAAGGCTGCCACCAGTACAGTTGAAATTCTTGATGCTTCCTATTATGTCCATCTGGGGTGTTCTTAGCCCTTCACCATAGGGACCCCAACAACTCTGTGGATAATTGATTCCATTGGCAAACTGTTCTTAAATACAAAAATGCTTTAGATTTCCTTGCCCAGAGCCCAAACTGCAGAACCTAATAAAATCTTGTGCACATCCAGAAAACAGAAGGAGTAGATTTCAACCATGACATCTTGCATACAGGGAAGATTTTAATGAGAAATCCCCTTTTCAAAGTAATGAAACCAAATCTCCAGATACAAGAAAAATGGTTAGGAAAAGGTGATGCAGAAAAGAAAATAAGGGAAGGCAGCAATTGAGAAATAAGAATTGACCACAGTTTTAAATATATCTATACAGGGGTCACTATCTAATAATCATAGAAACTAGAGTTGAAAGGGAACTCAGAACCTATCTAGTCCAATTTTCTGCTCACTGAAAGATCTGAATTTAAAGCATTTCAGACAAATGCTTAGATAATCTCTTTTTGAAGGCCTCCAAAGAAGAGAACATGCCACTTTCACACTATTTGAAGTTCTTAACATGGGAGACTCCTTCTAACAGCTAATCTGAATCTACTTGCCTGGAATTTCAATCTGTTCATTTTTATTTTATTATTTTATTATTTATTTTATTTTGTCAAGCATGTATTAGATAACAGATATAAGTATAAACATAATTATGAATACATGAGATGGATACGAATAAAAGGGAACATTAGGACATTATTTTGGTCACGTCCTTCAAGGTAACCGATAGCACATACCCTCACTTCTTTATGTGATAATGTTTGAGATATCTAAAGACTGCTACCCTCTTTCCCACAACCTTATCTTCTAAAGACTAAAGGTACAGGTCTTTTAGCCATTCTTCAAAGGATTTACTTTTCAGTCACCTCACATTGTTGACAGTTTTCCTCTGAACTTCATTCTAATTTGTTGAAGTTCTTTTTAGGCTACAGTGCCCAGATTTAGACAGAGAAGGAGCAGAATGTATAGAGGGAGTGGTGGGGGAGTTGATATTAGTTGATCAACCACTTGGTAATCTCCTATTGGGACCTGGCAGAGCCAGGTCTTCAGACTCTTGTGGAAGGTCAGGAAGGTATGAGCCAATCTCACCTCAGGGGGCAAGATGTTCCAGAGGACTGGGGCTCCTTAACTGCCAGCAGAGTTGGAGCAGGCCTGTCCTAGAGGGGAGAGATGGGTCCTCAAGTAACCTGGACCCATGCCATGCAGGAATTTATAGGTCTGTGATGGCAAACCTATGGCAGGTGTGCCACAAGTGGCATGTGGAGCCCTCTCTGTGGGCATGTGAGCAGTTGCCCTGCTCAGCTCCACTATGTATGTATGCATGCCTCCTGCCGGCCAGATGATTTTTGGGTCTCTGGTGTGGGGTCGGGGCACATGCAGGAGACTCATGCCCATGTGTGTGGGGTCTTGCATGCATGCATGGGGGCAGAAGGGGATCTCGTGCACATGTGCAGGGGGGGGTGGGGGAGCGCAGGGGGAGTAGTGCATCCCCTATACCAAAACTGCCATGGGGGATGCAGCATGCCCCCCTGTGGCCCATTTTTGGTCCCAAGAGGCTTCAGGGAGGCTTGCCAGGCCCAAAACGGGCACATGAGTGGGGGGGGAGCATGAGGGGTCACGCATGCATGCATGGGGGACACAGGGGGCATTGCATTATGGATGTGGGCACACACACATGTGACCCCCCCTTGTGCTCCCCCTGCTTTTGGCACATGGCAGCAAAAAGATTAGCCATCACTGTTATAGTTAATGACCAACACATTGAACTGTGGAAGCCAATGCAGCTCGTGGAACAACAACAGTAACAGAGACTTCTGTAGCGACCCCAAAGACTCTGCATGGCAACTTGAAAGCTTTGCACTGCACCAGTTGAAGCCTCCAAATGCCCTTCAAGGGTAGCTCCATGTAGAGAATTAATTTATCCAAAAATAGCATTTGGCTTTTTTAGAACCTGCATTGTATGTCTGGCTCATTTTTTGCTTGATCTGGTAGAACAACCAGATTCTTTTCACATGTACTCCTGCTGAGCCAAATCTCCCCCATCTTATATTTGTACCTTTCATTCTTGCCTCCCCACCACCAACCTCGGTTGCAGGATTTTATCCTTCTCCATGTTAAATTCCATCCTGTTTGCTTCAGCCCGCATGATGAATTATGGCATTTTACAAACGCAAGAAACAAATATGGCCGTTACAGTATGGCCAATAAATATCGGTAACAATGACTTTTCTTTGTTTTTGGTTAAAAAGAGAGAGGCAGTGAGAAGATAAATTTCTCCCTGTTCCCCTGGCACTTGGGACTGGTACATGCTAGCAATCCATCCAATGGTTTGCAGAGGCTGCAATCTCCGCTCTTCATCTCAAGGGTGTACTTCTATTTGCAATTTATTATAACAGCAAATGGTTCAGTCCTCCACTCCTTTCAGGGCATTAATCTAGTGTGGGCAGTTGGGTGGGTAGGGCTGTGTGTGTATTTGTGTCGGTGTGTGTTTTTTTAAAAAAATCTATAAAGAAGAAGATGGCTGGCAGGGATTAGCTATGATGGTTTAACCAAACGCCTCGTTGACAGATTCTCCTCCCTTTTGATTCAAATGCTGCAATGTGAATAATCGCTACTGTTTAATTTGATTAAAGGGAAATTGCTTGTGGAATGTAATTTCAGAAAAGAAGATAATGTGAGTGAAATTTTCAAGCATTCTTGTGCTGGGGTGCTTTCTTGCACTGCTTTCATTCTAAAGGGATCCAAGAGGAGTTTAGGAACACCCTGGATTTCACTATTCAACCCTCTCTACAAAGTCAACCATCACTCTAGTTTCTGCCTTTCCATTAAATACCAAGAGGAAATTCATCCTGAGAAATTCTTTCCAGGGTTGTAAGCTGGTTGTAAGCTATTAAATCCCACATGACATAAGGCCTGGTTACTGGAAGGGCTACATGTCTCCTATAACATCTGCTTGACCAATTTGATCCTGCAGGGGTGGTGTAAATCCAGGTTCTATTGATTGAACAATGCCATCTCTTAAGATACAGGCAGCTATTCTTCTCTGTTGCAGTGTCTACCCTTTGGAATGAGGTTGCCCCAGAGATCCAGATGGTTCCCATTCTGTTTTTCAGAAGAGCTCAGCAACGGAGAGTGGAACCCTCACTTTGTTGTGCTTGCCATCTTTTATTTTTACTGTCTATGTTTTATTGGTTGTCCTGATTTTGTTTTGGTTGTTGTGAGCCACCCAGAGTCATTGAGAGTTGAATAGGTTTATTAGGTTTAGGTTTATTAGATTTGTATACCGTCCTACTCTCGAAGGACTCAGGGCGGTGAATAGCCTACAAGTTTAATAAATTATGATCGGTTGCATAGTCAGCCAAAGTTTTAGACTGTCTGTCTATCAAGTCCTTCCCAAGGATCTGGGATAAGGCAGATGTTATAATATTAAAAGCATTGTCACAGGATGTAAGCTGTTCCAAGTAAAGCTGCCTTTTGCAATTGACTACTGGGAATTTTGTCAATGCTGATAGTGTTCAAATCATGCTCCAAATCAGAGATGGGTTTCAGCAGGTTCTGACCAGTTCTGGAGAACCGGTAGCAGAAATTTTGAGTAGTTTGGAGAACCGGTAGTAAAAATTCTGACTGGCCCCACCCCCATCTATTCTCTGCCTCCCAAGTCCCAGCTGATTGGGAAGAAATGGGGATTTTGCAGTAACCTTCCCCTGGAGTGGGATGGGAATGGAGGTTTTACAGTATCCTTCCCCTGCCATGCCATGCCCACCAAGCCACACCCACAGAACCTGTAGTAAACAAATTTGAAACCCACCACTGCTCCAAATGTCTTGTAATTATACCCAAGGCACCTATTACTATTGGTACTATTTTTAATGGTTAGAAGCTTAAGAAAAAGAGATCCCACCTAGAATTAAGGATAAATTTCCTGTCAATGAGAACAATTAATCAATGAAATGACTTGCCTGCAGAAGCTGTGGGTTCTCCATCACAGGGGGGTTTTTAAGAAGAGATTAGGCAGCCATTTGTCTGGAATGGTATAGGATCGCCTGCTGGAGCAGGAGATTGGACTAGAAGACCTCAAAGGTCCATTCCAACTATGGTTTTTTGTGTTCCATATTCTGAGTCAAATACTTTCTTTCGGTCAATCCAAATCCCATTCAAGTTGGTTTTCCTTCTTTTACAGTTTTCCAAATAATCTCCTCAATTAGCAGCTAATCTTATATTTATTTATTAAATTTATATGCTGTCTATCTCACAGTTTACAGACACCATAAAAAGAAAGGTAGAAGATGTTAAAACATTTAATATTAAAATGAACAGAGATCTTCTTCTCACTTCCAGTATGGAATGCCCCATTAGCATCTATCCCTCTGCTGTTTTATTCCTCTGCTGTTATTATTAATATTACTATTATTTGCACCCTATTTATTTATTTATTTATTTATTTATTTATTTATTTATTTATTAGATTTATATACCGCCCTTCTCCTTACGGACTCAAGGAGGGTTTCCCTAGCTGGAAACCCTCCCATTAAGACTCAGGTATCTGTAATAAGACTGAAGAGACTTATTACAGATATAGAGACTGAAGAGGTGAAGCAAATGTTTTGTGGTCAGGTGTTCATTCATCTGACTTGTTTGCCTCTAACTAAATTTGAAGAACAAGAATTTACAGATTAGTGTTCTGTTTTATCTTTCCTTAAACCCAAAAGACAGCAATATCTATTACACTCTTCATTTTTAACAATACTTTTCTACCATCTAAAACTGATATGTTTCCAAATCTTATTGTGTACAAGTACAATACTTGTACTTGTATAATATGATTGTATTTGTACAATATAAAAAATAGGATGCTGTGGCTCACTGGCTAAGACACTGAGCTTGTCGATCAAAAGGTCAGCAGTTCAGCATTTCAAATCCCTAGTGCCGCATAATGGGATGAGCTCCTGTTACTTGTCCCAGTTTCTGCCAACCTAGCAATTTGAAAGCACGTAAAAATGCAAGTAGAAAAATAAGGACCACCTTTGGTGGGAAGATAACAGCATTCTGTGCATGTTTAGTCATGTCAGCCACATGACCACAGAGATGTCTTCAGACAGTGCTGGCTCCTTGGCTTTGTAATGGAGATGAGCACCGCTCATGAACAACTCAGGAACAACTAGCATATATGTGCGAGGGGAATCTTTACCTTTACCTTACAATAGTTTTCCTCTAACACTCATTCATGTATAATGATAGATTGTAGCAATGTTTCTCAACCTGGGCAACTTTAAAATGAATGGACTTTAACTCCAAGGATTCCCCAGCCAGTATGGCCAGCTAGGGGATTCTGGGAGTTGAAGTCCACATATCTTAAAGTTGCCCAGGTTAAGAAACCATGAACTGCAAGCATATCACAAAAGGATCCTGATCACTCTCCAGGAATTTCAGAGCCTTCGTAAAACCAAAGAGAACATGATAATAGGAGAACAGATTGTCTAAGCTGCTCTTAAAATATTGAGCTATAAAACACAAGATTGTAAGAACCTTCAGAGGTAATTGAACAGTAGAATGGTTCCTATGTTCTTCAAGTCACAAGGAATGAAGGCGGGAGGAAGGAAATAACTCAGCTCTCATCTCTTATTTAACAGCTTCTTCTACAAAGGGTAAAAATGATTTCATATTTCTTTTCAAGTATCAAGGAAGCAATACTTTACAGAGGTGTTCTGTGCATGTGTGAGAGAGAGAGAGTGAGAAAGAAAGACTGAGAAAGAGAAAGGTCAATTGGCCTTTTAGCTGAATGGGCCATACTCATACCCAACTGCCAAACATACCTTGGAGTGTTTCCATAAAGCAGTTCAAGGGACATCAACAACATTTACTGGACTATGAAATGATTCTTCATAAAGTGAGAAAAGAGCTCAGGCCACACAGGCAACCCAATGTGTTTCCTATATTGTGTACACAAGTTGGAGTAGAAAAATAGACTATAAAATCAAGAGTTGAATGGTCCATAAATCCAGGTAGCCCCTGCACAGTGAAGACCAGGCGTGTTTGCTAGTAAGAAGAAGAATCGACAACCTCTATGTAAAGCCAGGGGCTCACAAAACCTTCGAAAGAAAGGGTCAGCTGATTTTGCTTTCTTTAAATTAAGCATTGTTACTCTCTATAAATCATATCAACTAACCTTCACCCCACCAAGTAGTTTCTGTTTAGAATAAGAATAAGGTTGCACAGAGATCAATTTGGGAAAGTGATTAATTAATTCAAATATTAGTAGATGTATATATATATATATTCCATCAGTACGCTGATGACACTCAGCTGTACATTTCCACCCCAGACCACCCCAACGATGCCGTGGAAGTGATGTCCCAGTGCCTTGAAGCTGTGCGGGTCTGGATGGGGAGAAACAGGCTTCGACTCAACCCCTCCAAGACCGAGTGGCTGTGGCTGCCGGCGTCCCGATATAGCCAACTGACTCCATCGTTGGTTATTGGGGGCGAATCATTGGCCCCCACGGAAAGGGTGCGCAACTTGGGCGTCCTCCTGGATCCACGGCTGTCATTAGAGGATCATACGACAGCTGTGGCCAGGGGGGCCTTTTATCAGGTCCGCCTGATACGCCAGTTGCGCCCCTTTCTAGATCGGGACTCCCTGCGCACAGTCACTCAGGCGCTCGTCACGTCTCGCTTGGACTACTGTAATGCTCTCTACATGGGGCTCCCCTTGGGATGCATCCGGAGGCTTCAACTGGTACAGAATGCGGCTGCGCGGGGGATTATGGGAGCAACAGGGCGCTCCCATGTGACACCTCTCCTGCGTGAGCTGCATTGGTTGCCGGTTGATTTCCGGGTGCGTTTCAAGGTGTTGGTAATCACCTTTAAAGCACTCCATGGCTTAGGACCAGGGTACTTACGGGACCGCCTTCTGCCACCTATTGCCTCCCACCGGCCGGTTCGCTCCCACAGAGAGGGCCTCCTCAGGGTGCCGTCAGCCAGACAGTGCTGGCTGGCGACCCCCAGGGGGAGAGCATTCTCTGTGGTAGCCCCCACCCTCTGGAACGATCTCCCTCCAGATCTGAGAACTATTGCTGACCTCCGGACCTTTCGTCGGGCGTTGAAGACTCATTTCTTCCAACTTGCCGGACTTGCCTGATCCCTCCTATTTTTAAATATTTTAAATTTTAAATTATTTTAAATTATTTAAATTTTTAGAGTTTTAGTGTTTTATTCGATATATTTTCAGCCTAAATTTATATGGACTTTTAGTACATTTTAACTCAGCGTATTGTTATTGGTTTTAAATTGGCTGTTCACCGCCCTGAGTCCGGAAGGAGAAGGGCGGTATAGAAATTCGATTAATAAATAAATAAATAAATAAATATGGGGGCGCAGTGGCCTAGAGGTTAAGAAGCTGGGCTTGCCAACCAGTTGGTTGCAGTGGTGAAATTCAATATTTTTTACTACCAGTTCTGTGGGCGTGGCTTGGTGGGCGTGGCTAGGTGGGCATGGCAGGGGAAGGATACTGCAAAATCTCCATTTCCACCCCACTTCAGGGGAAGGATACTGCAAAATCCCCATTCCTTCCCCACTCTTGGGGAAGGATATTGCAAAATCTCCATAACCACCCCACTTTGGGGCCAGCCATAGGTGGTATTTGCCGGTTCTCAGAAACTACTCAAAATTTCTGCTACCGGTTCTTCTGTCAGGACCTACTGGATTTCACCCCTGGATGGTTGGCAGTTCAAGACCCAAGTACTGCATGATGAGGTGACCTCCTATTCTTTCCCCAGCTCTTGCCAACCTAGCAATTTGAAAGCATGCAAATGCAGGTAGATAAATAGGTACCATTTTGGTACCTATAGGCATCTTGGCCTATAGTCGTGCTGGCCACATGATCACAGAAGCCTCTTCAAACAACCCTGGTTCCCTCAACTAGGAAAGGAAGACAAGCACCACCCTGTAGAATCAGGCACAACTGGGCAGAGGAAACCTTTACCTTTTATGTATTCTAGATTTGTCAAATATACAGGAGAAGCCAAAAGAAATATTCAGTCTTTGCAATTCTTCCCCAAGTATGTATCAAAGGGAGAAAATTAATGGGTAAAATGCATTTATAAGTGAGGAAAAGTGCTTGCAAAAAAGAACGCACTGTGATAAGGGCAGGGAAATGTGTTGTCTATCTAACTGTTTACGTGAATTTTTTTCCAATTTGTTTAAACAGCATAAATGAATAGAAACCAGATGCTACTCTGAATATCTTTGGATACAATCTATTTCTATTAGCCACCTGGGTAGGCTCTAAAGAAGGCTAGCTTTCTAAATAAATAGAAAACTCTGGACACTATTAAATAGTACTTTGACCCATATCTAGAAACCTATCATCATCCTTGCATCATTCATTAACTCTATCCATTGCTCATCATAAACAATCAATTTAATCATGTTTTTAGATGCAGCCCTTTTTCATGTGTGCGCATGAAAAGACGTGCTTAAATCACAAACATTCAAAAAAGATATTTTTTTCTATACATATACTTACCAATCATTCAAAGTTTACAACAGACATGGCGAAACAGGGTGCCTTTTAGCAGGGTTTCCTTAGAATGGCTCAAATAAGACCTATAGATCAAAAGGTAATAAAGAAAATATTAGAATGTGCCGAATTGGTTAAATCCATCTTTAATTTACTATTAGTACCTTTGATTTTACATTCACCATGTTACTTCTTGTATGATATCTTCCTAATATGTTCCTAACTATATGTATATCTGTATGTATATTGTATAAATTCATTTTGCTATATGCAGGGTCAATTATTCACTTTAGATAGCCATTGGTACCATTTTTGCCACACCTGGTAGTACATCGAATCTTCTTTATCTTGTATTTTTTTTGTCAATCTGTCCATTTCTGCGCATTCCATGATTTTAGTTATTATTTGACTGTCGGTTGGGATTGTATCTGATTTCCAGTGTTGTGCATACGAAATCCTTGCGGCTGTCAAGATGTGTGTAATTAAATATCTTATGTCCTTGTCATAATGTTCTGTAAATATTCCTAATAAAAAAGTCTGTGGTTTCAACGATATATGTTGGGATGTTATTTGTTCTAATTTTATCCTAATATTATTCCAGAATTGTTTGGCCTTGGGACAGAGCCACCACATATGATAATAAGTTCCCTTTTTTTCCCTACATTTCCAACATCCCGGTGATACATTGGGGTACATCTTGGCGATTCTCGCCGGCGGGAAATGCCATCTGTAAAACATTTTTAATGCATTTTCTTTATATGCTGTTGATAGGGTTACCTTCTTGTTATATTTCCAAATTTTCTCCCATTCATCTAACTGTAACGAGTAACCAAAGTTTTTTGCCCACGCAATCATATTATCTTTAACGATTTCTTCTTGTAATACCTGTGCTAGTAAATAGTTGTAAAATTTTGTTATCGATTTTTCAATGGGGCCTACAAATATTTTATCTAATTGACTTGGTTCTCGTTGTATTCCATATCTCTCCTTGTCTGAGTTGTATTTGGTTTTTAATTGAAAGTAGGGTAGCCAATCCAATTCTATTTCTTGTTCTTTTAATTGTTCTCTTGTTTTTAAATTTCCTTCTTCTGTCAGGAGCTCCTGATATGTTTTCATCTTACTTGGGTCTAGAGTGTTAGGGTAAATCTGAGCCTCCATCGTGGAGACCCATCTTGGCATTTCCATGTATTGCGACTTTTTAATCTCGTGCCAAATTTTAATCAGAGGTGCTCTAACCATATGTCTGCAGAATTGTCCCTGTTTTGTGTATTTTTCATCCCATAAATATGCGTGCCATCCTTTGGTTAAGTCTGGCCCTTCTATTGTTAATATTCTTCTATTTCGTAAATCAATCCATTCCCGTATCCAAGTTAATACTGTCGCTTTGTAGTAGAGTTGCCAATTAGGTAAGCCCATCCCTCCTCTTTCTTGGGCATCCTGTAAATATTTTAATTTTATTCTGGCCTTTCTTCCTTGCCATATAAATTTAGCAGTCATCTTATCCAAATCTTTAAAGAATGCTTTGCCGGGATTAATTGGTATTACTCTAAACAGGTATAAAATTCGTGGGAGTACATTCATTTTTATTGTCGATATACGCCCAATCATTGATAATTGTAGTTTATTCCATTTCTGCAGGTCTTTATCAATTTGTTTTTTAAGTTCTGAATAATTATCTTCCTTCAAAGATGATACTTTATTAGTCATTTGTATCCCTAAATATTTAATTTTCTTCGTTATTTGTATCCCCATTAACTCTTCCAATTTTCCTTGTTGGGCCTTTGCAATGTTTTTTGTTATAATTTTAGTTTTTTGCATATTTATTTTTAGTCCTGCTACTTTCCCAAATTGTCGTATTTTGTTCAACACCTTAGTGCCGACCTCTAGGGGGTTGTCTACTATCAGTACCACATCGTCTGCAAATGCCATCAACTTGTATTGTTGGTTTTTTATCTTAAGTCCGGACAGCTCCTTGTCCCTCCTAATCTCTTCCAATAGTATTTCTAAGGTTAGTATAAACAATAAGGGGGACAATGGGCATCCCTGCCTTACTCCTCTCTTAATTTCAAAGCAATCCGATGTCTGGCCGTTGATCAATACTCTCGCTTTTTGGTTTTTATATATATTCTGTATCATCGAGATGAATTTGTTTCCTGCTTCCATTTGTTGTAATTGTGTTATTAGAAATGTCCAATTCAGGTTATCAAATGCTTTCTGTGCGTCCAAGAATATTAATGCCAATTGTTTGTCCGGGTGATATTCATAAAATTCTAATGTGTCCATTATTATTCTAGTATTTGTTTGGATTTGTCTACCGGGTATGAATCCATTCTGATCTTCGTGTATGTATTCTGCTATAAATGTTTTTAATCTGTGTGCCATGATTGATGTAAAGAGTTTATAATCTGCGTTCAACAGCGAAATTGGCCTATAATTTTTAATATTTTCTCTGTCTGCATCTTGTTTTGGTATCAGGGTGATTAATGTGTCGTTCCATGATTGGGGAGTGTTAGCTTTCAATAATACCGCATTGAAAAGTTGAGTTAGTACTACATCCAGGGTCTCGTTCAAAGCTTTGTATAGTTCTATCGGTAGGCCATCTGTTCCTGGTGTCTTATTGTTTTTTTGTTTCTTCCTTATTTCCTCTACTTCTATCAGCGTTATTGGTCTGTTCAAACACTCTACATGCTGGTCCTTTAACTTTTTCAAGTTAATTTTGGCTATGTACTCCCTCACATCCTCCTCATCTATTGCTTCTTCTGCATACAGTTCTCGGTAGAATTCAGTCGCTATTCGTTTTTTGTCTTCTTGGTTATAGTACATAATTCCATCTTTATCCTTTAATTGTATTATCGTCCTTTTTTCCTTCTCTGATTTTAGTTTATGTGCTAACCATCTTCCCGTCTTATTAGCAAATTCAAAATATCTTTGTTTTGCAAATTTCATTTTCTTTGTAATTTCGGAAGTTGTCATCAGGTTGATTTGATGCTTAGTAAGTTTTAGTTCTTCTTTTATCTTCTGTCTATCTGGATTCTGTTGTAATTCCTTTTCTAGTTGCTGAATTTTGGTTATTAGTGTTTCTTTTAATCGCTGTTCTTCCCTTTTCTTTTTTGCATTGAATGCTATTGTTAAGCCTCTAATATAGGCCTTAGTCGTGTCCCAAAGATTTTGTATACTAGTATGCTCTATGGAGTTGATTTGTAAGAAAATCTTCAATTCCTTCTGCATCCATTCTATATATTGCTTATCTTTCAACAGTTCTGTATCTAACATCCATCTTTTACGTTCCTGATCTCCTTTCCAACATATCTCAATTGGATTGTGGTCAGCCCAGATATTAGCAGCTATTTCAATACTTTTAAGAGTTGTTCTTAGTTGCGCCGTCATCCATGCCATATCTATCCTAGACCACGAGTTATGCGGATTCGAATAATATGTAAATTGCTTTCTCTCTTTATTCACTTCTCGCCATGCATCTTTAAGCTGATATTCCTGCACCAAATCGTAAAAAGTTTGTGGCAATAATTTTTTCTTAGTTTTTTTCTGTTTGTTAGGCCCATAATCTTTTTCTATATTGTCAATTGCATTAAAATCTCCAATGAGGCAAATATTTTCATAGTCCAATTCCTTAATCTTCTGATGGATTTTTTGAAAATAACTCATTTGGGCAGTATTTGGTGCGTAAACTGTTATTAATAATGTTTTTTTCCCTCCTATTACTATCTCTACCATTAATATTCTGCCTTCATCATCTTGATATATTTGCTTTGGCTGTAAGTGCTTGTGCGCATACATGGCGATGCCTTTTTTTTTCTTTTCTGCTAAAGATGTATATAATTCTCCTAATCTGTTACATTCTATTAATTTACGGTGTTGTTTCTTTATATGTACCTCCTGCAATATTATAATGTCCATTTTCATCTTCTGTAATTTTTTAAATGTTCTCGTTCTTTTTGTAGGTGAGTTGAGTCCATTGATGTTTAATGATATTAATTTGACTTCTCCCATTTTTCCAGTTTATCTTTAGTTAATTTTCTGTGTTTTGGTGTTGTCTCCAGTTAGTTTCGTCTTTTCCCTAGCTCCCTCTCTTTCCATTCTTTCCTTTTCTCCCCTAGTTCTCGGTTCTCTTTGCTCCTCTTGTTTTCCCATTTCTCTTTGAGTTGATCGTTGTCTATCTTCTTCCATATAGAAATTTGTTTCAAAAAATTCCTGTGCTTTCTGTATTGTGTCCAATTTGTATCTCCTATCATTCCACGTTACCATGATTCCTTCCGGCATTAGCCATCTAAACATTGCTCTATGTTTATTCAATTCTGTTGTTAAAAAATTATAACTTTTTCTAATTTCCCTTATTCTTCTAGGTATCTGTTTAAGAGCTATTATTTCTCTTTCTTTGTATGTT
Organism: Masticophis lateralis; assembly: GCA_030761175.1. NCBI lineage: Eukaryota > Metazoa > Chordata > Lepidosauria > Squamata > Colubridae > Masticophis > Masticophis lateralis. The sequence goes on from JAUDYJ010000001.1 coordinate 333,217,192, forward strand.
GGTGGTGTTTCCCTCATTATCTTATATACTTCTTCTTTGATTGTTTTTCTCGCAAAACGAACATGGATCTCTCTAGGGAGCTTATGTCTCCGAGCATAATTTGTGAAGACCCTATATACTTCATCCAATTCTATACTTATTTCTTCTTTCGATTTTTTTGTCACTTCTGCCAAAATTCCTGTCATTATTTGCCTTGGGTTCTCTTCTTTAGTTTCTGCCACATTTTGAAATCTCAGAAAGAAGGACGATTTTTCCATTTCGAGAAAGGAGATCGAATCCTCTAATTCTTTATTTATCATCATCTGTTCGTGTTCTCTCCTCTCCATTTTCTTATCTGTCTGTTCCATCTGCTGTTCTATTTTTTGGATTCTTTGTTCATTTTTAGTTATATCTTGCTGTATTTTCTCCATTCTGTCGTCCATTTTTTTCAGGTGGTCTTTTATTTCTACAACATTGGCTGTCATCTCTTCGTGGTTTTTCCTACTCTCTATATGATTGCTGGCAATCGATTCTTGTGTTTTACTCATCCCCTCCTGTATAGTTGTTAATATCGATTGTATATTCTGCATATTAAATTGTTGAGGTGGTTTTTCTTTATCTGATGCCATCATTGTATCTATAGATTTTTGATGTAGAGGTGATGTAATTGTCCCTATGCGGGTTGCTGATGCTCCCTTATTAGATTTGGACATGATAGATGTAGAAGTGTATGACATTCTAACTTTTGCTTTTATATAATCCCAGTTTATCATACACCGCAATATAACACTGTCGTTGCAAAAGTGGAAATGTGATGTATAATAAAGGAAAATGTATAATAAAAATATATTTTTTTAAAAAAATAAGATTTTGAGCAGCCTCGTTTGCGGTAACTTTTCATTCAACCAGTAAGCTCCTTCTTGTAATCCCGCTCCCAATACAAAGCAAAATTCACCCCACCAATTTACACTTTTTTTTGTTTCCCCTGACCACAACTCCTGAGAGATTCAGTTAACTTTGATCAGTTAAGATAGCTCAGCTTAATTTTGAAGGCCTTGTAGTTTCCCTCATCTCAGGTAGCATCTACAGAAATAAATACCTGTGGTCCTTGAAAAGACTGGTAACAATTAAGGGTGTGAGTGTGTAGCCTTTAAAAGATTTATGAACCATGCTAATTAATCCAGAGCAATGTTAGCAAGTATAATCTCTTAATGGCAGGACTGGATTTCATGGTCATGAGTTAAAAGTCCAGAATATTTAAATGATCTTTTAAAGACTTATTTCTTAGAAGGTTCTTTTTACCATATGTCTGGAGACATTTCGTTCCCTGAATGCTTGACTTGTTTAAGGTATGACAGGTTTTCTAAGAATGAAAATATGGCAAGTTTCGAGAAGTAACAAATCATCTTATTTTAAGTCCATGTAACATCTGTTTCCACTCATCAGCCTGTTCCATCATTTGTTTCCATTAACCTACAAATTTCTTTTGTTTGTTTCCCAAATTGTGATTTTTGTTACTATTTGCTCTGCACACTTATTTCCGCCCTCCCCTCCTGAAATTTCTGAGTTTCTAGAAAATGTTGTGTATGGGATGGTCCTCAAGTGCTAAAAAAAATAATAAAATGGTTGAATGTTTTCTGAATTCAAGAAGATAATTTGCTGATCTTATTTTACAATCATGTCTTGGATATCTACTGAAAATGCCTTCTATACTTGTTAGGATTATTCTAAAGAAGCAAATATATATGAATATATTCACTAGAAATAGCTCTTAGACTTATATACCGCATCATAGCGCTTTACAGCACTCTCTGGGCAGTTTACAAAGTCAGCGTATTGCTCCAAACAATCTGGGTCCTCATTTTACAACCTCAGAAGGATGGAAGTCTGAGTCAACTTTCAGCTGGTCAAGATCGAACTCCTGGCAGTGGGCAGAGTCAGCCTGCAATACTGCATTCTAACCACTGTGCCACCAAGGCTCATATCCAAAAAGATTCAAAATTCTTCTAGCTATACGGAAGGGAAGGATGAAAATTAGTGCTAAGAAGGAGCAGAAGAAAATGTATTTCTGTAATCCACCCAAAGTCACTGAGAATGATTGGTGGTCATGCAATTTTTTAAAAGAAATAAATAATGTGGTTCTTTAATTAGATGGCAATTTAAGCAGAGGAATGACTAACTTTGTTGAAGCAGGTTTTTACTTTATTTCTTTTTTATGGACGGTTTTGCATATTTTAATTATAATTTTGTATTCACATGAATTTTATCACTAATGTACCCTGATTAATCTAAGTTAAACTAGGTTGGACTCAGTTAATACTGTCTTGGATGAAAGATTACCTAGGAATCATAACACAACAGAATAATAGAATTGGAAGGAACCTTAGAGGTCTCCTAGTCCATCTCCCTGCTCAGGCAGGGAAACTCTATACCCATGATGGCGAACCTATGGCACGCGTGCCACAGGTGGCATGCAGAACCATATAGGTGGGCACTGGAGTGTTGCCCTAGCTCAGCTCCAGCATACATGCATGAGCTGTCCAGCTGATTTTCAGACCTTCCGGTCCTACTGGAAGCTGGGAAACGGGCCTTTTCTGGCTTCTGGGGGGGTAGAGAAGGCTGTTTTCACCCTCCCCAGGCTCCAAGAAAGCCTCTGGCACCTGGGGAGGGTGAAAAACAAGCCTACCAAGCCATCGTGTGCCAAAAGTGGAGGGAGCACAGGTGGGGTCATGCGCACATGCGTGGGGTGCAGGGTGCAATGAATTATGGCTGTGGGCACGCACAAGCATGACCGCCCTGCATTCCCCTGTCTTTTGGCATGCAACGGCAAAAAGGTTAGCCATCACTGCCCTATGCATTCACAATTTCTGGGGGCAAATTATTCCACTGATTAATTGTTCTAACTCTCATGAAATTTCTCCTTAGTTCTAGGTTAAATCTCTCCTTGATTAGCTTCCATCCATTGCTCCTTGTCCTGCCCTCAGGTGCTTTGGAGAATATCCTGACTCCCTCTTCTTTGTGGCAACCCCTGAGATATTGGAACACTGCTATCATGTCTCCCCTAGGCCTTCTTTTCATTAAATCAAACATTCCCAGTTCCTGCAACCGTTCTTCATATGTTTCAGCCTCCAGTCCCCTAATCATCTTTGCTGCTCTTCTCTGCACTCTTTCTAGATTCTCAACATCTTTTTACATCATGGCAACCAAAACTGGATGCAGTATTCCAAGTGTGGTTTTACTAAGGCATTATAAAGTGGTATTAACACTTCATGTGATCTTGATTCTATCCCTCTGTTTATGCAGCCTAGAACTGTGTTGGCTTTTTTGGCAGCTGCAGCACACTGGTGGTTCATATTTAAATGATTGTCCACTAAGACTGCAAGATCCCTCTCAAAGTTGCTACAATTTAGCCAGGTACCACCTATACTGTACCTGTTCCAGTGGTGGGTTGCTCCCGGTTCTGTCCAGTTCTTGCGAACTGGTAGTAAAACTGGCAGGAGCATTGTACATAATAAGGTACAATCTGTACGTGTGCAGAAGCTTCCCGTTTTAAACCGGTAGTAAAGGTAACGTTATACCCCTGACCTATTCATTTGTGGGTTTTTTGCCTAAACATAGAACCTTACTTTTTTCACCATTGAATTTCATTTTGTTAGATCGTGCCCAATGTTCAAGTCTGTCAAGATCCTTCTGTATCTTAAGCCTATCTTTTGGAGTGTTGGCTATTCCTGCCAGCTTGGTGTCATCCGCAAATTTGATGAGTTCCCCATTGTCCAAATCATTGATGAAGATGTTAGAGAGTATTGGGCCTAAAACAGAGCCTTAGGGTACCCCACTGCATACTTTCCTCCATGTAGATGCAGTTCCATTGAGGATTACACACTGTGTGCGGTTGATCAGCCAGTTACAAATCCATTCAGTGGTGATCCTTTCTAACCCACATTATCTTATCAAGTAGTAGGTTGGGTCTACTTTATCAACTGTCTTACTGAAGTCCAAGTAAATTATATTCACAACATTCCTCTGATCCACTAGAGGGCTCGCAACTTGGGCGTCCTCCTGGACACACGGCTGTCTTTAGAAGAACACATGACAGCTGTGGCCAGGGGGGCTTTTTATCAGGTTCGCCTGATACACCAGTTGCGTCCCTTTCTAGATCAGGACTCCCTACGCACAGTCACCCATGCTCTCGTGACTTCCCGCCTGGACTACTGTAACGCTCTCTACATGAGGCTCCCCTTGAGGTGCACCCAGAGGCTCCAACTGGTCCAGAATGCGGCCGCACGGGGAATTATGGGAGCGACATGGCGTTCCCACGTGACACCTCTCCTGCACGAGCTGCACTGGCTCCCGGTGGTCTTCCAGGTGCGCTTCAAGGTGTTGGTGACCACCTTTAAAGCACTCCATGGCTTAGGACCTGGGTACTTGCGGGACCGCCTTCTGCCGCCAATAGCCTCCCACCGGCCAGTACGCTCGCACAGAGAGGGCTTCCTCCGGGTGCCGTCGGCCAGACAGTGTCGGCTGGTGACCCCCAGGGGGAGAGCCTTCTCTGTGGCGGCGCCCGCCCTCTGGAATGACCTACCCCCGGAGATATGCAGGATTCCAAATCTCTGGACCTTTCGTCGGGCCCTTAAAACCCATTTATTCCATCTAGCTGGGCTAGCTTGATCCCATCCTCCATTTTTAAATTTGAAATTGATTTTAAATTGGGTTGTTTTAATTCTTGGCCGAATAATATTTAATATTTTTAATTGTTTTTAACTTTTGTATACCATGTTTTATTCTGGCTGTTCACCGCCCTGAGTCCGCAAGGAGAAGGGTGGTTTATAAATTGAAATAATAAATAATAATAAATAAATAAATTTTGTCACTTTGTCAAAGAATGCAATAAGATTTGTCTGGCATGATCTGTTTTTGTAAACCTATGTTGGCTTTTGGTTATGACTTTGTTTGCCTCTAGGTGTTCGCTTATAAGGTTGTTACCTAGAGTGTATAATTGGAAAAAAGTATCTCAGAAGAAAGAAATATCAAACAATTTCTACACAATGCCAAGAAAATTGCAGGGATGCATTTCCAAGAGGTCAAACTCAATTCAACAGGACATTTACCTTTTTATTAATTATTCCTGAGTTTTATTTTTTCAGGAACACATCATACAATGAAAAGACAAATAGCAGCCTTGATTGACTTGGTTCTCTATTATTCTTATAAGATACCAGTCCTTCCATATAAACCATAGAGGAAACAGGACTAGATGTATTAAATCTACTTTATTCTAAGGCTACATTAACAGAATCTTGCAAGTCGGAAAGTACAAAACTTCCCACTGCCTTTTTTAACTGCTTAATCCATTAGGGTGGCTCCTTTCTCAGTTTCTTTCAATGACTGTTAAGAAACTATGGGCTTCTGTCCCTCTTTTTCAATCATTTCCTAGTCAGCATCTCTTCCTCAAGATCATCTAGTCCTGGGATGGCGAACCTATGGCACATGTGCCAGAGGTGGAACACAGAGCCCTTTCAGCTGCTTTCAGCCCTTTCAGGTCAGATCTCTGTGGCATTTCTTTTGTGAGCTTCTGTTTCCCTGCAAAACAAAACAGAAGCTCACAAAAGAAAAAGATCTTACCACTTGCCGTGCTGCCGGTGTTGGGATGCCCTGCCTCCTGCCAGCCAGCTGGTCTTGGGGTCTCTGCTGCGCATGTCTGCATGTCTGCACATATACATGTCCACATGTCCATGCATGCACACACGTCCATTCACACGCATGTCCACACAATTGCACCTTTCAGTTTGGGCATGTGGGCGTCAGTTTGGGCACTCGGTGTCTAAAAGTTTCGCCATCACTGATCTATACATTTCACTTCATTAGATCCCTGAATCTAAACTAATTTGGACATAAATATTAATGATTGGTATCTGTTTTTTAAAAAATCAGATTTCTTTGTTTTATTACTAAATATACATTTCAAATAGCATCACTAATATATATTTTAAGCCCATTGTGATAAGTGTGTTCTTTTTTCCTTTCTATTTAGAACAATGCTGATAGATAAATACATTTTAATTGCTTCATCTATTTAGACAAAATTAATTATTTCCAATAATAACAAAAGAGAAAAGCATTGCTTTTTTTTTAGCAATGCTCGTCCCCTAGCAATCCTAGTGCCATTCATCACTCTTGATGATCTTTATCAGCGGAGGTAATGTTCCATTCCTTTCATTCCATTCCTGTTCCTATTAGGTCTTTTCATAGCCTTTGATATCTTTTATCATGGTATCCTTCTGGCACGATTGGGGACAGGAAGTAAGGTTCTGCACTGAATCTACTCCTTCTTAAGTGGGCAGTATCTGCTGAGGAGAGAAGAAAACATGATTGATTCAATGGTGTCAGTTACTCATATCACTTAATTAATTCCCAGTTCAGCTTTCTCCCATCACTATTTAACATTTACATAGAGCCAGGGGTGGGTTCTACTTACCTTTACTACTGGTTTGCATGCGCAGATCACCCATGATGACGTCATCGAGGATGGGCAGAGCCTCCCATCGGTTTTACTACCGGTTCTATAGAACCGGACTGAACCAGGAGCAATCCACCACTGCATAGAACCACTGAAAAAAGTCTTCAATCAAATTGGGGTATGGAATCATCATAACATCGCTACCTCAGGCTGTACAAGAGATGCTGTTAATGTCTTCACCCAATCTCTGGAGATTATCACCATCTGGATGGAATTAAACAGGCTGAGATTGGTCTATAGCAAGATAGATCTGGTGTTTGTTCATGATGGCTCTCTTTAAGCTTCAGTGTTGTCAGTGAGGTAGTGTGCCCATTGCAAAGCAATTCTGTGACATAGGCATTCTTCTAATTCCAACATCTGAGTAGGTGAAGGCCATGGCTAGGGTGCCTTTAATACCAATAAAGGAGTATATTTTTATCTCAGGGTTGAAACAAGAGGGCCTTGGTTGTTTCTGGGTTTGGTTTTCTGGCAGATGTTTCATTACCCAAACTAGGTGTTAACACTGATGATGTAACCTAGTTTGGGTAATGAAATATCTGCTAGAAGATAACCAGTTCCAAAGGTAACAAGGACCCCTCAGGGCGGCCTTTGCCAGTTCTCACTAATGAGCCAGTTGCAGGTCTACCCAGTGGAGCAGAACCTTACACAACGATTCGTGCCCTCTTTACTATGTAAAGGAACTACCATTTACATAGGAGCCTGGTGGAGCAGTGGACTAAAGCGCTGTTAAATAGCACTTAGCTGCCAGCTGCCTGCTGCCTGCCAGCTGCCTGCAATTACTGCAAGTTCGAATCTCACCAGGCTCAAGGTTGACTCAGCCTTCCATCCTTCCGAGGTAGGTAAAATGAGGACCCGGATTGTGGGGGCAATAAGCTGACTTTGTATAAAAAAGAACACCGCTTACGGGGGGCCGAAAGCCCTACTAAGCAGGTATATACAAAAGTATGAAGGCTATTGCTTAATGCATTGTAAGCTGCCCTGAGTCTCCAGAGAAGGGCGGCATATAAATCGAACCAATAAATAAATAAATAAACTACCAGAAGGCAGTCTATTTGGAGCTCTCTCTAAAGAACACTGAGAAGTTTCAGTCTGTCCATAAACCAGTTATTGTTTAACAAATTGTGCCAATGCTTTAGAACCTTCACTGCCTTCCTATCTGCTTCAGCTCCATTTCAAACAGCTGGTTTTAATCTACACAGCACTATCTGTTTTAGCACCAAAATACCTTCAGGAGCATCTCCAGATGGAATTAGCCCCCCTGACTTGTACTTTCTAGAAGAAACTATAAATGGTCCCCTACTTCTGCATTGTGAGGAGGCTGAGATACCTTGCCATTGCTTATCTGCTGGTCATATTGTGGAAAAGATTTCCAGTTGGTAAGACTCACCCACCTCAATGGAAATTTGGTTATAACAGCCTGCATTGGTCAAAAATGATTTTTAAATAAATTCGTAGTAAATTTATATACTGCAATCATATTTGAAAATGGTTGCTAAATAAAAGTGCCTAATCCACAAAATGTCTTGAAGGGGGAGGCTATTGCAAACTCATTGAAGGCAATGCAGAGGAAATGGTTTTATAACCTGAGAAATTAAAACTGGATTTAATGGATTTTTAGGTTTCACTGGTTTGTATAAATAAAAGCAAGACTGCTCTAGATTGATTTTCAGCAGTTCATACAACGATATTTAAGACACCTCCCAGAATTTTCTATCTTGTCTATCTTTCTCCTCCCTCTTTGTCTAATTGAGCATGGAATTTATAAATATTGTCTCATAATTCTGTTGGTACTCTGTACATTAACTACAGAGGAGGAGGAGGAGGAGCAGTAGTATAATCTAGATGAAAGGGGCATTTAAACCCACTGAGTTTAACCCCCACCTCCTAATTGCAAGAATCTCTTTGGCAGATGGCTGTCTAATTTCTGTTAAAATAATTCTACTCAAAGAAAACCTACAATCTCACTGGGTATTTGATTCATCTACTAAGCTGTCCTCACTACAGGTGGTCCTTGTTTACTGACAGGAACTGTTCCTACAGGAACAGTTCACAGTTCTGCCAATGATGAAAAACTAACTTTGCAATCAATCCTCACTTTACAAACTCTATAGGTCTGTAAAGCAAAGGAAAGCTGACTTTCATTCATAAACACAGTCACAATTTCACTTCATGTCTGCTTCAATTAATAACCAGTCCCAATTGTAGTCCCTAAATGAGGACTACTTGTATTAATCTTTTTTTCCCCTGACATTTATTGGAATCTGCCTTTCTATAATTTGAAACCCATTATTTCCGCTCCTGTACTCTGGAACAATAGAGAACAGATTATGGTTCTATACACGATACCCTTTTACATATTTGAAGTGTTTCTCACATGCTTGCCACAACAATATGCTTCCTAAATAACAGTTTCTAGTTGCTTGATTTTTCTTGTTTCCATTCTCTTATTTGACTCCAATTTTTGAGGTGCGGTAATGGTAGCAGAAGTGTAGCAAAATAGGTGGATTAATTTTTGATTCTTGAAGAATTCTTCTTTCCCTTTGTCAATACAGATTCAGTAGTCCTCCACTTACAACCACAATTGGACCTGAAATCTCAATCGTTGAGGGAATGTTGTTAAGCAAGAAGCACCTGACTGCTTCTTTCAACAACCGCAATCCTGGCTCACCCAGTTGTGGTTGTTCATGCAGACTACTGGGGAGACGGCCTGGGCCTCCATCACACCTGGGAGGCTTGGGCATTTCCCCCACTCCTACTAGGAGAACAATTATAATAATACTGACATTCACTAGTGTTTTCATCAGATTTTAAATACATTCCTCCAGTATGCCAAAGAAATTCCCCTCCCTGCATGGAGGAGAGGAGAAATCCCTTGGCATGCTGGGGAACAGACCTCAAATCCATTTTCCCATCTGCTCGCAAATTTCCCTATCAACTTCTGCATTAACTTTCTTGGGAATCCAGGAGAGAAGATTACAAATGGTGATCACATGATCGCAAGGCACTTGGCAACCGATTGTAAATACAAACAGGTTCCTATGCACCCAAAATGCAACTGCATGACTGGGGAGGTGGCGCATCATATTACAATGGCTTGAAGTTTTTTATGAGCTGTAAAACACCCATTCTAAAGCCATCATGACTGTGAACAGTCATTCGATTGAGGACTACCTGTATCTTGACAAATGTTTCTCCATTGGAAAGTTCCTTCACCAACGTCCTGACAACATCCCTATAAAATATGAAGCATACTATCAGCATTTATCTACTGTCATATAGGAAGGAACTGTCTGTGCCACCTTGATTGTCCACCTAAGGACAACATTGTGTTATATGCAATAGCCTCTAGGTATTGCCAAATATCAAGTGGACTATTATATCAACAACACAGAGACAGTGGACTCAGACTACAAGCAACCCCTCTTAAAACCTGCAGCAGCCCCCAGTTCCCTAGGAACCAGAACAGTCCATTATTTATTTATTTTATTTATTTATTGGTTCAATTTATATGCCACCCTTCTCCGGAGACTCGGGGCATCTTACAATGTGTTAAGCAATAGCCTTCATACTTTTGTATATACCTGCTTTGTAGGGCTTCCTCCCACCCCCCTCACCCAAGTGGTGTTCTTTTTTATACAAAGTCAGCTTATTGCCCCCACAATCCAGGTCCTCATTTTACCTACCTCAAAAGGATGGAAGGCTGAGTCAACCTTGAGCCTGGTGAGATTTGAACTTGCAGTAATTGCAGGCAGCTAGTGCTACTTGACACCACTTTTAGTCTGCTGCGCCACCAAGGCTCTTTACTAAAACAGGAAAGAATTCTTTTTTCTATTCTGTCCAAAACGAAGATGCTTTTAGCTCTTTAAATCAAACAAGTAGAAAAAAGAACATAAGAAGTTGAATATTGATTTCACCATAATTACAGTTCTTAATACATAGCAATCACTGGAATTTTGTATATAATGGCTTCATAGCTTTTCTGAAAAACGAAAATATACATATCTGAGTTTGGTGTCTTTGGATTACTATTCCAGACGTTTTTGATATCAGCCTGGAAAAGCTTAGCATAAGTTATATGAAGACATGATGAAAATTAATTTCTCAACAATGGACAGACACAGCTATAGATCCTAGATCAAGCCAAGTCCAAAACTATCAGACACCTTCTGGAGGCCTGACACTCAGACAAATCAGCCATCATCAGCCATCTACATACCACTCAAAAGAGACAATCAAAAAGCCTAAAAGGAAACAAAAGACCAAACACCTCCTCACCAGCAATCAACACTCAAAGGAGCAGAGATTAACACTAAGAATAACAATTAAAAACTAACAAGAAGTAAACAATACCACATTCAACAAACTACCAATGCATACAAGTTATTTATTTATTTATTTATTGGTTCGATTTATATGCCGCCCTTCTCCGGTTTACAATGCGTTAAGCAATAGCCTTCATACTTTTGTATATACCTGCTTAGTAGGGCTTTTGCCCCCCCCCCCCCAAGCGGTGTTCTTTTTTTTTTAAATACAAAGTCAGCTTATTGCCCCCACAATCCAGGTCCTCATTTTACCTACCTCAGAAGGATGGAAGGCTGAGTCAACCTTGAGCCTATGAGATTCGAACTCGCAGTAATTGCAGGCAGCTGGCAGCTAAGTGCTACTTAACAGCTCTTTAGTCTGCTGCACCATCAAGGCTCCAAATAAACAGTAAACCACCTAGAACTCCCACTAACACCAAGAGGGCAAGCCATTGCTATTATAAAAATAAGAGCAAACCCCACTCCCTTCTAGCACTGATGGTGTTACCTAGTTTGATAATGAAATGTCTGCAAGAAAGCCACCAAGCTCAGAGAGCGCCAAGAACCTACAGTTCAACCTGAACTACAAATACAAGTTATTTGTGAATGATACAGTATTAGAAATAGGAAAGAACTCCATTCCTTCTTCACTGGTTATTTAAATGATGAGCAATGAACTTGAGGCTTTGAGAGTCATCATCCCTATCTGTCAATTTGTGTCAGAAAAGTCATCAGCGCAAGAACAAAATGATTGGTGCGGTAATTCTGATTGGTGCTTGGCAGCCTCTAGTCACTGTTTAATAAGGTAAATTAACATAAGTGGAGGGACTGAAGGGAGAAAAGCATACATTTAACATCAGGAGGAAATAATAGTGTCTTCTGAGAGAATCCTAATTGCATTATTCAAAAGTTTTTAAGCAACTGACTTTCCAAATTCAGCCTTGGGGCAAAGTAGATTGATTGTAATCAAGGCAATTTAAGGCAGGTCTAACTCTACTAGGGGAAAAAAAATCCACAGACCTATTGAATGCACTGATTTAAATCAAGCTTCCTTCAGAAATGCAGGTTAATTGTCTGGAATAGCCAACTACTGTTGATGTAGTGCTACACAGTTCTTTTATAGCATAAAAGGGAGTATATTAATTACAATTTCACATACTGCTCAGCCTTATTTTTGACTGCTCTTCTGGATTGAATTAACAATGCTCAAAGGATTTTCTCCAATTGCTGCAATTTTCTGGCAGTTTTATTAAAACAGGATCAAAAAGATATCATTGCAGAATTTTGTCTGCTCCTTTACAGATTCAAATAGCTTTGAATCTCAGGTTTTCTGAGCTTGAATGACATAACAGAAAAGAAGGCAAATGACCTCCAAAGTCTACCACTCTTCTATAATCAAGGTTACCAATGATAGGAAATGGTAGACAAATCAAATCAGCCTAGAATCGGTTGCAGAACTGCCAAATAATTAATGTTTTCATTAATGGAAAAGTTGTGCTTTCTTTCTAATTATACATACGATTATCAGAGTATTGACACACTGCAGAATGATACATGATGATGGTGGTGGTGATGATTTACTATGCCTTATTATCATTCTTAAGTTTTAAAAGATGGGGTATGTTATTCAGGTTGTAATACTTGAATAGAATTCAAAATACATTTATTTTGCATATAAACTAAGAAACATGTTGTGCAGCTTATACAAACAGCTTTGGTAATTTACAGAACAGGTCTAGGTCTACGGGTAGTTGCAATGAGGAGGTTACAATTGGAAGGAAATACTCCTTTCATATTGTGAATGGAAAGGACTTCTCAAGCTAAGTTGGAGATAGCTTCAAATGCACTGAATTAAACTCCTTTGATTCTCCCAAGAGAGCCCAGAGTAATATCCTTTTTCTACCTATTATTGTGGGCTACATTCAAGAACCATTCTAATATAATAGCTATATTGAAAGCAGCTCCAGTACTTCATATGTACATGTAATTTCAGTTTACAGCCATAATTGGGGTCAGAATTTCCATTGCTAATGGAATGGAAATTGAGTTAAGTGAGCCCCACCCAATTTTATGATATTTTTTTTTTGCCATGGTGTTAAATGAATCACTGTGGTTGTTACGTGAATCATACAGTCACTAAGTGAATTGACTTTGCTTATCAGAAGCCAGCTAGGAAGATTGCAAATGGCAATCATGTGACCCCAAAATGGGGCAACCATTGTAAATATATGCTGGTTGCCAAACACCAGAATTTTGATCATGTGATTGTGGGGATGCTTCAATGATTTAAGTCACTTTTTTCAATAACATTGTAACTTTGAGTGGTCACTAAATGAATGGTTGTAAGTCAAGGACTACCCATAGGGAATACTATCCTAGGTCCTAAATGTTATTCCAGCCTTCCCTTGCCTAGTTGCCTTCCAGTTATAAAGACTTCAATTTCTAGAATTCTCAATAATTTTCCATGCTGGCCCAAATTCTAAGACACAGTTTGGAGTTGCCTTATCCTATAAATTTTAGCAAAGTTCATCTGTCTTGATTTTTTTTTTAAAGTGAATTATGGATTGCTTTACTCAGCTATGATTTGGAATTAGATCTGTGTCTTTGTGCCCTGAAAACCCTGGTAATGATTAAAAAGGTCTAATATAGAACCTTTAAAGTCTAATATAGGACTTGAGGCACTTTCGTTCAAATTGTAAAACCCCTTTTAGTTGCTGTAGGCCAGAGGCAGAATCCTTGTATATAAAATCGCTGTCCCTGGTGCTGAATTTAAAGTGTTTTAGATTAGAACTCTTAGCAGGCACCTATGAAATTGTTAATCCCATATTGTGAGTCATTTCCTAACTGAGTTATTGCTTGCTGGCAGGATAGTGTTTAAAATTTCCTATATTATTCCCAATAAATAAATTGGGAAATAAATCCATGGTGATAAGAAATAATAATTCATGGAATACATTACTCCAATCATGTCCAAGTATACTTGCAGCATCTACCAAATGCAGATATAAAGGGGAAAATACTTTGCCATGCATTTATTCATTTACAGTATTTTAAGAGAAGGTAGCTACACATATTGTAACAACAATCCTGAATGTGCATAAAGAGGTACAAGCAACTGGAAACCCCTTATAGTTAGAAGAAACTCTATAGTTAGAAGAAACTTCTAAAATGTGTCTTAATAGAATAGAATTTTTTTTTATATTGGCCAAGTGTGATTGGACACACAAGGAATTTGTCTTGGTGCTCTCAGTGTACATAAAAGAAAAGATGCATTCCTCAAGAATCATAAGGTACAACACTTAATGATAGTCTTAGGGTACAAATAAGCAGTCAGGAAACAATATCAATATAAATCATAAGGATCCAAGCAACAAAGTTACCATCATACAGTCATAAGTGGAAGGAGATGGGTGGTGGGAACGATGAGAAGATTAATAGTAGTGCAGACTTAGTAAATAGTGACCATGTAAATAGTGAACAATAACAATGACCATGCAAATGTAAACCAGAAAGTTTAGCCTAAATAATAACAAAACCATTATGACTGTAAATAAATCAACAGAAGGAAAACACCTTTTCATTACCTGCTCTGATTTCTACAAATCTATAATCTTTTAGAAAAGGCAAATTTTCTACTATTTTAAAGTTGGCAGCATCAGAGAGTCTGGTATGCTTTAAGCAAATGATGCTTTTTCATCATGCTGAAAAAAGTATAGCAAAACAAAAATATTAATTAATTCTGGGCTGCTTCAAGAAAGCCAGATCTCACACACAACGGGCTTTATGACATCATCAAAGCTGATTTTCATTCACAATTGACTTTATGGCTTCCTAGCCAAATGTTACTTACATTTGGCTAGGAAAATCTACATGATTATTCCTAAGAAAATGACACCTTGTTTTATCCAGCGGTGTTATGAAAACCATAGATTGAAAGAAAGAAAAAAAAAACAATGACAGAATATAGATAAACAAAGGTGGGGAAAAAATCATCTTGAATGTCTTGCTCCAAATAAAATTAGCTCTGCATACAATTTCCATCTACTGACTTCTAAAAAGATCCATTACTTTAATCCTTGGGGCCAACACAAGTGCTCAAAGGAGCCACTTAATGTTGCTGATGAATGCAACTACAAATCACTAACACAGTCCCAAGGTCAGGCACCTCCAATTAGAGTTTCTACAATTTTGAGGTATGAATTGCCCTCGTATTTCAATATGGCAAAACTAGGACTTGCTTTATTAAAGCAATCACTCACAATATTAATCATGTTTCCTGGTTTTTTTCCCAAGCAAAAATAAAAAACTGTTATAAAAGAAGGATCCCAGCCATCCCTTAACTTACCAGATCCTCTCTCAAGAGATAAAAATTGGCAGCCAAAAATAAACTCTACCCACTCACTGCTGACGAACATTGATGGAGCAACACATGCTGGGTGTTAACACATGGAGTCTGCTGCACAAAATGAAATGTGAATAAAGTCACATGGGAGGAAAGCATTGCCCAATCAGAACTGCTCTTTTTGAAATGCAGTTGTCAGCTAAGGGCCAAATATAGGTTGAGAGAAGCAAGTCTAAAGGAACAAAACAAAACCTTATCATGGATTTCCATGCATGCAAAATGGTGTGATCCTCCCATATTAAATCCATTGCGTGTGGAACAGGAATGCATAACATCCTAGAGCAGCATTCATTCTCTGCTTCAAAATCTTGGGAAAAGATGTGCATGAACAAAGCAAATATTTGGGAATTTTGGATTTCCCAGAGTACTTTATAGTTAAAGGTAAAAAGGTAAAGGTTCCCATGGCACCTGCATACTAGTCGTTCCCGACTCTAGGAGACGGTGCTCATCTCCGTTTCAAAGCCAAAGAGCCAGCGCTGTCCAAAGACGTCTCCGTGGTCATGTGGTTTGCATGACTAAATGCCAAAGGCGCACAGAACACTGTTACCTTCCCACCAAAGGTGGTCCCTATTTTTCTACTTGCATTTTTACATGCTTTCAAACTGCTAGGTTGGCAGAAGCTGGGACAAGTAACTCTTTTACGTGGCAGTAGGGATTTGAACCACCAAACTGCCAACCTTTCTGATCAACAAGCTCATCATCTTAACCAATGAGCCACCACGTCCCCACCACATCATGTCCCACCGCATCCCCACATTACGGTTAGTTTGTTTCAATTACTGAAACATTTACACACACATACACACACATATATAGTGATTCATAGAAAATTTGAATAAATGGAATAATAAGTAAATTGAGGTCAGGTAGAGCTGATTTAGAACACAGAATAATAGAGTTGGAAGAGACCTTGGAGCAGGGGTGAAATCTAAAATTTGTTACTACCAGTTCTGTGGGTGTGGCTTAGTGGGAGGGTAATGTGACTGGGTGGGAGTGGCCAACTTTTTTTTTTAACTTTTAAAAGCATTTTTTCTACAACCTCTTCAGCCGAAGAAGTTGCAGAAAAAAATGCTTTTAGAAGCCTCTGACGATCCCAGCTGAGCAGCGGGATCATCAGAGGCTTTTTTTTTACTTTTAAAAGCATTTTTTCAGCCAAAGAGGTTGTAGAAAAAATGCTTTTAAAAGTTAAAAAGAAAAAAAAACAGCCTCTGATGATTGCGCCGCTCAGCTGGCATGGAGGGAGGGGCAGGGATTTTTGCTACCGGTTCTCCGAACCACCCGCCGCCATCGCTACCGGATCAGGTGATCCAGTCTGAACCGGGAGCATTTCACCCCTGCCTTGGAGGTCTTCTAGTCTAGCCCCCTGCTCAAGCATGAGACCCTATATCATTTCAGACAAATGGCTGTTAAAAACCTCCAGTGATGAAACACCCACAACTTCTGAAGGCAAGTTTTTCCATTAGTTAATTCTCACTGTTAGGAAGTTTCTCCTGAATTCCAAGTTGCTTCTTTCCTTGATTAGTTTCCATCCATCGTTTCTTGTCTGGCCTTCAGGCCCTGGAAAATGAGTTGACTCCCTCTTCTTTGCGTGGGTCTCAAATATTGGAGCACTGCTATCATGTCTCCCCTAGTCCATCTCAAACTCATCTCAAGATCGCCACTGTAAAGTTCAGACTGAATGAAGACCAATAATTGGAATACTAAAAATGCTGCTGCAGTCAAGATTATGCCAATCCAACTGAAAGTAGAGACATAGCTTGAACCTATTTGTGTCTCATTTGTACTTTCACTTCACCTGACCTGCTGCAGAAGGTATTGGGTGTGGTTTTCAGCTTTTTTGGGGGGAGGGTGAATTGTAACTCACCGCGGATTATGCCAAACGGTCAGGCATGTTTTACATATGTGATTCCTGCAGCATTTGAGGTACTCAAAAGCAAATTAGGTATCATTCCAAACACACTGAAGGGCAGTACATACTGATAAATGAAGAATCTACCCAGATTTAGATAATCAGATTATATACATCAGATAATTGATGTATATAATTTCCCCATCTGGTAAATGTACCTCAAAAAGAGTGAACTGACAAATATCTAGGGATTGTTAGTGGTAGTTCTGGCTTTCTAGGTAGTTTTGCACATCTTAGGGGGGAAAAGGAATATAGGTAGTCCTTGGTTTATGACCACAATTGTGCCCCAAGTTTCTGTTGCTAAGTGAGACTGTTGTTCAGTGAATTTTGCCCCATTTTATCACCTTTCTTACTAGAGCTGTTAAGTGAATCAATGCTGCTGTTAAGTTAGCAACATGGTTCTTAAGTAAATCTGGCTTCCATGTTGACTTTGCTTGTCAGAAGGTTGCAAGAGGTGATCCCATGACCCTGGGACACTGCAAACGTCATAAATATTAACCAATTGCCAAGCATCCAAATTATGATGCTGCAACAGTTGTAAGTGTGAAAAAATGACCATGAGTCCCTTTTTTCAGCACCATTGTAACTTCAAATGGTCACTCAATGAATGTGTCAGCATTCCAAATAATACACCCATGGAAAGCAGAACTCTAAGGCAGGTAGATTCCTCAAAGAACAATTTACTGGATACATCATATTGACACAACTGGTGAAAACTGAGTCTCAAAGTTCCCGTAGTTTTCTCCTAATTAAAAAGTGAAAGTTCTCCTTTCCCTGCAGGTCATTGGTCACATTGTCCAATAGAGGTCCTGGCAGGTTGCTTGGTTACTCCACTTCTCCTCTTCTCAGCCACCTACTAGAATGATCTTGGTTCCCACAAGAAAACTTTTTATTTTGACTACAAACCCGAAACCCCCTCTCTTTCTCCCCTTCTGCCTTGTGGCAACCATGAAGCCTCAAAGATGGCCAGGTTCATTTTGGGTTGACAGAATAGTTGTTCTACCTGTATCTAGAGATTAACAAACTGGGATGTAGCTAGCAAAAAAGAGAAAGATGAGAAAATCTGAGACAGGAAATACAAGCTATTGCCTGTTCCAGGATTTAGAGGAGGCAGATCTAAAGACAGAAAGAAAACACATAATAAATAATTTGTAATAATCTGTTCGAGGAATTGTCGTCTTTTAATGATCCAACCCATGTACTAAAGTGAAGTGCAAGTTAACCATGTGTCCTTCATACTGCTCAACACCCATGAGCTTTCAAAATTTTCCATCAAATTTTTGGGCAGGGAAGTTGGATGGACAATTTCTCCACTAGAATTTATAAAACATTTTTTTCCAGGTGAGGACTGCCCTCTAGCAGTAGCAATAGCAACAATGAAAAAAAAAAACCTGATCTGAGATGCATCTCCTTGGGACTGAATTGAAGTATCAGATGACAATGAAGTTATAGACTGCTTGATGATGACTTGTAATTAGTGCAACCCTCAGGTAGAGGTGTTACATGAATATCCCAAGGTACGCCTGTAACTATTCAAGCCATCACGTTCTGGACCATCTGCAGCTTCTGAATGCTATTCAAGGATAACCCTATGTAGAGTATGTGGCAGTGATTCAATCAACCATTTAGTCCACCACAATTCTTTTTGGCTGTTTTTGATCATGCTTACATTATTTTACTGTGCAGTAAATAATGTAAAGCATTTCTTTCAGGTCTTCATCACCACATCCAGGGGAGCCTGCAGCTGTTGTAGCTTTCAACTAATATTGGCTGCTATCACTTTCTTTTCCTCCCCTCAACCAGGGTTATAAGAGCAAGGTCAAAAGCAGAACTGCCTTTCCTTTTCTCCTCTTGTTAAATTCAAGAACACCTTAAACCAATATTTGGAATTCAGTCTACGTTAGGCTTAAGGAGAAGAACTTCAAAGAGGGAAGAATAGACTAACATAGGTATTCAGCACAAACTGCAGTGATGAAAGAAAGGAAAAATGACAAAATGTGCAATATAACAGCATGATAGAAATCCTGCCCTTTCATACTTGCACACCATCTAAGATTTAACTAGGCTTCAAGGAAAGACTTAGCTCAAGAAAAACAGCCAAGAAGATTGAATACATAGAAAATAACTCTGCTGTGTGAGACTTCTGCAGAATAGATGAATCTCAAGACACCATCTCAAAGTATAGGAATTTGCTACCTTTCCTCAGAAAAGCATACAGGGAAGCAAAGTCTATCTCCCCCTAAGATAAAGACATAGGATGATGAATTCTACTTTGAGGTGGATGAGGGAGAGATCCGTTCTACCCCATGCAACAAAGCAAACCTGAATTTCACATGGCCCGTATTCTTAGCGTGTCTAAATATTGTCTTTACATGTTTAAAATATGTTTAATATTTAATCGATGTTCAATTCTGCCAGCCCAATTCTTTAAAGTGCAATGATGTGGATTACCACCTGCTGGTCTTCCTCTCTTTCTTTTGGGAAAGAGTAGGAAAACCTTTGATTTCAGCAATTTTCTTATGAATCATTAAATAAGCTCGTGGATAGCAGGAAGAGAACATCAGTTGGATGAAACTAACAAGGGCAGGGGAGCAGGTTAGCACTTGCTTTTTGTAAATCTGCCTGCATCATGGGTGTCAAACTCATGGCATCACGTTTCCATCATGTGACATTTCACTATGTTTTTCCCTTCGTGGAGCTAAGGTGGGCATGGCCTGTGCGTGACTCATCCAGCCCATGGGCCACTACTGTGACACCCCTGGCTATAGCATGCCTCCTCTGTTGAACTCCACTGTCAAACCAGACAGAATCAAGTTTTCTAAATTAACCCATACACAGTCTGCCAAAGATAGCACAGTCCTTTTGGTCTTGACTGCCCTTCCTACAGGTGTGGTTGGAAGCAAGTTTACCTTAGGTATAGATAACAGAATAACAGAGTTGGAAGGGACCTTGAAGGTCTTCTAGTCTAACCCCCTGCTTAAGAGGGAAACCCTATATCCATGATGGTGAACCTATGGCACGCATGCCACCTGTGGCATATGAGCCATAGTTGTGGGCACACAAGTATTGCCCTAGCTCAGCTCCAGCGCGCATGTGCGCTCTGGCCAACTGATTTTTGGGCCTTCTGGGCTCACCAGAAGTTGGGAAACGGGCTGTTTCTGGCCTTTGGAAGCCCTCCAGGGGGATGGGGAAGGCCATTTTCGCCTTCCCGAGGCTCCTAGAAAGCCTCTGGAGCCTGGGGAGGGCAAAAACAGGCCTACAGGGCCCACTGGGCTATCGTGTGCCAAAAGTGGGGGCAGCATGAGGGGGTCCCGCACACATGCATGGGGGGTTTGAATTATGAGTGTGGGCACATGTGTGCACAACCTCTCACGCTCCCCCCGCTTTTGGCACATGACGGCAAAAAGGTTAGCCATCACTGCCCTATATCGTTTCTAGTCTGTTCTTAAAAAGCTCCAATGATGGAGCACTCACAACTTCTGGAGGCACGTTCCACTGATTAATTGTCCTTAGATCTAGGTTGGTGCTCTCCTTGATTAGTTTCCATCCATTGCTTCTTATTCTGCCTTCAGATAATAAATAACTACTTTGCATTAATAGCCAAAGGTCAAAGAGTAATGTGTCCTCTTAAAGTGTGCCACATTCTCAGGCTAAGAATTGCTTTTTGGTGTTAGGCTCAGGGGTGGGATTCAGGTGGTTTGGACCTGTTTGGGGCAAACCGGTAGCTTCGACACTCAACTGAGAGCGAACTGGTTCACTCCAATGATTAACTCAGCCCACCCACCTGCCCCTGCACTATACCGACCTATATTTCCTTTGTTTGAAGCCCAGCCAATAGGCACGGCAGAGCAGATTGCAATGCCTCAGCTGTTTTACTCACCGGGGCTGTAATAGAAGGTAAGTTTTAGAGCTGTTTTCAAACGCACTGGGCACGGGCAGAGCTTGCTCTCAGAGAACCAATTGTTACACTGGTTGAATCCCACCACTGGTGGGGCTGAAGACTTGAAGGCTATTCTCAAAAAAATCAGCAGGAGCAAGATAACAGAACACCATCTTGCATTATCTTCACGAGGAGTCTGTAGAGATTCTCAGTCATCTAGGTCATGGTTGTCCCAAAGGTGCTTTTTCAGGAGGCAAATGGACTTTCTTGGTTTTTTTTCTTTGAAGAAGTTTTGCTTCTCCTTCCATTCCCCACTATCCTGTCTGAGCTGAAGAAGCTTCTTGGATGAGAATTGAAAGCCTTCAAAGAAAAAAACAAGGAAGTCCAGTTGCCTCCTGAAAAAGCACCTTTGGGATTTCATGAGGAGCTACTGTATAGAGCACTTGTGGGTGATCTCTGGTTATCTTCTTTCTTTGGAGTGGTTGTAACAGTAGATTTACATCACCATAATCATTGGCACTGCTCTGCAGAGCCACCTGCCATTTCTTTCTCTGGAAGTCCAATCAAAAGTAGAGGCTTCCATCACTGGTTTAACTGCTTTGTTATAATATACTCTATCCATAAGAATTCAATTCTATTAAATATTTTATAGTGACAAACGTAGGATCTTCCCATGACTTATCTTCCTAACCTCTGTAACACTGTTGGGTGTAACACACTTGGAATATTGCATCCAGTTTTGCTTGCCATGATATAAAAAAGATGTTGAGACTCTAGAAAGAGTGCGGAGAAGAGCAACAAAGATGATTAGGGGACTGGAGGCTAAAATATATGAAGAACGGTTGCAGGAACTGGGTATGTCTAGTTTAATGAAAAGAAGGGCTAGGGGAGACATGATAGCAGTGTTCCAATATCTCATGGGTTGCCACAAAGAAGAGGGAGTCAAACTATTCTCCAAAGCACCTGAGGGTAGAACAAGAAACAATGGATGGAAGCTAATCAAGGAGAGAAGCAATTTAGAACTAAGGAGACATTTTCTGACAATTAGAACAATTAATCAGTGAAACAACTTGCCTTCAGAAATTATGGATGCCCCAACACTGGAGGTTTTTAAGAAGAGATTGGACAACCATTTGTCTGAAATGGTATAGAAGACCTCCAAGATCCTTTCCAAACCTGTTATACTGTATATGTGTGTGAAACAATATCCACAAGCACGCACTGAAAAATACCCAGCAAAAAGTAATATGCTTTCATTGAGATTCTGTGCAGCTTCTTAATGAGCTACAGGCATTTTTCTCTGCACATTGGTAAAACAACAGAGAGCTGTGATTCAGCTTTGCATGCAATTATATTGTGCTTGGGTTTTACAGGGATTTATCTGTGGGAAGATGAACTCTAGTGATGTGGGGGACAGAGATTGGAAGGAACTGAAAGCTCAAAGTTGTTTTACATGAATTATTGAATCTGTTCAATTTTGGAAAAAATATTGGGTTCTTCTGAACTCCAGGGTGACAATGATTTTAAGTTCAGAAACCTCTTCAATTTAAGCCAATTACACTTTAAGGTAAAGGTAAAGGTTCCCCTCACACAAATGTGCTAGTCGTTCCTGACTCTAGGGGGCGGTGCTCATCTCCATTTCAAAGCCAAAGAGCCAGCGCTGTCCAAAGACATCTCCATGGTCATGTGGCTGGCATGCCTGAACACCAAAGGTGCACGGAATGCTGTTACCTTCCCACCAAAGGTGCTCCCTATTTTTTACTTGCATTTTTTTAACTGTTTTCAAACTGCTAGGTTGGCAGAAGCTGGGACAAGTAACAGGAGCTCATCCCGTTATGTGCCACTAGGGATTTGAACCGCTGAACTGCCAACCTTTTGATCAACAAGCTCAGCATCTTGGCCACTGAGCCACTGCATTCCTCTAATTACACTTTAGATACCTTTTATTTTATTTCTACAATGTATACCTCCCTTTCAAAATCAGGTTTTTCCATTACATCTAGTTAGACGAGGTTTGTAAGCTATGGATTTAAAGAGAGATATTCCAGAAACATGGTGCTAGGTTGTAAGCAGTTACTCAGGGCCAAATGCCTCCATTTCAATAAAGGCCACACACAGGTTGTCTTTATGTCTTTGGTATGTTTTCTCCTTCACAATTGTACTAATTCTCCTTCACAATTGTACTAATTGACTGAAAAATGAATGTGGGCAATTAGTTTGCTGTAAAAAGGCTAAGCCAAGTTGTTATCAAGAGTAAATCCAACAAAGATATCCATCAACTTTCCCTGTTATAGTGCGCAAATGAAACATCTGAGATAATCTCTGATGCAATGTAAACATGGCCAGCTACAAGCTTTTAATTACTTTTTCATTCATTTCCTTGTCTCAATTAGTTTTCCTACATGTATCTCTTCCATCGGGATGTTTGTATGAAAAGTCTGGTTGCAGTAATGTGAACAAGATAAGAACTGTAGTGGAAATAAAAACTAATCTCTCAAAAAGCTACAAGAAATGCCTTCAATCAAATAAGTTTAAGGTATTCCTAAATAATAGGATTGCGTAACATCGCTTACTTAATGGCAACTAAATGCAAAAGTAAAACAGTAATGCCTTATTTTTCAAGAAAAGGAGATGCCACATCAGGCGGAAGGAAGGACCAGAGGTGACATGATAGCAGTGTTCCAATATTTGAGGGGCTGTCACAAAAAAGAGGGGGTCAATGCACCTGAAGGCAAGATAAATAACGGATGGAAGCTAATCAGGGAGAGATTCAAACTAGAACTAAGGAGAAATTTCCTGACAGTGAGAACAATAAACCAGTGGAATGAGTTGCCTCCAAAAGCCATCACTGGAGGTTTTTAAGAAGAGACTGGACAGCCACTTGTCTAAAAAAGTAGAAGGTCTCCTACACCAGCAGGGGATTGGACTAGATCTTTAAGATCCTGTTATTTTCTAATAGTTAAATAAAACAGGTGGTCAAACCAATTTAGACGACAATGAGCATCCATAAATTCACTCCTGTTCCCATAAAGCACTCTAGTAAGATCATATGTGCATATGATGTCAGCACCCTATTTTTCCAGACGGTGATAGCGGCTTGGCCTTGAAGAAAATTAATTGAGACAAACTTCTCTGTCGTGAATTCATTTTCAAGTGAACTGGTGTGATTTGCCAAAACATAATCCTTTGTGAAATGATTTGGCACCCAATTTACAGAGTATACTGTCTGCCCTCAAATATTTCTCAGCTCAAAAATAGCACGCAAAGGCACACTTTGCACAATAATACAGCATGCCATAAAACTGTTCTTAATGGTAATAAATAAGTGTACAGCATGATGTAGCACTCAAAATGAATGGATCAATTACTGATTATGTACTAATCACCAAGACCAGATATACATAGGTTCATAAATCTGTAATGGTAAACTACAATATAACTTTTATAAAATAGTATAGAAAGAAGAAGATTGGGACAGAAAATCGAAGTAGCCCTTTCAGTACAAGGTATAAAAGTGATTCAGTTTTGAAGAAGTTGACAAGTCTACCTAAAAGAGAAAGCATAGTATGATGCAAGAAAACAAAAGGTGGAGATAAGATTATTTTTCTCCAGATAAACTAAAGACTTCTGAAGATAAGAAATAAACTTGACCTATTCTTCTGGGTGATCTTTGGATGCATGTGAAGAACTGTAGCTTCCAAACTATAACCAGAGCAATCAAGAAGCTATATCAGATATTTTCTCCACTTAGAAAGAAAGCATGATAGTGCATGTAGATCAGAGGTCTCCAAGCTTGGCAATTTTAAAACTTGTGGACTTCAACTCCAAGAATTCCTCAGCCAGCCATGCTGAATTGAACTCCACAAGTCTTAAAGTTGCCAAGTTTGGAGACCCATGCTGTAGACCAGGGGTGTCAAACTTGATTTCATTGAGGGCCACATCAGGGTTGTGTTTGACCTTGGAGTGTGTGGCCAGGGTGGGCGTGACCAGCTCGACATCACTCTTGTAACCAAATGCCACTTTTCCTAGTAGTTTATTTTGCTAGCACTCTGCCAGCAAAAACAGAGCTCAGGAGGCACTCCATTTTTGGCTGTGATGGCCTCCTTCAATCCTCTGTCAATGAAAATGGAGCTTGTGAGGGCCATGCGCAGTCCTCCTGCACTCCATTTTTGGCTGTGACAGCCTCCTGCAGCCCTCCACCAGTGAAAACAGAGGTTGGGAGGCTCTGTTTTTGCTGGCAGAGGCACTGCAGGCAGGTTCCTCACTGTTTCCAGGGCAGCCCTGTGGGCCAGATCTAAGCACCCCATGGGCCCTATCCAGCCTGCAGGCCTTAGGTTTGACACCCCTGCTGCAGACTATAGAAGCATATGCTAAGGAGGTTGGCAATGCAACTATTTCAGAGTATCTCTGGGTATGTTTATGTATCCGAGAGTGGGTTTCAATCCTGAAGAAGAGTTGTGGACAAAAAAAAAAAAAGCCTAATAAAGAGACTGACTCAGAATCTTTGTTTTTTACCACGACCAACTTTGCCAGTTGTGGGTACCCTCTTCCCTTTCCCCTTCCCTTTTCCTGCAAATGCAAACAAGAACTTTACAAGTGCATCAATCTACAGCAAAAGCTTAATGGGAGCCAACAGTTAGTGGATGAAAACTGAAAACTCCACATGGTAAATAAGACGCAGCTTGTTAACAATAAGAATAATTAACCACTGGAACAGCTTGCCCAAGGGAAGTGGCAGATTTATCTGCCTTAAATGAAACTTGGATGTCTTTCTGAAGCAAAACAGTAGCATGTCACATGATTCTTTTACTGTAGAGCATTCACAGAGAAATCTTAAAATCCAGACTTTGAGTTTCTTTGGATTTTTTTTCCTCCCCAGGAAGAAAGAATACCCAAAGGGCTACAGAAATAGTACTATTTATAGACAATAACGACCTCACAAAAAGGGAAAAATTGCACTTGTTGGATGACCATGTTTGGGAGTTTAAACATCCAAATTGCATAAAGAATATGTGAATAAGCAAAAAGAACCTAGAGATGCTACACTGTCCTAAGGAGACCCTAATCTGTTCTTTCTCATTTCTGATCATGGAACTGATGGCTCCAGCCACCACACACCATAAAAGGAGGCAAAGATTGGGCACTTTTGTTATTTTTTTCCCTTTATACTTTAAATTGCACTGGAAAGGATGAACCAACCATGTGGTTGCACCATATTATATGGTCCCATGGTCAGCCTGGGAAGTTTTGCAGGAGAAACGGTATTTCTAATGAGTTTACTACACTATGATGAGCATATTTAATTAATTAATTAATTAATTAATTAATTAATTAATTAATTAATTAATTTTGCCACCTATTCGCCTATGGTGACTCAAGGTGGCGTACAAAATATAAAAACCACATTTAAAACTAATAAAACTAATAAAATTAATAAAATTAATAAAAAATCAAATAAGGGAAGGTTTTTACCAAACTAGACCTTCGTGAAGCCTACTACCGCATACGCATCAAGAAAGGAGACGAGTGGAAGACAGCATTTAACTGCCCCCTAGGAAGTTTTCAATTTAAAGTGATGCCTTTCGGACTACAGGGAGCACCGGCAGTGTTCATGCAACTGATAAATGAAGTTTTACATGATCACCTTTATAAGGGGGTCCTCGTCTACCTGGAAGACATTCTCATTTACACAGAAACCATAGACAAACACATACCCCTCGTCCGTCAGGTGCTCAAAAAACTGCTGAAAGCGAACCTCTATGTCAAACTGTCGAAATGCGAGTTCCACCAGTCACGGCTAGACTACTTAGGCTACCGAGTGTCCAATGAGGGGATAGAAATGGACCCAGCCAAAGTACAATCGGTCCTTGACTAAATTAATGCAATAAAATCAGCCCCCACCTCCCAGCCTGGTGATAGCAGATCACATGAGCCATTTTATGGGCTCCATCCCAGAACCAGGCAGAACCAGGTCTTCAGTGTCTTCTGGAAGAGAATTAGAATGGGGCCGTTTTGGATGGTGGATGATGGATGGATGGATGAATGGATGATGTTCCAGAGAGAGGGAGCCACCATGGAGCCACCATGGAGAAGGCCCTTCTTCTGGGTCCCACCAGGTGAATCTCCCTCAGGGATGGGACCCACAACATTCCCTGCCTCCCACTCTGATGGGCCAAGATGGGTCAGCATAGGGCCAGTTTAAATTCTAAACGGAGAATTCTATCAGATAATAATCAGATAATGGCAGTTTATTCTAGTGAGTAAAGGTAGCAGTCTAGAAACCAGGAGACAATGAGTTCTAGTCCGACTCTGGTGGCACAGTGACTAGAATGCAGTATTGCAAGTTACCTCTACCTACAGCCTGGAGTTCAATTCTGATCAGACTTCCATCCTTCTGAAGTTGGTAAAATGAGGAGCCAGATTGTTGGGGGCAATATGCTAACACCAGAAACCATCCAGAGAGTTCTGCAAAGCACTATGGGGCAATATATAAATCTAAGTTGCTATTGCTATTTTTTATTGACATAGGCATGAACACCAGCTGGGTGACTTTGGACCAATCACTCTTTCCCATTTCCATCCCAGTGGAAGAAACTGGGGAAAAAGGAGGAGTATTAGGTATGTTTGCCGCCTTGAGTTTATTTATAAAAATAATGAAGGCAGGATATAAATAAATAAATATTAGGTATGATTGCTGCCTTGAGTTTTTTATAAAAGTAATAAAGGTGGAATACAAGTAAATAAATAAAGTAAAAGTAATACCTCCTCCCTTAATCTAATATAATGAGCACAGTCTAATTGCACTTCTTTAAAGATTCAAAAATCAAACAGTCCCAATAATAATTATTGAGGGCTTCCTGTAAATTATCAACCAGAAGGAGTTAGAAGCTGATGAACTCCTTCCAAGATTATCCATTGGAATGTTGACTATTATCCTTTTTATGGAACGCATCATTACCATCTGACTAAAATACATACAGGTTTGCAATACATAAAATTGAGCCCAACATTTCCATTACTAAACAAGGCAGTTGTTTAGCAAGTTGCACCCCATTTTACAATCTTTTTGTCCCCATTTTTAAGGAATCCCCACAATTGTTAAGTGACTCATTTGTTGGTTAAGTGAATATGGTTTTCCCCATTAACTATGTTTGTTGGAAGCCAGCTGGAAAGATGACAAATGGTGATCACACACGGCCCTGGGACATCATAAATACATGTCAGTTGCCAAGTGCCTGAATGTTTATCAAATGACCATGGGGATGCTGCAATGGTCATAAGTATGAGAACCAGTCATAAGTCACTTTTTCAGTGCCATTATAATTTTTTAATGGTCACCAAATGAATGCTGGTAAGTCAAGGGTTAGCTTTTCTCTTATGAGGTCAAGCAGTGGCTACAAGCAGAGAAAAACTTTAGCAGCAAATGATGGTTAAGGATGGGTTCACTAGATGATGATGTCATCAAGGATGACCAAGGATGACCAAGGATGTCATCAAGGATGACCAAGGATGACCAAGATGATCAGATTAAACCAAAAAAGCAAATGTGTCATAAACAACCACACTGGGGTTTCCTTTCTAATACAGAGAATTATAAATGTGTTTGGGGCTTAATGCCTCTCTTGCTTATTTAAACTTATCTCATCGAGGAATGCTTTTTATGTTGCATTCAAATTCAACTGCATTTTATCTCTTCATTTTAATGCTCCAGTAAATTCATATTTATTCATTAAAGTTTTTACTAACAGGACCCTCGATCAACAGCCTAAATAAACAGCTTTTTCTTTTATCAAATTAACAGTCATTCTGGTCCCTGTCTCCAGTATTGCCACATATTTTATAGAATCATATAATACAGCTAAGAGCCATGGTGGCACAGTGGGTTAGAATGCAATATTGCAAGCTAACTTTGCTCACTGCTGGGAGTTTGATCCTGAGTGGCTCAAGACTGACTCAGCCTTCCATCCTTCTGAGGTTGGTAAAATGAGGAGCCAGATTGTTGAGGGCAATATGCTAATTCTGTAAACTGCTTAGAGTGGTCTGTAAAGCACTATGAAGCAGTATATTTGTCTAAGTGCTCCTATATATATATAAGTCTAAGCTCCTATATATTTGTAAGAAACTGCCAGGATCTTGAGACCCAACCCTTGTACAGTTTGCAAGAAAATCAACTGCACCATCTATGAAGATTATTAATTATGGGTAATGTTGACAGGAGAAAAGATTCTCATCAATGGGATCTGCTGTTTTTCCATACCTTTATTTGGGGACCATTTGGCCAGTGTATGAATGTCTTCCTTTTTGTTGTAGATTTATGGCTACAGAGTGATTTGTAACCTTTCTGGCTTCTTATACTTCAATTAAAAGTCTTCACTTCTCCCTTTTCCAGACTGGGAAAATATGGATAGCCAGGGTGGCTTCAAAGGAGAAAGAAGTTCAAGAGAAGAAAAAACACAGTAATATCCTCTGCCCCTTCAATAATAAAGGATAAAGTTGAAAAACAAAAGCTGAATCTCTATGAAAAGGATGCTTCTGAGAAACTGCCAGCAGATTTTCTTTCTTTCATTCATTCATTCATTCATTCATTCATTCATTCATTCATTCATTCATTCATTCGTCATTCAATTTCTATAGCTGCCTATCTCAAATAAATGAGACTGGGTGGCAAAAATTTTTAAAACAATTAAAAACAGATATAATTCAAAATTAAATATATATGGCAGCTAAGACAAAATTTCATCATAGATGTCAATGCAGCCAGGAAATGAATCCCTTTCCATTTGAGGCTCTAGGTCAGGACACAAAGCCAGGTCTTCAAAGGAGGGGTGAAATGCTCCCGGTTCAGATCAGCTCGGACCAGCTCGGGCGAGTAGGAAGTGATGGCGGTGAGCAGTTCGGAGAACTGGTAGCAAAAATCCCTGCCCCCGCCCCCCATGCCCAGCTGAGATGCACAATCATCAGAGGCTTTTTTTTCTTTTAAATGCCTCTGACAAGCCAAGCTCTGACAATCCCAGCTGAGTTGCCTGATCGGCAGAGAGCTTTTTTAAAAATCCTCCGATGATCAGGCAACTCAGTTGGGATCGTCAGAGCCTTTTGAAAACATTTTTTACATGGTTTTACATGTAAAAAAAATGGTTTTAAAAGTAAAAAAAAAATTGGCCACGCCCACCCAGTCACATTAACCCCCCCACACACCAAGCCACACCCACAGAGCCGGTAGTAACAAATTTTAGATTTCACCACTGCTTCAAAGCCTTTCCAAAGATCCGTGGCAGAAGTGGTATTGACCCGTTCGGGTAGCGGAAATTTTGAATAGTTCAGAGAACCGGTAAATAGCACCTCTGGCTGGCCCCACCCCCATCTATTCTCTATCTCCTGAATCCCAGCTGATCAGGAGGAAATGGGGATTTTAGAATAGAATAGAATATAATTCTTTATTGGCCTTGTGCTTGGACACACAAGGAATTTGTCTTGGTGCATACGCTCTCAGTGTACATAAAAGAAAAGATACATTCGTCAAGAATCATAAGTTACAACACTTAATGATAAAATGGGGATTTTGCAGTAACCTTCCCCTGGAGTAGGGAGGGAATGGAGATTTTACAGTATCCTTCCCCTGCCATGCCCACCAAGCCACACCCACATAACTGGTAGTAAAAATATTTGAATCCCACCACTGATCAGTGGGGTCAGGGTCATCCTCAGTTCTGATGGGAGAATGTTCCAGAGGGCAGGGACTACAAGAGAGAACACACATCTTCTAGACCAAAGCTGTCAAAGTCCCAGCCTGAGAGCCGAATGCCTCACACGCTGGCTACACCCATGCCTGGTTTAGCTAAGGGGGGGGGAGTCCCAATATATCACATGATGTTGTCGTGATGACGTGAGTTTGACACCCCTGTTCTTGACTGACAGGATCTATAGTTGCCATACCAAACTGGACTGGAAACCACTGGGGAAAAAACGGTCCTTCAATTAACCCTGTCTTAAGCCATGAAGGGCTTTAAAAGTTAGAACCAGCATCTTGAATTGTACTTGGAAACACATAAGCAACCAATGCAGCTCTCAAGAAGAAGTGGTGTTACGTGTGACGTATCAGACACCATTTACTACTTGTACAGCCAAATATGGCACCAATTGAAGGTTCTCAATGGTTTTCAAGTTTCAGACTCCTGTAGAGCATTTCACAGTAATCCAAACGAGAAGGCATGAGTGAATGTGAGCAGAGCCTTCCACTTTCGTCTGAGAACTAGGGTGAATGAAAGGCAAAATGTGTCAACCAAATTGATTTGATTCTGTCCATTTCCTGGAAGCTTCTTTGCAAACAGAAAAGGTTCCTCAATTTTGCTGAGCCGCATCAATGAACTGCCTACAATCTCAGGAACCAAATGCACCTCCAAAGCTGTGGGGGAGTCCTCAGTTCTCTACCAAACTCGTCACAAAACTGCAGTTTTTCACAAGGCAGAAAGAAGAATCTGTTCAGTACAGGAAAGTCAATTATATTTATTGGATCTAATGAGATTCATTTAACCTTACTTAAATACAAATTAAAACTAAATCAAATTTAGTTTTATGATGGTCTCATCCTCTTCATTGTTCTGACCCTGCCCATTCTTTAGAGTACCACCTTTGAAATGCCTCTGAAAGGGCAAGCACAGACAAAACAGCTCTCTTCTACAGAGCTTAATGCGGCTATAAAAAGTCATAAGCATTAACATTCCCATTAGATGATTAACTTGGTGCAGTCATCCTTTACATGTTTCTGAAACTGGACTGACCAGCTTGGCCAAAGAATATCTCTTCAAAATGCAGGCAATGTTCTCGAAAGATCATACATCTTGAGCTGCTGCTTCAAACTTCACCCTCTTCCTGTGTCAGCACCTCAACCAAAGCACACAGCTCATTCAACTTTTTACAGAGCTAGCTCTTGCAAGGACCCTCCATGTTACCAGTAACGTCTTTATTTGAGATTGCTTTAATTTAGACTTACTCACAAAAGAGTTCAGTATGACTTATCCTAGACTGTATACAGTGATTCAGTGGCTGTCCAAACATAGCTGGTGTATGGCTCCCATAATCCAGACCATTGATCATGCTACCTGAAGCTGATGGGTCTGAAGTCCAATGGTACTTGGCCTTCAGCACCGACATCCTGCAGGGTAGCTGATAGGACCAAAATTATTCAGTCATGCACTGTATTTAGATCAAATTCTGATCCCCTTCACTTAGATGCTTTAAAATGTTTTAATTTTCCATCTATTTTCCCAGTAGGAAGTGCTATTGGCCAAAATGCCATGTCTGAAAAATATTAATGAACATAAAATGTTAATTTCAGTCATTAAGTTCAGCCATCACATTTACAATGCAATCTTCTGCATGGTATGCAGATACAACAATTAGAAAGGTAATAGATATTAAATGCTTTAAGTACTTGAATGGAGATGACATTGTTGTAAACACACTTTTCTATTAGAAGTATTTAGGTTACAATCCTATGCTAGATCCTATTCCTGGAGCCATAGGATTTGTTTTCCATTCAAGAACAAAGATATCTTCAAGCCTACAGTAGGGACACACAGACTAAGAAGACACCCATTGAAGTTATTTGCCATTCATATGTCTAATGAACAAAGTTCTCCTATCTCCTTGCCATAAAAACCTTAAATTTACATGTAATCTATGTAGGCCCCAGGGATGGGTTGCTGGGGGTTTGCAGGGTTTTGGGGGAACCTCTAGCTAAGATTCTGTTCAGTTTGGAGAACCCCCAAATCCCACTCCTGGCTGGACCCACCCACCCAACCCCTCCCAGAGTGGCCCATTTTGGATGCAGGTAAATGCAGGGTGTGAGGGGAGGCTGAGAAACGGGCCTACCGGAAGTTTGGAGAGGCCAGAAATGGGCCTGTTTCTGTCCTCCAGAGGGCCTCCAGAGCCCGTGGAGGCCATTTTTGCCCTCCTAGAGGCTCAAGGAAAGCCTCCGGAGCCCAGAGAGGGCAAAAATGCCCCCCAACTGTGGTGCAAGAGGCTGACTAGGCCACACCCACCATGTCCATGCCCACCAAGCAACCAGGCAAGTACCCCTTGCTAAAATTTTTGAAGCCCACCCCTGGTTGGCCCTGACATTGATCTAGATTTCTCTCCTTGTACTGTATTGAATGCAGTGATAGAGAATTCAAATTTTAAAGCAAAAACTGCAGGGGTGGGTGGGGGGAGAAAAGTCCTTTTCCTACTTCACTTCCCCTTATTGGCAAGATCTCAGAACGGCTTAGACATTTTGGAGACTCAAAGTATTCCGGAAAAAAAAAAAGTTGGATTACCTTGTTAGTCTCCAGTAAGTCATCTCCTGATATACTTCCCCCCCCCCCCGCCACCAACACTAATGGAAATTGAACTTCATTTCTTCCTCCCAGACCATATCATGCTTTGCAAAATCTGTGTACCTAACACAGAGTAAATCATATATGAATGCTATGTACATAATTTATGCCCCCATTTTGATGGTTCGGATTCAAAGTTCCTTTGTTGTACGGGGGAGGAAAAAAATGATGTCAAACATAATGGAAAGAAGATGCCATTAATCTTGAAAATTACTGCTCTTCCCGGAACAGTTGAGATAGTCTCCTGAGGGAAAGCAAAGAGGTAGGCATGAGGAAGGACAATTAATAGTTAATCTGGAATGGCCCATAAAATAAACACTGCGATGTGTGGGAAGAATTTTAATAATTGTAAAAAGTATTTTAATTCAAAATTACATTTATTCCTGTACTGCCTTGGACCCTCCTTTTAATCATTAACATGACGCACTAGTAACCCAAACTAGAAAACCATGTTGTAAGACCACTAATCCACTTCTTTCTCTAGTAATTAACAACCAGGCTAAACTAATTAAGCTTTACAAATAAGAGCAAAGAAGGAAAATCCTTTAGAGAAACTTCCTTGAATATTTGATTAAAATATTTTCCCCCCACTAGAGTTGTATATCCACCAAGACAATGGTGAAATTCAAAAATTTTTACTACCAATTCTGTAGGCGTGGCTTGGTGGGTGTGGTGTGGCTTGGTGGACGTGGCAGGGGAAGAATACTGTAAAATTTCCATTCCTTCCCCACTTCTGGGGAAAGGATATTGCAAAATCTCCATTCCCTCCCCACTCCTGGGGGAAGGATACTGTAAAATCTCCATTCCCTCCCCACTCCTGAGGGAAGGATACTGCAAAATCTCCATTCCCTTCCTACTCCTGGGGGAAAGATATTGCAAAATCTCCATTCCCACCCCACTCTGGGGCCAGCCAAAGGTGGTATTTGCCAGTTCTATGAACTACTCAAAATTTCCAGTACCGGTTCTCCAGAACTGGTCTGAACCTGCTGAATTTCACCCCTGCACCAAGGTAAACATCGTCAGAAACATGTACACATACACACACACCTATGCTCCCTCACAAAGATCACCTTCCCTATAAAAAAATATCTGACCTCTATGACCCAGTTTGTAGCTATTTTCCAGTTCTATTTCTACGTTCTCAGATCTACCTGCCTCCTCTTTAACAGCACATCCAATATTAAGCAACCCAGCTTGAAACCAGACCAGAACATTCTTCTGACAAATGTATAATGGCAGAAAAAATGACAAAAAAATAAAAAAAAAAAGATGTACAGTTAAAAAGAACCAAATTTGGGAAGCAATTGAACTGAAAATACAAAAAAAAAAAAAAAAAAACCTGCCTGCAGTTAGCTCATGCAAAAAGAATCCTTTCAAAAAAGATCATTTCTAAACATGTTATGAGGTTATTTTGTCTGATATTAGTCATTCAAAGTCAATTTATTTAGCAATTTATGCTTCTTAACAATAATTATCTTTTCCCATTGTGTCTCCTCTTTCATTTGTTAATATTAATTCTGCCATTATTATTATTAGTGGTGGTAATAGTATTCCTACTCGGAAAATGAATTTGAATTGTCTGTGGGAACTTAGCAGTTTGTAACTTTAAAATGAATAGTAAAATAATTGCAGAGGCAAGCACCGTTAGAATGATCAGCTACCTTTAACAGCATTGCATACATGGAAGGGAATGGTGGTTAGAATGCAGTATTGCAGGCTAATGTTGCCAACTGCCAGCAGTTCGATTCTGTTCAGTTCAAAGCTGATTCAGCCTTTGATCCAGGGGTGAAATCTACTTACCTTCCTTACCGGTGCAAAAACCTTTTGCACATGCGCAAAACCTGCGGCGATCACTACTAGATCGCTGAACCCCAGGGAAAAATCGCTACTGGATCGGGTGATATGGTCCAATCTGAAGAGCATTTCACCCCTGCTTCGATCCTTCCCAGGTGGGTAAAATGAGGACTCAGATTGTTGGAGGCAATATGCTGACTCTGTAAACTGCTTAGAGATGGCTGTAAAGCACTGTAAAGCAGTATATAAGTCTAAGTGCTATTGCTATCTGTTGTTAAGGAATGAACAACAGGGCATTGCTCAAATTATATCACCCAAATGTGAAGTGGGAACCTTCATTTACAAATCATTTGGCTTCTGAGAATTTGTAGGAAAATGGGCATAATATCATTACTATGGTTACAGTCATAATTTTTAGCCTTTTTTGATGCAGAAAAAGCCCTGCTAGGTCAGATCATAGGCTTATTTAGTCCACCATTTTGAGTCACACATTGGTCAACTGGATACATTTGGGAAGTTTGCAAGCCTGAACAGGAAAGTGAAAGCACCTTTCTATTGTTAATTCCCAGCAACTTGTATTTAAAGTAAGTTGCTTATCAATCTGGAGATTGTAAGCAGCCATCAATATTAGTAGACATTGATTGCCTGTTGCTCCATGAATCAGTGCAGTCAATTTTACAACTGTCCAAATTGTCTGCCATTACCCTGATTGCTGGCAGCAGATTCAACCACTGAATTATGCACGGTATAAAACAATACTTCCTTCTGTTGATCCTGAATCTGCTTGCATTTAATTTCACTAGATGACCTCAAGTGGACGAGTGGGAGGAAAAAACTCTCTGTACGATATATAGTTTCTATGCTGTATGCAGCAGTTTGGTTTAGTGGTTAAGGCACCAGGGTAGAAAGCAGGAGACTGTGAGTTCAAGTCCTACCTTAGTCATGAAAGCCAGCTGGGGGCAGTCACTCTCCTTCAGCCCAATCCACCTCACAGAGTTGTTGTTTGGGGGGGGGGGGAATAGGATGAGGAAGGTCTGTGGGATATGTTTGACACCTTGAGTTATTTGTAAAAAGAATAAAGGCAGGAAGAATAGAGTAGAGTAGAGTAGAGTAGAGTAGAGTAGAGTAGAGTAGAGTAGAGTAGAGTAGAGTAGAGTAGAGTAGAGTAGAATAGAATAGAATAGAATAGAATAGAATAGAATAGAATAGAATAGAATAGAATAGAATAGAATAGAATAGCAGAATTGGAAGGGACCTTGGAGGTCTTCTAGTCCAAACCCCTGCTTAGGCAGGAAACCC
This sequence comes from Masticophis lateralis, assembly GCA_030761175.1. Lineage (NCBI taxonomy): Eukaryota > Metazoa > Chordata > Lepidosauria > Squamata > Colubridae > Masticophis > Masticophis lateralis. The sequence goes on from JAUDYJ010000001.1 coordinate 333,253,647, forward strand.
TACAGCACTTCAGACAAATGGTTATCCAACATCTTCTTAAAAACTTCCAGTGTTGAAGCATTCACAACTTCGGGAGGCAAGTTGTTCCACTGATCAATTGTTCTAACAGTCAGGAAATTTCTTCTTAGTTCTAAGTTGCTTCTCTCCTTGATTAGTTTCCATCCATTGCTTCTTGTCCTACTCTCAGGTGCTTTAGAGAATAGCTTGACTCCCTCTTCTTTGTGGCAGCCCCTGAGATATTGGAACACTGCTATCATGTCTCCCCTAGACCTTCTTTTCATTAAACATGTAAGTAAGTCTTTCCTTACTTTTCTTTGTTCTAGAATAAATATCCCAAGCTGTTTATTCAGAGATGTCTCTAAGCATTTGGGTTAGAAGTTACAGAATTATAGGGTTGGAAGGGACCTTGGAGGTTTAGTCCAAGCCCCTGCCCAAGGCAGGAGATCCTATACCATCCGATTCTCCAATCCCTTCCAAAAACCTCCAGCAATGGAGCACCCACAACTCTGAAAGGGAAGCTGATCCTTTGATTAATTGTATTCACTATCAGGAAATTTCTTCTTCTGTTGTCCTTCTGGAATGCATTCCAATAGCAGCAATGTTCTTCTTAAGGTACAATGATCAGAATTATACACAATATACCAAGTGTGGTCTAACTATAGATTTGTATAAGGTCATTCAGTTTCCCTTCTAATGTTCCCAAGTGTGGACTTTGTCTTTTTACAACAATTGCACATTGGATTGATGCATTCATTGAGCTATCTACCATGATAATAAGATCCTTTAATATTATACCTTTCTGAGATTTTGTATTTGAGTTGCTTTCTTATACCCCATTTCCCCCTCCTCCTCCTTCCCCAAATCAATACAAATTAGTAGTGATTTTCTAGCCAGATAAATGTCTTTATGCCAGAGAACTGCTGCTAATCCTCATGCTGCTGTTGTCTGATAGGATAGCACAATTATTTTTCCATCTGATACTCAATGTCAGGGTTTTCTATTCTAAATAATCTATTGGCTTCTTAAAGGATTAAGTAAACTGCAAGAGGGATATTGAAAACCACTATAGCCAGGAGAGAAGAGACATTATAGGAAAGTAATTATAAGCCCCAGGGGCTTCACAGTACTAAACAATAACACAAATGAATGAGTGGTGTGGATGAAACAATTTATACAATGAAGCCAATGCTGAGCTATTTCTTCTCTGTCTTCATGAAGACAGTCTTTTCAAAGTGATAGTAAATGGGCTACTGAAGCTAGAATGAACTGAATGTCAACAGGGGGGAAAGCATCCGGTCACGGAGCCCTGAACCTGAAAACAAGGTGCTGCTGCTTTAAGAGTCACACCAACTGTAACAAATGGATTTAGGAAAGCAGAAGAGCAGCATTTCCTGAAGATGCATTGGAAAAAAACGGTCAGACTACTTTAATGAAGCGTAAAGAGATGCTGTGCTCAGTGGAAGTCCAAAGCAACTCCCCCAAAGCATCTTGGAAACATATACTGCCTTATTAATTATTCCTATTGAAATGCTCAATGCTAACTCCACACTTTCCTAAAGGAAATTGACCCTGACTGTTCTTTGGATGGACAGATACTGAAGCCAAAGCTCAAATATTTTGGCCACCAAATGAGAAGAGAGCACTTCTTGGATAAGACCCCGATGTTCGGAAAGATGGAAGGCAAAAGGGAAAGGGGACAGCAGAGGTTGAGATGGTTAGATAATAGAATAGAATTCTTTATTCCTTCTTATAAGGAGCCTTGGTGGTGCAGTGGACTAAAGTGCTATTAAGTAGCACTTAGCTACTGCGAGTTCAAATCTCACCAGGCTCAAGATTGACTCAGCCTTCCATCCCTCCGAGGTAGGTAAAATGAGGACCCAGATGGTGGAGGGCAATAAGCTGACTTTGTATCAAAAAGAACACCGCTTGGGGGGGGGGGAGGGCAAAAGCCCTACTGAGCAGGTATATACAAAAGTATGAAGGCTATTGCTTAACGCATTGTAAGCCGCCCTGAGTCTCCGGAGAAGGGTGGCATATAAATTGAACCAATAAATAAATAAATAAACAATAATTGGCCAAGTGTGATTGGACACACAAGGAATTTGTCTTCAGTGCATAGGCTCTCAATGTACTTAAAAATACATTCATCAAGAATCATAAGATACAACACTTAGTGATAGTCATAGGATACTAAATAAGCAATCAAAGTCATACTAGGAAACTAAATAAAACAACATAATCATAAAGATACAAGCAACAAGGTTATAGTCATAAGTAAAAGGAGATAGGTAATAGGAAGGATGAGAAGAAAAATATTAATAAAGTCTTCGTAAATAGTTTAACAGTGTTGTGAGAATTAGTTGTTCAGCAGAGTGATGGCATGCCTGGAAAAACTGTCAATGTTTTTAGATAGTGTCAGTGATGCAATGAACATGGATTTGGGCAACTCTGGGAGCTCTGGAGGACAGGGAAGCTTGTCATACTATGATCCAGGGAGTTGTGAAGAGTTAGAGATAACTTAGTGAATGAACAACAACCCCACCTATTATTTTAAGGAGACTCCTTAGTCTCCCAATGGGCAGCAGAGTGTTTGCTGGCTGCCAGAAAAGAAAAAAAGCCTAGAAACTAGTGGATTGTGATTTCATTGAACTAGGGCTGCATAAAAATCTTGGTTTACGTAGGAAGAACCTGGCTAAAGAGAAATACATACATACATACATACATACATACATACATACATACATACATACATACATATTCAAGTAAACTAATTAAAGAGATTTGTAAGCCTGTACATATATTTAAAAAAAAACAAAATTAAACCATGATAATAGATTGTTAAAAGAGACATTTTAAAATATTGTTTGCAGAACATATTTTAGCCTAGAAAATGGGAATACAATTTTTACAACTAATACAGTTGTATTTTTAGAGTATAATTTTACAAGGCCATTTTTATATAAAGTGCAATATATACAATAGAAAAAGGCAAATAATTTTAGTTTTTTAAAAAATGTCATTCAAATTTGGATCCTTTAAATTCCTAGCAATGAGAATATTGGCGTCATGCATTCCTTCAAATTCTCTAGGGGTTTTTTTCTCCAATGGCCAAATCTATCATTTGAATAAAAATCCTACTTTTAAATTTACATGAAATGCTGTTAGCAATATTATTACTGTAAACAAATTTTCTACACTGTAATATACAGAAAACTTGTGAAGTCTTTTTTCTAGCAAATTAGCATCTGTAAAAATAAAATTTCCTCAGAGACAAACTCAAATTTTGCTGGCTTCATAAACACCTCCATATGGGCATTCCTGGCTGTGGCAGCCTGCAATGCTGCATTCTAATATAACACCACCATGGATCTAAAGCAGGTGATCCAAGAGTATATCACACAGGGGTGGGTTCTACTTACCTTTTACTACCGGTTCGCAATGGGGCTCTTCTGAGCATGTGCAGAAGCATTCTTGTGAGATTGGGGTTGGTGGGCGGAGCCTCACTACCGGTTCTATAGAACCGGTGCGAACTGGGGGCAACCCACCACTGATACCACATCAGTGATCACAAACACTGGTGAAAGAACCAAAGGGGTCAAAAAAGATGCATTCTTCTTACCCAGGTCTTGACACAGGTTGCCAAGCAGTCCAACCAATGCAAGAGCTTCAGGACCTGTCTAACATTACTTGGGTACTTCAATTTCCATGGCTTCATGTGGATTCTGAGAGGGCTCGGACAGTTCATAGCTTCCATGACAACCATGGGGTTGTCCCAAGTAATATCTAGTCCAACAAACATAGGAGGAGTGGTGGGTTCCTCCCAGTTCGGCCTGGTTCTCCCGAGCCAGTAGCGGTGACAATATGATGTCACCGAACTGGTTCTGCCCCCACTGCCCACCCCACCCCCACATTATTCTTACCTTTTATTTGGCCCCACCCCCAATCTATTGCTGCCTCCTGAATCCCAGCTGATGGCTAGAGGGAAAAAAACTGTTTAAACTCTTGCCGTGGGGCTTCAAAGGGACTCCCTACAGCTGATCAGTGTTAAAAGAAAATAAATGAGTAGACAAGTGCCTGCAAAAATACATGATTAGATCAGTGCCTGCAAAAATAAATGGGTAGACCAGTGCCTGCAAAAATAAATGGGTAGACCAGTGCCTGCAAAAAATAAATAGCTCTGCAAGCAGTTAAAAGCCTGGTAGACCAGGACGGCTGCTAAATCCTAAATAATTGTCACATGACCATCAAGCCATGCCCACAAAATAAGCCACGCCCATAGAACCGGTAGTAAAAAAATTTAGAACCCACTCCTGCATAGGAAAATATACTCTTCTACCTCATTTCAAGATGTGATTATCTGGAAGCAAGAAAGCAACATTCACATGGTCTTAAAAATTGGCATATCAACTGCTAGGAACAGGAAAACAGTCTCCTGGAATTATAAACAGCCAGGTCTTTGAAAAGTGTGGATACTGGCTGGAGAGATAAGCAGACAAAGAATTGTATTCTAAAAGACAATTAACCCAACAACTGGCAAGACTATAAAGGACTTGAAGCAAGTTTCCAACTCCTTGACTTAGAGGATCCCCAAACTTTTTGGCCAACTTTGATTGCAAGAGTCAGGCAAAGTATTGGAGAAATGGGTGTTTGAGTTAAAGTGAAAAGAAATAATACCCAATTTCATTAAAATTTTGTAACTTACAGAACCTGTGTGCTCATAACTGATTGAAATATTCCAGCTGTTCTTCTAACAAGTGCCTAAGGGAAATTAAGGAAAGGAGTCTCACTGAGGGCTGTATATGCATTATCCCTTCACAACAGTGGTGAAATCTAAAATTTGTTACTACAGTTCTGTGGGCATGGCTTGGTGGGGGGGGGGGTAATGTGACTGGGTGAGTGTGGACATATTTTTTTTACTTTTAAAACCATTTTTTCTACAACTTCTTCGGTGAAGAGGTTGTAAAAAATGCTTTCAAAAGGCTCTGACGATCCCAGCTGAGTTGCCTGATTGTCAGAGGCTTTTTTTTCTTTTAAATGCCTCTGCCAATCAGGCAACTCAGCTTGGATCATCAGAGGCATCTGACCCGCCTCTATCGCTACCGGATCGGGTGATCTGGTCCGAACAGGGAGCATTTCACCCCTGCTTCACAAATTCTAGTTCTCTTTACCAGACCTGTGCAAGATCTGTTTCTTCAACATGCCCAATCACTCTCACTCGTAAACTGTGGATCACAGCTAGTGGGAGAAGCTTGACTGTTTGCTCAAAAAGGCCAGAGAAAAGCAAAATTTTTCAATATAAATAGGACTTGTAAAATCATAAGGCTGGCTAGAAATTTGTGTAACAAAAAGCAGGAGAGAAGGGTGATAATATGGCAAGATGCATGGTAGAATCTGCATGGTAGATGATAGTCGAACTTCATTATTAGAGCTTCTCATATGTGTAATAAACACAAATTGGGTATCTGTGCGTTGCCCTTGATTCTTCTTCTGCTTACATCTCTTGAGTGTCAGTTTCTACAGAGAGATTTATGATCATATCCTGGGTGAAGCTGTAACAAACTTTGTGCTTCATGATCCTGAACAACAATCTAGCTTAATGTCTGTGAAGATTCTCAGTCATTCAGGTCATAGTTGTCTCAAAGGTGCTTTTTTTTTTCACCAAAAAAAAGGGGGGGGGGACTGGAATTACTTTGTTTTTTCCTTGAAGACGTTTTGCTTGTTATCCAAGAAGCTTCATCGATTCTGGCAGGATGGTGGAAGGGATGGAAGGATGGTGGGGAATGTTAGATCGGCGCAGGAAAGAAGAAGTGACCAGCAGGGTTCAATTAACAGGTTTAATAACAAGAACTGAACAGCTTGTGCGCTGCCGGAGCTCTCCTTATATACACTCCGGCAGACGCACCGCCCACTGACAGGGATTCAAAACTCCCGCCGAAAGGATCCTCAGCCAATCCCAGGCGGATGTCCTTATAAGGACATAACACTCCTCCCCCCTAGTTCTTAGTCAGTCGATCAGGGAAATAGTCACTAAGATAAACAGGACGTCTACGTGCCCGCGTAGACCTGCGCAGTTCACAGTCAAGATGGACACTCTCCCGGACGGAGGGTGTCTGCTCTGCTCGGGGCTTCTTCCCCGGTGCCGGGCTGGATCTGGCCGTCGAGGACGCGGGCACTGTGTCCGAACCTCCGGCCGGGTCACAGACCTCCGCCTGCGGGCGATGCTGGTCTGCCTCGTTCCTGCACGGATCGTGGAGCCGCCGGTGTGGATCCCTGCTCTTGACCGGTCCGGAACTCCTGAGCCACGGTAGGTCCCTGGGTCTCCCTCGGGTCCCCTCTGGGCTGGGGTCGCGCCGGTCTGGGTCAGGGTGCGGGTCCGGCGGTGGTGGTTGGGTTGAGCCCCCGGGTTCTCCGGTCGAGTCCGGTTTACTCCCGGGGCGGCAGGCGGACGGAAAAGGTGACTGGTCGGCTCGGTCGGGGTGGCGTAGGCCTACCTTGCAGGGGTGGTGTAGGCCCTCTCTGCGCGGTTGGTCTGGTGGTGGTGCCGAATGTTCCCTCTGGCCGCTGGGCTGCTCGACCTGGTCGGGTTGGCGTTGGCCTACCCTGCCGGGGTGTTGGAGGCCTTCCTTGCAGGGTTGGTTTTCTGCGCGGTTGGCGGGTTGTTGTAGGGCCTCCTGGAATGTTGGCTGGAGGTCCCCCTTTCTGGGCTGCCGGTTGCCCACTTCGCAGGGTTGACGTTGGCTTCCCCTGCTGGGTTGTCCCCGGTCTACTTGCCTTGCCGGATCTGGTATTAGGCTAGGTGCCGGGGTGTTTGTTCTTCCCTTGGGTCGCCGGTCTCCCTCGTCTGGGAGGTTTAGGCCTACTTCGCCAGGGTGGTTTTGGCCTGCCTCGTCGGGGTGGTTTAGGCCTACTGCGGCGGGGTGGTTTAGGCCTACCTCGTCGGGGTGGTTTAGGCCTACTGCACCGGGATGGTTTAGGCCTACCTCGTCGGGGTGGTTTAGGCCTACTGTGCCGGGGTGGTTTAGGCCTACTGCGCCGGGGTGGTTTAGGCCTACCTCGTCGGGGTGGTTTAGGCCTACTGCACCGGGGTGGTTTAGGCCTACCTCGTCGGGGTGGTTTTCGCTCACTTCCCTCCACCTTTTGCGGAGCTGGTCGAGATGACGTCTCACGATCTGTCCATCGTCCAGCTCAACGCGGTAGGATTTGGGACCGGTTGTGCTGTGTACTGTAGCTTTAAGCCATTTAGGCGAGCCGTGGAAATTAAGAGCGAAGACGGCATCACCGACGGAAAACTGGCGAAGTTGGCGACTGGCGGATGCGGGCACCTCAGAGGAGTATTGTGGGTGCAGTCTGTCCAGGGGTGAGCGGAGTCTCCTGCCCATTAAAAGTTTGGCGGGGCATTTTCGGGTGGCAGAGTGAGGCGTGATATGCTGGGTAAGCAAAAAAGTGTCAATGCGCTCCTGCCAGTCACCCGGGCCCATCTTGGCGAGTGACTCCTTCGTGAGCCGCACCATCCGTTCAGCCTGCCCATTTCCGGCCGGTCTGTAAGGGGCAGAGAGGGCATGGCGGATGCCCAAGCCCGCCAGGAAAGCTTCCATGGGCACGGACGTAAGTTGGGGCCCGTTGTCTGAGACCAACACGTCTGGGAGTCCATGGGTCGCGAAGAGGCGCCGGAGGGCACGGATGGTAGCTTCTGTTGTGGTGGATGCCATGGGGACGACTTCCAACCACTTGGAGTAGGCATCAACCACGATGAGGAGGTGGTGCCCATGAATGGGGCCAGCAAAGTCTATGTGAATGCGCGACCAGGGGGAGCTCGGAGTCTCCCAGGGCATCGGGTCAGATTGAGGCGGGGCGGCTCTGACTTCTTGGCACGGGCTACACCTGGCGACCCAATGTTCAATTTCTTTGTCCAGTGACGGCCACCAGACGTAGCTCCGTGCCAGGGCTTTCATCCGGACTATGCCCGGGTGTCCTTTGTGCAGCGCAGCAAGAGTCCTTCGTTGCAGAGTGCTGGGAATCAGCACCCTATCTCCCCATAGTAAACAGCCGCGCATGGTGGACAGCTCCCCTTGCTTGCGGCTGAACGGGCTGAAGTCGTCGCTGTCAATTCGAGTCGGCCAGCCTCTCAGGACCCAGGAGTGGACTTGCCGGAGGATGGGGTCAGCTCGCGTGTGCGTCGCTACGTCGGCAGATGTCACGGGACAGTTGCTGTCGTTGTCAATATGCAGCAGCTCGAGCGTGGGGGCCGGGTCTTCCACGGATTCGGCGGATGGGCACCTGCTCAACGCGTCGGCGTTTGCGATGGCTTTACCAGGCTGGTGGACGAGGCTGTAGGAGTAGCCGGCGAGGAATATGGACCAGCGCGTCATCCGGGGGGACATGAATGCTGGGGTCTGCTTGTCCCCTGCTAGTAGGCCGAGGAGAGGCTTGTGATCGGTGACAATGGTGAATTGCCGTCCATACAGGTATTCGTGGAAGCGCTTCACCCCTGCAACAATAGCCAACGCCTCTTTGTCCAGTTGGCTGTAGTTGCGCTCAGCACTAGACATAGTCTTTGAGAAAAATGCGATGGGGGCTTCACGACCGGTAGGCAGTTCGTGGCTGAGCACAGCGCCAACTCCGTACGGGGACGCGTCACAGGTCAGTCTGAGGGGCAGTGTCTCATTGTATTGAATGAGCACACTGTCAGAGGTCAGAAGTTGCTTAACGGCTCTGAATGCAGACTCTTCCTCACGTCCCCACCTCCAGGAAACCGCCTTCGCCAGCAAGCGATGGAGCGGCTCAGCAACAGTGGCTTTCTGCTGGAGGAAAATAGCGTAGAAGTTAAGCAATCCAAGGAAAGCCTGAAGCTCCGCTTTGTTTTTGGGGCTGGGAGCTTCATGGATAGCTTTAACTTTTGATTTGGTGGGGTGGATGCCAGAACTATCTATCAGATAGCCCAGGAACTCGACTTCCTGTACCCCAATGATGCACTTGTCCCTCCGGACTCTCAAGCCCTTCTCCCTGAAACGCTGGAGAACTAGCCTCAGCCGGTCCAGGAGTTGAGCCTTTGAGTCCCCAGAGATCAGTACATCATCGAAATAAGGCACCACCCCTGGAACGCCTTGGAGAAGGCGTTCCATCATGGATTGGAAAATGCCTGGGGCTGCACTGACTCCAAACTGGAGACGGTTGCACTTAAACGCGCCTCTATGGGTGACAATAGTCTGTGCCTCCGCCGTTTCCTGATCTACTGGCAGTTGCTGGTAAGCCTGGGCCAGGTCCAGTTTTGCAAAAATTTTGCCCTTGCCGAGTGAGTGCAGCAAATGTTGCACTACTGGCACGGGGTATGCGCTCTGCGGCAACGCCTTATTGATGGTCACTTTGTAGTCGGCGCAGATGCGCACAGATCCATCCTGCTTCATGGGAGTCACAATGGGAGTTTCCCATGAAGCATGATCGATGGGTTCCAGGATACCTTGGGCAATCAGCTTATCTAGCTGAGCGTCTACTTTAGCCCGCAAGGCAAATGGAACCCGGCGGGGCTTGAGCCGAATTGGGGTTACCCCCTTGTCCAGATTAAAGGAGATGGGTTTCCCTGAAAAGGTCCCTAACTTACCATCGAAGACTTCTTGGAACTCTCCGATGAGTGAGTCGAGTTCTCCTGAGCTAATCTGGTGGATGCCTCCAATAGAAAGCCCCAGCGGCTGGAACCACTCCACGCCCAGCAGGGTCGGGCGGCTATGCTCCACGACGGTTATGGGAAGCTGGCCCTGGAACTGCTTGAAGGCGATCCGGAGGTTGGTTCTCCCGATGACGCCGATGGGGTTGCCGCCGAAGTCCACCAGCTTGGAGTGCAGAGGTTCAAGTTGGCGCTTGGAGAGATTCGGTTTCAGTCTCTTGACCTGGTGCCAGTCGATGATCGAATAGACGGAGCCTGAGTCGACTTCCATCGTGCACGGCAAGCCTTCTGCCAACAGTGTCACGTGGAATTTTGTGGCACTGTTGGTGCTGGTGAGGGCGATCGTTGTCTGGTTCACAGCGCCGCCATGATAACTGTTGCGGTCGTCGCGATTTTGCTGGATTGAGGACCGTTTGGATGACCTCTGGGAGTCGCGACGACTTTCTGGATTCTGGGGCTTGATCGATTCAGGAACCGGATCAGAGGCTCTGCATGCCTCCGCGATGTGCCCCCTCTTAAGACAGCGTCTGCAGGTGGCATCCCGCCAGCGACAGGATTGGCGGGGATGGTGTCCCTTGCAACTGCCGCACTGAGCGGCGCGGCGGCCATCTTTTTGAATTTCCCGCCTAGGTGGGCGGGAAACTTTCAAAACGGTCGACTCTCCCTCTGAATCGGTTGGTGTGGCAGAGTCCTCGGACGATTCAGATGACGGTTTGCGGATCTTATGGATCCCTCGGGACTGGAGCATGGCAGCAGCGGCGGTCTCGGATGTTTCAGCAGCCGTAGCCTCCTCAAGAACGTCCTTCAGGGACAGTCTTTTTCTGCTCAGGAACTTCTTTTGGAGGTTGGCATCTCTCATCCCGAAGACGATCCCGTCGCGTAAGGCATTGTCAACGTTCTCAAATTCGCAGTTCGCAGCGATTTGACGCAATGCCGCCACAAAGTCTTTAAGCGATTCGCCTTCCTTCTGATTACGTTGGCGGAAGGTAAAGCGGTTCGATATGGGGGTGCCCGTTGGTGCATAGTGGTCTTGCAGGGCAGTCTGCAGATCCACCCAGGACATGACTTCAATGTCCCTGGGTGCGACGAGGTTGACGGCGAGTTCCAGAACGTCGGAGCCGCAGTGAGCGAGGAAGAGAGCCCTCTTCCTCTCGTCGTCTAGGTTGTTGTAGCCGTTTCCCCGGAGGAATTGGCGGAAACGAATCATATACGAACTCCACTTCTCCCGGCTGGGGTTGAAAGGAGCCAGCGAGGCGAACGGCGCTTGCGGCGTTGCCATTTCTCAGACCGCATCGAGTGACTTCAGCTCGTTATGGCGATCGTGCCACGCGGAGGTTCTTCTCTAGACCTTCGTCGCCAGTGTTAGATCGGCGCAGGAAAGAAGAAGTGACCAGCAGGGTTCAATTAACAGGTTTAATAACAAGAACTGAACAGCTTGTGCGCTGCCGGAGCTCTCCTTATATACACTCCGGCAGACGCACCGCCCACTGACAGGGATTCAAAACTCCCGCCGAAAGGATCCTCAGCCAATCCCAGGCGGATGTCCTTATAAGGACATAACAGGGAAGATGGTGGGGAGGATGAAACAATACGAATCCATCTGCCCCACTACCCTGCCAGAACTGATGAAGCTTCTTGAATGAGAAGCAAATCTAGTGGACTTTAAGTGGGGGGGAAGTACCTTTGGGACAATAAACTAGCTTCTTACACCAAAGGGACCAGGGCTGGGATTCAAAATTTTTAGCAACTGGTTCTCTGCCTGGTTGCTGGGTGGGCATGGCCACGGTAGGCATAGCCTACTCGATCTCCTGCACCACAAGGGATGTGTGTTTTCACCATCCTAAAGCTCTGGAGGCCTCCTTTGAGCCTCTGGAGGGTGAAAACAGCCTCCCCGGATTCTGGAGGCCCTCCAGAGACCAGAAATGGGCCCGTTTCTGGACTTCCCGGAACTTCCAGGAGGCCCGCTTTTCACCCTCCCAGAGCCTCCATGCGGGCCCTGAATTTACCTGGCATCCAAAATGGGCCACGTGGAGACTCCTGGGAGGGGCGGGGTGGGCAGGTCCAGCCAATCCTTGCAACTATCAGTTTGGCAAACCAGATGTAAAATTAGCATCCGGTTCGTCCAAACTGGCTGAATCCCATCCCTGAAAGGGACCTCAATGCCACCAGGTGGAGGTGCAGGGAGATGAGTGATGCTTCCTGAGAAGAATGGTCTCCCTAAGAGCTCTCTGAGAGCAGTGAGTGGTTTAGAAATAGAAATAAAAAGAAACAAACAAACAAGAGGGGCTGTTTAGAATGCTGATAACCACCAGAAAGAAAGGGCTCAGCCTTGAAAACTTAAAAGGCAGATAAAAAATAAGAAGAAGCAGCAACACTTGTTCAGTACATCTAACCTAACCTGGAACTCTAAACTTAGAAGCTTCAAGCATTGTGTATAGTTCACCCGTACCTTTTGAACATATCCCTTTATGTATGTACATTGATTACAGTTCATATTGTGATATTATTGTTGCTATGAGTAGGAACAGGCTTCAGTCTGTGCTTTCAATCTTATACTGACTATTCTCTCTTTTTTCTGCAATTTAAAGATAAAAGGTAACGGTAAAGGTTCCCCTCGCACATACATGCTAGTCGTTCCCGACTCTAGGGGGCAGTGCTCATCTCCGTTTCTAAGCCGAGGACCCAGCACTGTCCAAAGATGTCTCCATGGTCATGTGGCCAGTATGACTAATCACTGAAAGCACAGGAACACTGTTACCTTCCCACCAAAGGTGGTCCCTATTTTTCTACTTGCATTTTTTTTATGTGCTTTCGAACTGCTAGGTTGGCAGAAGCAACAGCAAGTAATGGGAGCTCACTCCATTATGCAGCGCTAGGGATTTGAACTGCTGAACTGCCAACCTTTCTGATTGATAAGCTCAGCATCTTAGCCACTGAGCCACCGTATCCCCTAATTTAAAGCTAGAGATACAGAATTAAGAAACCACATTCTCAAATGTCATCCATCTTGGTGATTTCAAGCTGGCATTTGAAGGCATCATTTGAGATTCAAAGACATGCTCACAATTAACCTAATACAAAGGAACCAATTTATCTCACTGTATTCTCTGTAATCTGTAATCTATATGTGAACATTAATTACATCGGAAAACAAATAAGAAAATCTTTCCAGTCCCTCTCTGAAGTAAATCTCTGACATGAATCTTACTTTTTTTCTCCCGTCATCTCACTTTTGATTTTTTTTTTTATTCTTATATTAGAATTTACCAGCAGATTCAAAGTAAATGGCAGATTAGCTCCTGTTTCAAAGTCTGAAATTTAAACTGAAAGATGTTCTGGTAGAAATATTTAAATATATTTTAAAATTATCAGAATTAATAAAAAAAAAAAAAAACCCACCAACTTCTCTTTAATGTTACAAGGGAATTTTCATAGATTGGGAGTATTTCAGAGTTAGTGGAAGCAGGAATTGATAGAAACCAACCTATATGTGGGGGAAAGGGGCCATAAAGCTTAGACTGTAAATCAGCTATGCCATGGTTTTGTTTGGACATGAATATTTGGGTGGAAATTGGGACCAGAAGGCCATGAGTTCTAGTCCCACCTTAGCTATGAAAAACCATTTGGATGACTTTGGGCCAGTCATTCTCGCTCAGCCAAACCCATCTCCTAGGGTTCTTGTTGTTGTATCCTGTTTCCCCTAAAATAAGACATCCCCTGATAATAAGCCCAATCGGGATTTTGAGTGCATGCGCTAAAATAAGCCCCCCCCCAAAAAATAAGCCCTCCCCAAAAAGTATTTAAACGCATGCGCAGCTGGCCCCCGCCATTTCCTCTGCTTAGGGTTAGGGAGACAGAGCTGGAAATCAGCTAAGATGGCAAGAGGAGCCCATCTTGCTCCATGCACCCCAAAGTAATAAGACATCCCCAAAAATAAGGCCATTCAGGGTTCAAAAAAATATAAGTCAGGGTCTTATTTTTGGGGAAACATAGTATGTTTATTGCCTCAAGTTATTTATAGACAGTAATAAAAATCAATAAAATAATAAAATAAAGCCTGATACAGAAGCGCAAAACTCAACATATCCCATAATCAAGTCTGTATGCCAATTCCCTTAATATGCCAGTTCCCCAACAAAAGGGTCTTTTTTTTAGTAGCCCATTCTCAAGATGGTTTTTGGTTACCTTTTAAATGTTGGTGCAGGGTTAATTTTTAACTCTACTGTCTTATTGAAAGAAGGCAATGAATGATGGTGAATTAATCATTATCATTATATAATAGTATATATATTATATAAGGATACAATCAAGATCAAGTGAGGTACTAATACCACTCTGTAAAGCCTTAGTAAGACCATACCTAGAGGACTGCATCCAGTTTTGGTCACCACAGTATAAAAACGATATTGAGAGACTAGAAAAAGTGCAGAGGACAGAAACCGGGATGATTAGGGGATTGAAGACTAAAACATACGAAGAACGTTTACAGGAACTGGGCATGGCTAGTCTAGTGAAGAGAAGGACCAGGGGGGACCAGGGATAGCAGTGCTCCAGTATTTGAGGGGCTGCCACAATAGAGGAGGGGGTCAAGCTATTTTCCAAAGCACCTGAGGGTCAGACAAGAAGTAATGGATAGAAACTGATCAAGGAGAGATTCATCCTGGAGGAGGTTGAAGGAGGAACATTCTGACAGTGAGCGCAATCAACCAATGGAACACCTTGCCTATGGAAGTTGTCTCATCACTTGAGACTTTCAAGAAAAGATTGGATTGCCATTTGTCGGAAATGGTGTAGGGTCTCCTGCTTAGGTGGGGGGTTGGACTAGATGACCTACAAGATCCCTTCCAAGTCTGTTAATCTGTCTATCTGGCTATATCTATTTGGGCAGCGCAGTACTTCAGATTTGAAGGGAAAAGTTGCTTTACAGCAAGCAGTTGCTCACACTCCCTAATCAGAAAAAGCCACAGCATCCCTCCGGATATCTCAATTTGGGAGAGAATAGTTGTATCATAAACCAAGAAGTCTACTACCATTGGAAAGTTCACTATACGAAAGAACTTTCATATACGCCTCATTACTAAAGTAAGTGGCCGACTCCCATGATTTACCCATGTGTCACCAAAATGTTCCTCTCGCAGGAAACACAATGGCTCAAAGGCGATTTATTTCCCATCAAGCTAAATGAAAATGATCTTTAAAAACATACAGATGAAATTCTCAGCATAGGGCTAGTCGTTTGAGTTGGAAGAGCAAATGATAGAAGACAGACACAAACCCAGATCCAGCCCTTGAACCTGGCTCAAGGACTCTTCATTCCTGCCCCCAATTTGGCATCTAAACTGGTGGGCAGTATTTAAAGCAGTGTTTTTCGACTTTGGAAGCCTTAAGAAGTAAGGACTTTAACTTCCAGAATTCCTCAGCCAGCATTCTGGCCAGAGGTGGTATTCAGCAGGTTCTGACGAGTCCTAGAGAACCGGTAGTGGAAATTTTGAGTAGTTTGGAGAACCAGTAAATAGCACCTCTGACTGGCCCCACCCCCATTTATTCTCTGCCTCCCGAGTTCCAGCTGATCCGGAGGAAATGGGGATTTTAGAGTAACCTTCCCCTGGAGTGGGGAGGGAATGGGGATTTTACAGTATTCTTCCCTTGCCATGCCCAGCAAGCCATGCCGTGCCACACCCACCAAGCCACGCCAACCAAATTGGTACTAAAACTTTTTTAATCCCACCACTGATGTTTATTTATTTATTTATTTTGTCGCATTTCTATTCCGCCCCACTCCCAAGGGTCTCTGGGCAGTGAGGAATTCTGGGAATTGAAGTCCACGTCTCTTAAAGTTGCCAAAGTTGAAACATAATGATCTAAATACTTCTAAGTGAGTAGTGTGCTGAGCTACTTGTTCTCTTTTTGTTCCAAATCATTGTGCGGTCTGTCTCCTTGGGAAAGCAGGGATTCCCAGCTCCTACATAAATAAAAAGAAGAATTAAGAACAGTTTCCTTTCAACATTCTGGGCCTGCTGCTGACAAATTGTTCAGTATTTTATATGAGGCTGTAATGCGTATGGGAAGCTATTTCTAAATCAGAAGTGTGAGTAATAATAAGCTATCATTTAAATTCAGGCTTAGATGATGAAACACCCCGAGGGAATGCTTTTTAAAGGAGTTTCTTTTTCAATCTTTTTTAGAAAAAAAAATACTAGTCATAACGGAACATTTTCAAGTGAGCTGTGGGTTTTTTTCTCTCTCTCCCGTGACTGTTTTTGATTGCTAAATGAATGAGTCTCCTGTTATAAATATACATGACCTGCTTGTCTTCAAGGACAGGCTGCTCTGTGATAAAGACAGCAGTGGGACGTTGAATGAATTTGTCCTCCTCTGGATGGTGTGGAAGAGGGGACCGCTTAGAAAAATTGCAGGCTTCTGTGCTACTTTCCACTCTGTTTCAGTTTCAGTTTATTCAAATTTGTATACCGCCCTACTCCCCAAAGGGACTCAGGGCGGTGAACAGCCAATTAAAAATACAATATAATACAAAAGTTAAAAATTTAAAATGAATTAAACAATTAGGCTTAAATAATTAAATTCCAATTATAAAAGCATTTAAAAACCCAATATAAAACCCATTATAAAGGGAGGTTAAGCCAGGCCAGCCTGATAAAATAGGAACGTTTTCAGGGCCGGCGGAAGGTATGTAGGTCCTGTATCCTCCTTATCTCAGGGGGGAGCTCGTTCCAGATGGCCGGTGCCCCCACAGAGAAGGGTCTCCCCCTGGGGGCCACCAGTCGACACTGTTTGGCTGACGGCACCCTGAGGAGCCCCTCTCTGTGGGAACGGACTGGTCAGTGAGAGGCTATTGGTGGCAGAAGGCGGTCCCGAAGGTACTCTGGTCCCAAGCCATGGAGCGCTTTGAAAATAGTAACCAAAACCTTGAAGCGCACCCGGAAGACCACTGGGAGCCAGTGCAGCTCACGCACGAGCAGAGTCACATGGGAGCGCCACGTCGCTCCCATCACCACCCGCACGGCTGCATTCTGGACCAGTTGGAGCCTCCAGGTGTTCCTCAAGGGGAGCCCCATGTAGAGAGCATTACAGTAGTCCAGGCGTGAGGTGACGAGGGCATGAATGACCGTGCATAACGAATCCCGATCCAGAAAGTGATGCAACTGGCGAATCAGGTGAACCTGATAAAAACTCCTCCCGGCCACGGCCGTCATATGACCTTCTAAAGACAGCCGCGAGTCCAGGAGGACGCCCAAGTTGCGAGCCCTATCTGTGGGGGACAGTGACTCGCCCCCAGTAGTCAGACATGGCGTCAACTGACTATATCGAGATGTCGGAAACCACAGCCACTCGGTCTTGGAAGGGTTGAGCCTGAGTCTGTTCCTCCCCATCCAGATCCGCACAGCCTCCAGGCACCAGGACATCACTTCGAGGGCATCGTTGGGGTGGTCTGGGGTGGAGATGTACAGCTGAGTATCATCAGCATACTGATGATACTTCACCCCAAAACCACGGATGATCTCACCCAGCGGCTTCACATAAATGTTGAACAGAAGGGGCGAGAGGAGCGACCCTTGTGGCACCCCACATACAAGGGGCCTCGGGTCAACCTCTGCCCCCCTGTCAACACAGACTGCGACCAGTTGGAGAGAAAGGAGGAGAACCACCGTAACACGGTGCCCCCCACTCCCAGCCCCTCCACTCTCCCGTTTGAGCCTTTCTGCCAGCATCTGCAAAGGTCAGTTGTCAATAAAGCTGCAACCTTAAGACAGCAAAGATGCAAACATTCTGGGGAAAAAGAGATTTGGAAACTAACTCCAAAGGAACCCATCCTGATGACAAAGGACAACTAACTAACAAAGGAAGGATGGAAGATTTCTATTTCAATTCTGAAGACTCTGTCCCCTCAAGTTCATTAAAGCACATCTCTATCAATCTTAGAACAAAGAACAGTTGGAAGGGACCTTGAAGATCTTCTAGTCCAACACTCTGCTATACCATTTCAAACAAATGGCTGTCCAGTCTCTTTTTGAAAGCCTCCAGTGATGGAGTGCCCACAACTTCTTAAGGCAAGCTATTCAATTGGTTGATTGCTCTCACCATTAGGAATGTTCTCCTTAATTCTATGTTGCTTCTCTCCTTGATTAATTTCCATCCATTGTTTCTTGTCTTGCCTTTCAATGCTTTAGTTTGACCCCTCATCTTTGTAGGAGCCCCTCAAATATTGGAACACTGCTATCATGTCACCTCTAGTTCTTTTCATTAGATTATACATAGCCAATTCCTGCAACCATTCTTCATATGTTTTAGACTCCAGTCCCCTAATTATGTTTGTTGCTCTTCTCTGCACTCTTTCCAGTATCTCAAAATCATTTTTTATATTGTGGTGACTAGAACTGGATGCAGTATTCCAAGTGTGGTCTTACTAAGGCTTTGTGTAGTGGTACTAGTACTTCATGTGATCTTGGTTTTATCCCTCTATTAAAGCAAACTAGGATTGAATTGGCTATTTTGTGGCAGCTGTACCCTGTTGGAGCGCTGCATATTGTTGCCTGCTTGAGTTAAGGAGTTTGGCCCTTGACCCCCAAAATACTTCTGGGCAAAGGCATACACTTTCAACAAATTCTGGTGATGGCATTTGCCATCCTGTGAAGATCAGCTTTTAATGCCAGTAGATTATCCTATATCAAGAACTTGCTAGACATCAACATTGTAAAAAAAGCCTTCTATACAGATATTAATAGCAAAATAAAATCATGGACAGGAACTCTAACTTTGCATGTACTGGATGCTTTCTTTAGTCCTGATTGGAGTTTTCTCCGGAGGAACAGCTATTTTATTTTCTGAAAGAGACATAAGCTGAGTGGCCGCACTGCCTTCCATTAGAAATGTCTTTCAGTTGCCACCCACAATTCAATCCTGTTTCTTACCCTCCAGGTCAAGTATTATAAGCATCAAATTAGTATGTATTTATTAAATTATGCCATTTCGATTTTGCCTTTCTGACCTGGAGGGACCTTGATGGTAGCTAACAGCATAATAACATAAAAAGGGTACATTAGCAGCAATCATATCCATAGCAAAATCAGCACAACAAATCAACACATTTATTCATGAATGCCACAAATAAGCCACGGGACACCCTATATCTGAAACATTCAGATAACAACAATAATTCTCACTGGGAGCCAGGCTTTGGAAAGGCAGATGAAGCAGCTCTGGAAGATTGCTTGGTTGATTTCCTTCCACTTCTTTGGGATCAAAACAACTAGCCCAAACTTATCCATCCTTGCACTACAATGATGCCACAAAATAGTAATAGCAATAGCACTTAGACTTATATACCACTTCATAGTGCTTTACAGCCCTCTCTAAGCAGTTTACAGAGTCAGCATATTGTCCCCAACAATCTGGGTCTTCATTTTATCAACCTTGGAAGGATGGAAGCCTGAGTCAACCTTGACTCAGATTCAATCTGCCAAACCGCTGGCAGCCGGTGATCAAAAGAAGTAGCCTGCAGTTCTGCACTCTAACCACTGTGCTACTGCAGCTCATTGCTTGGAATGCTTGGAAACATACCAGATAATCAAGGAGAAAAGAGAGAAGCCATATGGTGATGAAACAGCAAAAACCTGGGCAGTTGAGCTTGGGTTTTGTTTTGTTTTTTATAGTCAATGGCACTGAGGATAAGACCACTGAAAGCAGCAAAACAGAAAGGAAACTATGGTGCTGGCCAAAAAGGAGAGGGGGAGTAAAATCTCAGCTCACTGCCAGGTTAACTCTAGAAAAAGGAAACATCCAAGACAAAGAAGTAGAAGAGAGACATAATAAACCAAATAATAGAGTTAGAGGAAAGCAGAAATCTCTATACCAATGATGGCAAACTTTTTTGGCACTGAGTATCCAAACCAGAATGCGTGTACACGCCAGACAGCCAGAAACCCAAAGACCAGATGGCTCGTGCGCATACGTGCTCTGGAAACCAGAAGAGCACTGGCAATGGTGCTCATGTCCACAGAGAGGGCTCTGTGTGCCACCTCTAGCACACATGCCATAGGTTCGCCATCAGGGCTCTATACCATTTCAGACAAATGGTGGTCCAATCTCTTCTTAAAAACCTTCAGTGTTGGAGCACCCACAACTTCTAGAGGTGAGTTGTTCCACTGATAAATTGTTCTGTCAGGAAATTTATCCTTAGTTCTTGGTTGGTTCTCTTCTTGATTACTTTCCATCCATTGCTTCTTGTTCTGCCTTCAGGTGCTTTGGAAAATAAAACCATTAAAACTTTCAAGTAGGACATGGGAACATTTATTCTGACTATGGAAAACAATCCCTTCAATTCTAGTAATGCCTAACTACATGAGACACAACACATGTCGCATTACAGAAGCATCTTTAAAAGAGAGGTACTGGTCATGGATTACAGCAGAGTAAAGCAAGTAAATCTGGTCTTCTAGAAAGACATCTATAACAGAGGCTGCCATTTAAAAGTAGGCGAATAATTAGCAAGAAATCAGAAAGCAAAGCTTAGCATCTATTACCGCTATCTACCTAAGCAGCTTTTTTTGTCTTCTGATGCTCATATTCATGGGCTCAGTTAAGCACCTTACATGCTTTAAATGGTGATCTCCAACTCTATTGCTATGGAATTTAATTACCTGAATCTCTAAACCGGCTGGGTGATCTGTATTCAGGAAGAAGCCTTATCAATATCTTGGCAAACAAAGAGCTTGTCATATGTTCCTGCCTAAGAGACAATAATCGCATCTGTGTTTCAGGACTAGTACTGACGAAAAGCTATATTTTTCAGCTTGATGAAAGAGAATTGCTCAAGAAATTTATTACAAAGAAGATAAATTCTTGTGGATGAAGTGTAGTATTCCATTTGCATGAGAGTGTCTGTCTATTGTTGTAAAATCATCTTTCTAACAGTCTGCAGTCTGCCTGGGTTGTTACACTCACATTCAGAGTGTGAGCAAGACACCATGCACAAATTTCTCCCCATTGCTATTATTATGACTGATCACACAGTCAACCAGATATTTAGACTGGATTTGGCATTTTGTTTACTTACCGAATCCTTCCCAAGGATCTAGAATAGGAAGATGTTGTTGGTTAATAATATTAAAGACATTGCCACAGGATGTAAAACTGTCTTTTGCAATTGACTGATGGAAAGGAGGAGGAGGAGGAGGAGGAGGAGGAGGAGGAGGAGGAGGAGGAGGAGGAGGAGGAGGAGGAGGAGGAGGAGGAGGAGGATCAAATAATGTGAAATCAAAGCTGCCAGTTCATTAGTTGATGTTGATTTTGGCCTTCATTCACATCAAGTTCTTCCCAAGAACTTAGGAAGTTGCAAAGTATTGACATAATATATGCAGATCCAACCAGTGTGGGCTTTTGTAACTGACAGTTGAACACTTTGTTCATCTTTTAAATGAACATTTAATGTTCGTATTTTCTAACATCCCACAATTAAATCTGGTGTGGTATGCACAAAGACTTTATCAGTTTGTATTTGGAAATCATACAATATTTTAACCTGCTAATTTTTTACTACTTTTTTCACTATATGTTCCCACCAATTTTTCATTACTGGTGAATTACAACTTTTACAGATTGTATTATTGCTTTATGATTCATTGCACAGTCAATGTTCAGACTGGAACATTTGGCATCTTTGCCCATCTATTGAATTCTTCCCAAGGACCTAGGATAGGTAGATGTTAATAGCCGATGGCGTTAGAGATGTTACATCACAGGATGTAAGCTGTTCCAAGTAAAGCTGCCTTTTGCAATTAACTGATTGTGAATTTGTCAATATATCCAATGATAGTCAAGTGGTGCTCCAGTTGTTTATCAGATTGCACCCAAGGCACCTATTAATACTAAATTTGCTTTCTTTTGCCACAGTCAAAAATGATTGGAGAATGTTTACCTCCCAACTAAAACTCGTCCACCTTTTGAAGGATACATATATTTCTTTTTGTTCTCATTTTCATGAAGAAGCACCTATCACTGTGTTACTGAATAATCTGCCAACTAATTTAATAACATTCTTAGGGTGGGGAGGTATTAGTGGTCCACATTGCTGCATGTGGCCCATAAGCTGTGATTTGCTCATCCTGCTTTAAAATTTGGAACCTGCTAGTATAATCACTGTAATTACCTTGTTTCTTGGGAAAAGCTGTCATTCATTTTCTTGGAAAAGTAGGAAACAATGCTAAAATCACAAACTGACACTCCAAATGAAGTAAAAAAAAGATGGCCATTTATTTATTTATTTATTTACTTGACTCTGGGTGGCTTATAAACATTAAAAACCAACACTGAAGCAATACAAATTAGCAATAATTTACTATTAAAAGATGGGGGAGAAGGGAGAAGGATGCAGGGGAGTGGGGAACATCCTTCCTATCTTGAAACTGCACTTCCCTTATACTTCATTCTGAATTTTCTGCATCATGCTAGTGAAATCCTGCCAAGAAAGAAATGTAAAACACTAATGACAACTTTTTGTCTTGATGTTTGATGTTCAGAGCTCATAGATCTTGAGGATATGAGCAAGGTATGCTGAGAGATGAAGACTCTGTCTCCTATCATGGCTAACTAAATCATATAGGACAGGGCTGTCTCTCTGATTAGGAGAGACAATCAATGCCTCCCAGAGGGGAGAATATATGTTGCCTTTTGCCAAAAGGAGCTAGTTTTGATGCCTTTTTTGAGCAAATCCTGCTTTAACTTGGACAATAATTCTGAACCATATTAAACATTCAACTTTGGGGAAAGGTGAATGAGAAGTTATTACATCATGCCAAATAATTATGTTTCACTACTTTACTAATTATTTCAAAGCATTTTGGTTAGGTTTTCTTCTGGACATGGTGTTAGATTGCTTTGGACATCTTGGTGAATGGTGTATGCCAGAAGTTAAACAGGGGAATGCAACTCTGCTTGTATTTCTGGATATGTTGGTGGAATTCAATGCCATTAATTTTCTGGATGATTTAATGGAATGAGGGCAATGTTTTGCTGTGGTTCTTATCCTTTCTGTCAAATCAACTCCAGAAAGTAGTACTGGAGGAGCCTGGATAGCTCAGCAGACTAAAAGCATTGTGATTAACTCCAGCTGTCTGCAATTCCTGTAAGTTCGAATGTCACCAGGCTCAAGGTTGACTCAGCCTTCCATCCTTTCTAAGGTAGGTAAATTGAGGACCCAGTTTGTGGGGGCAATAAGATGACTTTGTATATATATACAAAAGTATGAAGGTTATTGCTTAACACATTGTAAGCCACCCTGAGTCTCCGGAGAAGGGTGGCATATAAATCAAATTAAAAAAAAAAAAAAAGACTAGTTTTCTGGGCCTAGACCAATGGCTTGTGAGGGTTCCTTCTAGTTCTAGAAGATGTTTATAAAAGTATGGGGAAATATATTTGGACTAGTGGGTTGATGGTAGCCAAGTCTTCTGTCTGTCAACTTGTGATGCTTCTCTGACCTGCTCCCGAGTTGCCATAGGCAGGGAGAGGGGAAATCATGCCTTGCAGCTGCACCAAGGAATTTACTCCTCAGTCATAACAAGATGTTTTTTGGCTGAGCAAGTCAAGGCCATCTCTGTGGATACCAGCAATGCCTGGAAGGGAGTAACTTCTGCAGGCTGTGAAATTACCTCGTTGAAGAATGTGACTGGGTGAGACACTTTGGGGGGGGGGGGGAAACAGGGTCAGAGGCAAGGCATGAAGAGGGTGAAGTTGGCTTCACCTAGGTAATGCTGACATGGTGCTCCTAATAAAAGACTGGGTTTTTATTGCCAGATGGCTTGAGACTCTTAATTGTGTTAGAGCACTGGTTGGAACCCTGACACTGCGCTTATCACATAACTCCAAAGAAGCAGTTGGTATCCTTGAATGTTTAGTAAGGATTGGATGCAGGATAACATCAAATCTAAACATATATATTGGTCAACAGAATGCTACATTCAGGGATTGAGATTCCATTGCTTTCAATGGCATTGTACTGATCTTGAAATAGGACCTTTGCAATTATGGCATCCTCCTTGTTATAAATTTGCAGATCATAGCTGTGATAAGTAACATGTCTGGTAAATAATGACTAGTATACCAGTTGTCATTCTTCTTCACTGTCTTGGTTGCCCCTAACTTTATTATATCCCCTCTTCACTACTGAAGCTGACTTTAAGTGGGGTTTCCTGGATGCTTTCCAAAACAACATCCAGTAGATCAAATCTCACCAGCTCAAGGTTGACTCAGCTTTCCATCCTTCTGAGGTAGGTAAAATGAGGACCCAGACTGTTGGGGGCAATATGCTATTTAGTGTACTGTTGATTGTTGTAAGCCGCCCAGAGTCCTCAGAGAGTGGGAGGCATAGAAATATGATTAATAAAATAAATGAATAAATAATCCAAACCTCTGCTTAGGTAGGAAACTATTCCATTTCAGACAAATGGTTGTTTAATGTCTTCTTAAAAACCTCCAATGTTGGAATACCCACAACCTCTGAAGGCAAGTTGTTCCACTGATTAATTGTTCTAACTGTCCAGAAATTTCTCCTTAGTTCTTGATTGCTTCTCTCCTTGATTAGTTTCCATCCATTGCTTCTTGTTCTGTCTTCAGGTGCTTTGGAGATAAGGTTGACTCCCCTTTGTGGCAGCCCCGAAGATATTGGAACACTGCTATAATGTCTTCCCTAGTCCTTCTCTTCATCAAACTAGACATGCCCAGTTCCTGCAATTGTTCTTCATATGTTTTAGCCTTCAGTCCTCCAGCCTCCAGGTTTTCTAAAAACTTCTAATTAGGCACATATTTTCATCAATTTGTTGTTTGCCAATGATGCTGAGATAATTAAGGCAAATAGCAAACAGAATAAATTTATGAAAATCAAAAAGTTGACTGGAGAAAGCTTTTGCTGATCCACCATTACCATTCCCTGTCACATCCTATCCCAGATCCTATTTCCCTATCTCAGTGTAAACACTTCTGGCTTTCATATTATCAAGCCAAATTAGCCTTTTCATCTTCCATAGAGAGCATTCCCATTGCTCTTAGCGAACAAGTTTCCTGAAAGAATGCAAGTCTTGTTACCCAGAGGATTTACTTATGTTACAAATTGCTATTTATAGCTAATTCATTCACTTTTATTTCACCTCATGTGCATTTTGCCCAATCCAGAGACTGAACAGGGTGTGGCTAAGACCTCATGATCCATGATGACACTTTGAATTGAGAGATAGGAATCCATAATCATATGCATTAATAATATGACATACAGCACTTAAAGATGATTTGCTAACCTATAAAAATTTAATAGGACATAGGGTGCTTAAGCCTCTCTCTCATACAGACACACAGAGAGACACTTTTACTCATTTTTCTCTAAAATTAGCCTAGTTTACAAGGGGTTTGGGAAACATAAAGGACCAAATCTAGTGGTAGTATTCCTCAATAGAGAATGTCCCTTAGTTTTTTTTTTTTTACTCCCTTGCCAACAGCATTCATCGCATCTTTCTTTCCATATTGCAACAATGACCTATTGTAACAGGTCATTGTTATGTGACCTGTTATAGTGGCAATGCAGAATGAAGATCGTTGTTATTTCAAGGAGTTTAATGATATATTTTGATTTCTCCTTCATTACAAGAGAAGTCTAGAAATTTAGAGCTCATTCAGAGCTAACCTACTTGTTTTCTTTTGTTATTCTTGGTTACTGAATAAAGAAGGGTGAGGAATCTTCCTGTAACTTCAAAGATTTCGCCACTGTGAAAGTCTCAATTTTTTGATTCCCATCCCAAAGTCATTTACAAAGCTCAGGATCAGATCTTGCAGTCTCCTGACGATAGCAGGACCTGGTGCCCAGTTTTGATCACAACTGTGGGGTTGTTGTTTGTTCAGAACTTCTGCACAGAATCCAACACTAGGTACTGTAGAAATTAGCTACCCTTGGGGTATCTCTCCTGTCCTTATGAGCTCCTGGAAGCTTTTAAGAGATTTGGGTGTCATCTTGCTTGGTATGTATGCTTTTTATATTAGGCTTTTACATCTGTTTGCTTGAGCTAATAATAAAGCCTACAATCCCTTTATTTACTGGAGTGTTCATTGTCCCTGGATCTAAAAGCACCAACTGCCTCAGCACCTGATCATTTGGCAAAACACCTGCTGCATAGCAGATGATATTGGTCATCCTGGATCTGACCTGGTTTTCCCTGGGTCTTCCCTGTGACATGCTGCATGGCAGTTCTTCCCTTCGGTAGCTGGTATCTAAACCTGATTTGGTGGTTTCTTTGCTTTTCACTGCTTGGATGCCTACATATTTCCTAGGCATCCAAGGCATCCAAATTCCATTCAGCTATTTTTGCCAGTGTTACATTAACACAGTAGTGTTCCTGATTCCTGTAGTTTGCAATTTTTTCTCTGGAATCCCATAACTTGGATGACTGAGAATCTCTACAGACTATAGAATTCCAGAGAAAGAAAAGAAAACAACAACTGCAGACTACAGGAACCAGGAGCACTACTCAGGTGACCCTGAGGACACAGATAAACCTCCAAGTGCTTCAACGATCCTCTATAAGGATGCAAACAATCAGATGTCTGCAAGGAATATAAATCCTTTCATTCCCCAGTGTCCTGTCAGAGCTGAAGAAGCTTCTTAGATGAGAAGTGAAATGTCTTCAAAGAAAAAACAAGGAAGTCCAGATGCCTCCTGAAAAAGTACTTTTGGGACAACCATGACCTGGATGACTGAGAATATTTACAGACTTTTAATATCATCTTTTTTATTACTGCATCTGCTTAGACTGTTCTCCCCTAACAGCTGCATAACAATGAACTTCTAACTTCATTCCAATCTTCCACAAGCCCTATCTCTTAAAGAAATTCTTCCTTACTGCATCTGAGCTAATGTAGCTCCCTGAGATAATCTTATGTTTGCCCTGCCTCCAAATCCCTCTCCTTTCCCTGTATTTTCTTATTCGTAGGATTTTAGCTAATATCCTTTACAAAGGAAACTGCCCTTTTCTAAGTTGCATGTTGGAATGGCAGCCCTTCATTTTAACTGCTTTAAATTATATTAGTTGGGATGACTCAAAGTGCAAATCTAATTAGCTGCTCCATATAAGGGTTGCCTAGCAGCCAAAATGAAACCAAGATTTTTGGTTTATAACCTTTGCTTCCATGAAGAATAGTGTGGTGGGAATGGTTTTAGACACTCACATACACATACACAAAGTTGTTATCAAGTGTATCTTGACCTCCTTTGCAGATTTTAATTTTTTGAAACATGTTCTACCGCTGTAGAATCCTTCCTTCTGTTTTTCTTCAGAATCACATATAAGAAGCCCAGGAAAATGTTTTAAATTAATAATACTACTATAATTGTTAGTTAATATTCTGGATTTGGTCTCCTTTTCAGAAAATCTTACTAAGACCTGTGCAAAGTAAGCAGAATACCACCAGATGAGGACCTTAGGCACTCATACCTTAAAGCTTCACAATTTATTTTGAGAAGACTCTATGTTGCCCAAAGTGATTTCCACCCATTGCTTTTTGTCCTACCTTCAGGTGCTTTGGAGAATAGCTTGACTCCCTCTTTTTTGTGGCAGCCCCTGAGATATTGGAACATTGCTATCATGTCTCCCCTAGTCCTTCTTTTCATTAAACTAGACATACCCAATTCCTGCAACTGTTTTTCATGTTTTAGCCTCCGGTCCCTTAATCATCTTTGTTGCTCCTCTCTGCACTCTTTCTAAGAGTTAAGTATAATGGTATAGTCCCATACCACTGTACTTAATCAAAGTTAGATTTAGAGATTATCTTAGGTTAACTAGGTGTTTTCATATGCCAAACTAATAGCTTTATACTGGTGTAGGCTTCCCTAGCCAGTATCTGTTGGGCAGCGTAGAGCTTCAGGAGTCAGTGACAATAGATTTCCTAACATTTCAGCAGGAACTTCAGTGGGCATCTTCAGAGCAAGATAGACTCATGTACCATCTCTCAGAAAGAAAAATCTATACGTTTCAAACTGCTTCAGAGCTGTTGGAGAAACCATTTTATTGGATCCTGTTAAGATATTTAATTTAATTGCTGGAACAATACAGTGGATAATGGGCTAGAACACACAGTGGTAATTGATTGGTTGGAGAGTGTGGGTTCCTGCATGAGGCAATCTACATTATGATTGGTTGCTGCATCTAAAGGGTGGGGTTCCTTTTTCCCCTGCCTTTTTCTTCTGTGTGTTCTGTATACTCTTCTGTGATTTACCTGAAGGTTTACCTCATGATGTAGTAATGTGTCTGACTATCTTATCTTCTGCAAATATAGATATTAAAAACATATTTATTTATATAAAACTACAAGTTC
This sequence comes from Masticophis lateralis, assembly GCA_030761175.1. NCBI lineage: Eukaryota > Metazoa > Chordata > Lepidosauria > Squamata > Colubridae > Masticophis > Masticophis lateralis. The sequence continues at coordinate 333,281,677 of JAUDYJ010000001.1, forward strand.
ACATCTGCGTCTCTGACTTCATTTGGATACCTGCTGTGCAATTCCCTGACAGATCCTATATAAATCCCAGTGAAATTTCCACAGGCCTTAATTCACAGACAAACTCATGCACAAGCCATGGAGACTCAAACATACCATCTGGAAAAATGGATCTGAAAACTTTTATTTATTTCAGTTTGTACCCATTTTTTCCACTCAAGGCAACTAATCAATAAGGAAGCAAAAGAGAGGGAGAGAAAGAGACAACATTTATCATCTTCTCTTCCCCTGCAGAGAAAATCTAAGATTATGGCCCATTTTCTAGCATAGTCTGTAGAGAAAGAGTTAATTATCCAGCTGAATTTGATTAATATTAATTCATTCAGTGAACACATACCTCATCCAAAGTGGTATTCAAGAACTGGGTACTCCAGTGAAAGGAATAATTTTCATCACTCACAGGGAAAGAAATGGCATGATTGTTAGATCTCCTCAATATTGGTGTCTTGTAATTACATTTATCTCAGCACATCAAAGAGTCCCAAGGTATAAAACAGGAATATTAGTCTGCAATATAATATTTTAGGTATCTGCAGGACATTGTTTCAACCTATTTATTATAAGAATGGTGTTACAGTTATAACATATTCACTAGAGCTCAGCTGTAATAAACAGTGGTTTATTTTTAGGATCTGAGGACTCAGTATCATATTGCTATACTCAAGTCCTGGTTTATGTCAAAGTCCACGTAAGACTTTAATTAGGATTTATACTGGGAAATTTGTTCATTTTGGAGAAGGATAGAACAAAATACAGGGTTGATAAAATGAGAAAATGAAACTGGAAGACATTCTTATAATCTAGTTGCTGAGATACAGTCTTCTTATTTTCCTTTTTCACAAATAACTCTATTGAATATTATTACAAATGCAGTAAGATGACATCAAAGAGTGTTAAAAGTGATGAACATTACAGAACTCCTTCATAGGTGACAATTAAAAGGCTTTATTATTTAAAAAATATACAAACTATACTTTGGCATAAGCCTTCCCAGAATAAGCTATAAGCAAACGTAAAACCATTTAAAAAATTAAACATTCACTCCATTCCAACAGAACAACAAATCTGCTTTTCTAAATCCAGCTGTGACATGGATTGAAATGATTTTGAATAATCAATACCAACCAACCTTACTTGGAATTGACAAGCCACAGTTCATCCCAGCACTTCATCCTAATCCTTTTGCCATTGCAGCCTGAAGCTTCTCAGCATCTATAGGTAAAATAATTGAAAATGAACGTTTTCAAAAAACTTTCATTCTGAGTTTCAACCTTTTCCTCTGTTTGGTCACCATGACCATAATGTTCTGTTTAGAATATGCTAATCACAGTCCCTAATTTTTTCAATTCCCCTCCTTCTTCATCCTTCCTAGATCTGTAATGAGAAATGAAAATGCAATTGTACATTTGTTTTCCCTATCTCATGGACCTAAAAGAGAATGTGGCAGATATCTGGTCAATTTTACATGGTTAATAAAACAAAGCAAAACAAAAGCAACGGAGCCAGTTTGGTGTAGTGGTTAAGGCACCAGGCTAGAAACTGGGAGGGTGTGAGTTCTAGTCCTGCCTTACACATGAAACTCAGCTTTGGGACAGTCACTATCTATAGACCAACTCACCTTACAGAGTTGTTTTGTTGTTGTGGGGAAAAGTGGGGGAAGGAAAGAGTATTAGGTTTGTTTGACACCTGAATTACTTACTAAAAATAATACAGGCAGAATAAAAAATTCAAAACAAGAATCTCCTTCACTGTTCCATGGAACGGGTTTGTGAAAAAAGAACCAACAAAATAGATATGCCATGGTCCAGAGGAGAAACATATTTGAACATAAACACGTTGCTCCATTAGGGGCAAAGGGATTTTATCCATTTCTCATGATTTCATGGTCAATTCAGGAAATATTGTAAAAGACATGCCATTTCTGTAGAAATTTATGTATGGCTGTGAGCAGAAAGCATAGGGGAAAAGAAAAGGAATTCTGGAAGGCCCCATACATTTTCAACAGCACACTGAATTTTTAGGAAAGGACAAACAGTAGGTTGATTTCATTCAGCTTGCTACAGCCCGACTGGGAAAGGAAAGCCTAAATCCTCTCTCATTACAATTCATGGTGAAGTTATTTTACACTGGTAATCTGGAAAGCTATAAGCATCTACTTTTCTATACCTTCTTTCAACTACTCATTTTTAACTAAGCATTTATCATATTCTCCCATTAGTATAAGACTGAACTTTGTGTTATTTTAATTGGTGTTTCTATCTGCTTTTTTTGCATTGTTTGCCTTACAGCTTTTTACAGATTTAATTTTTTTAAATGTCCATCACTTTAAAGCATTTCAGAGCTGAGCTGAATTTTTATGATGCACTCTTGAAGCTGCAATCTGCATTCCTGATGAAAGAAACATTTGACAAGCAGCTAGAGATCCTGAAAAAAAAAATCAAAAGGAAGGTTGTGCATTTTATTCAAACCCTAGACATTAATCACAGCTTAGGTAAAGCTGGGCTCAAGTCCCTAAAGTTGTCAGATAGCAACTCAAAAGCTCCAGGCAGCTTAATCCCCACTGTGTATACCAAAACATTGTTCATGAAATTTGATTAAATCAGAAAGTTAAGCAAAATGCACCTAAAGGCATGGAGAACAGTGAACATCAAACAATCCTGAGTATGCAATGAGAGCCAGCTTGTGGAAGTGGGGAAAGCACATGGTGCGCTAACTGAAGTCTACATAATTTCTGCTCTAGTGAATCATGCCGTTCTGCTATGAATGTATTGCTTCAGCATGAATGGAATTTAATAATATTGGGGAAACTCTAACTCCCAGAATTCCCGTTATAGAAAGTTAGCACCCACCCCTCTCCTAGAAGAATGAAATATTTTGAGAAATATTAAAAAGGCAGAATAATATATTTCCCTAAAGGAGAAACATGCTCTTAGACAGAGCCCCCCCTCTCCCAATCTTTCTTAATAGCCCCATCAGGACTGGGCCAGTCTGTCTACAAGACAGAAGACATTCAGTCTCAGGGTGATAGGATCAGTCCTCACTGAAGATCCAAACCAGAAAAGCTATTAAGCCACAATAGGAATTGCACAACATAGCCCCTTCATTGCATCAGCCAAAGCTTCAACCAAGCTTGACTCAGATAACTTACAAAATCAGTTATGACCCCTGCATAGCCCCATGGGAGTCTGACAACAACCAATAGAATACATGCCCTTGCTACAGGAACAGGAAGCTCAAGGGAGAAGGCCCCAAAATGGGTATAAATAACCCTCACTCTCCACTCCATGTGTTCAATTGCACCAGGACCATGTGCTTGATGGTTCTGCTCCATTAAACTATTTTTTCCAATCAGCCTCCATGTTTCCAGTGTCTTTCTCCCTTGGAACTGAACCAAATAGATATTTCTTCCAACACTGTCATCAACAATCCAAGAGGCTTCAAAGTTATCAGGTTGAGGATGGCTGATGCAGGATATGAAGAATGGATCTTCCACCCTGACTTGTATCGCATTGATATTTTTTGCTCCTAACAATGTTGCAAAAAGAAGTCTCTGGATGTCACTGGAAATAAAGGAAACAAGCATCACAATATGAAAAGGTAACCTTTTTTATGTTTTATGTTATTTCTCAAGAAGCAGCTATTTTTTTTAATCAATAATGTTATGCATCAGATTTGCCCAAAGTCTGGATTCCAAGGGAAAGTTGGAATACAGATAGCCCTTGCTTAATGACTAGTCATTTAATGACCATTTCAAGTTACAATAGGCTCAGTAAGAGTATTTGTGTCTTGTGAAGCACTTCCAGTCATCGTAAAATGTCATGTTGGTCATATGATCATATTTGGGGCATTTGGCAATCAGCTCACATTTATAACTGGTTGCAACATTCTACAGTCACATGGACCATGATTTATGACATTTTTGCTGTTTTCCAGCAGAAAATGGAAAAAATCCACCCATTGGATATAATGGGTTTACTAAAGAATACACTTTGCTTAACAATGGTGCTGACTCACTTTACAACTATTATAAAAAATAGTCATAAAATTGAGACAGCTTACATGGTAACCCACTTCATGACTGTCTCAACTTACAACCAAAATTTCAGGGCCAATAGTGGTCATAAATCAAGGACTATCTGTATATATTTATACATTAGGGTTAGGGAAGGTCACATCTACACATTATGGTTCAACTTGGAACAACTGAAAGAAGTTGAAGAATAAGCAATATGTGAGAAGCTGGCTAAACGTTACAGGAATATATTTAGAAAGACTACAACGTTGTACAGGATTGAACCAATGGAACACATGGGCTTTGGTCATTGTGATGTGTAAATGAAGAATTCCCAAAAAGAAGTTGCTTTGCTAAAAGAGCAGGTCTATGTGATTATCAAACACAGAAATGAGGAAAGGTACTGATGCAGAAGTATTACCTGGAAGGTCTGAATTCAGAATTTACGATACCTAATAGCTACTTAGTTTTCTTTCTGTCCTTAAAACATAAACTTTGAAACATCCTTCAGATTTCCTCTGGGAGTGAGACAGATCCTGTCCCAAGGAATTACATCAATGTCCAATGCAGCAACTTCTTTAATTACCATGAAACCAAAGCCAAAGTATTACCTAGTGATTGGTTCCCTTCCTGAGCCCTACTTTCTACTTTTGTTTTTTCCATGAATCATACAGGTTCAATCTGTCACTTTTCTCTATAGGATTTGATACTGGGAATCCAAAACAACTAGATATAAAGACATGCGATCATTCTGTTAATTCCCATAACACTGTCATATGCCTAAGGATATCTAACTATGTAATAGGGCTGTATTGTATTGCTATTATCCTTCTCATCTTCTCATCTTTTGCTTCTTGTCATCTTTCTCATCTTTCCTACTACTTTCTCTTATTAGTACCTTATGACTTATCACTTGTTTGTCTTATGATTTATGATTGTATCTTATGGTTTATGATTGCATCTTATGATTTATGATCTATGACTTATCATTTTGTTGTTTGTATGTACACTGAATGCTTATGCACCAGAGACAAACTCCTCATATCCAATCATACTTGGCCAATAAAGAATATTCCACTTCTCACCCATCCTTTCTGTTTGCATCTCTTGCCTTCACAATCTAAAATGGCACATTTTCATTCCATGTTGTTTCAACACTATGTAGTGGCAACACGTAGCTGGGCCACTGAATAATTCATCACTGCCTAATCTCCATTATAAACAGTCCTTAAAACAAGCATTTAGAGCTCAGTTTGTATATAGGCAGTAACATTTGCTTCAACTAAATGGATGGGGAAACAGGAAGATAAATGCCTCATGAATAATAACACTTGGTAATGAGTGGAATCTCCACCTATATCTGTATTGTGGAATACATGGCTACACTGTTAAAACACCATAAATGGAATAATTTCCTTCTTTTAATCCACAAATAAGAACTTATTGAGTCCCAATGATCCAATCTGACAACCAAATCACCTTAGTTTTTTCATGGAAAGAGATAAACTTTATATATAAACCAGAACCTGACTAAATCTGTCTCTGACACGGGGGATACACAGTGTGCTGCTTGAAAATTTGGAAGCTGTACATATCCAGGAAAACATAAGGGCTACAGTAAATATAGCAATAAAACAAGAAAGCATGGGTAACTGTGTATTGAGTACAAAAGTACATGAAAAGTGTGGAAGAGGGAAGTTTGTGGTTGAGCATATACAGTAAACAAATGATCTAATCACAGTAGTGGAAGGGGAAGGACAAAAAGTCATGATGATATGGAATCATTGAATTCTTCAAAAAATGAGATGAGTTTTCCACTGAAGCAATGGCAGACAGAAGATGGCTTCACTTTTTGCAGAGCCAACAATCACAGCAGAATAAGGAGCTAGTAAATAAGTCAGTGCTTCAAAATCCCTCTCTGGATAAAGAGGAACAGCTGGGATAAGCATAAGTTCTCCAAACAGATGCTCCCTAAAAGGAGACTATAAAACAGCAGTCTTCAGCAGATTTTAAAACTTTAGGAACTGCGGACTTTGACAGCCACAATTTGGGTCTTCAAACAGATCTTGGATTCATCCATTTCTTCTCTTAATTGCTTAGGAAATGATCTGCTAGCTGTTTTTTTTAATGTTAAGAACCTTCAGAATGACAAGTTTCCTGACACTGAGTCCTCCCTCAGTCCTCAGCAAAAGCAGTTTCATGTAAGATTAAGAACTTGAAATCATTGTTTTTTTAAAAAAAAATTAAAGCAAAGTGATTTTGGAAGGTTACAAATAGATTAAGGGAAGGTTGCAAATAAGTCTCTGAAATTAATTATAAGAATCTTGGGTTGTTTAAAATCCTATTAAAATACATGTGAAGATTTTGCAATTAAGTCTAAGAAATTTTCCTGTGGGAAAATGTTGTAGATAAGAGAAAAGCATGATAAGAGGAGACTTTGAAGGATGGACACAAGAGGCCATCAGAAAGAGCTAAAGATTATAATTAAAGGAGAAGAGACCCACGAACACAGATTGGTGAAATACATATTTTTACTTATGAAGAAGTCAAGGATATTTGGCAACAATGCTCTCAGAAATTTCCCTTGTTTCTCTGCTGCCATAAAGATGGGTTTAAAAGAGGAGACAGAAGAGGATATTGTTGAGAATGGGGCTGTTTTGGGATATGTGTTTAAAGTGACAAGATACAAAACTGATAGCCGCCTTGAGTCTTCGGAGAAAGGCGGCATACAAGTTGAACAAATAAATAAATAAAAAAATACGGGAAAAGATGTTACTGACAGGCTCCAAAAACCAAGAAAGATAGGCTGATAGGCTTCTTCTAAGCAGTTTTTCACCTACAGATAGAAATTTTGCCAAATTAAAGCAGACTACTTGTACCATAAAACATACTGTATACACTGAGAATTTCAAGGAAGTATTTGTTTTAATTCTCTTTCTCTCAAACAAAGCATCTAAATTTTACTGCCTTTTGCTCCTCAGGAATCAATCCCTCTCTCCTGGGAATCCAGACTATACTCCACCACAGTTACACAAGATTTACAAATTAAACTGGCTATTTTTCAATAATTAAAAGGGATACACAAGAAATAAAACAGAAGGACTTCCGGTGGCGCCTTCCTCGTTGGCGGCGGGCTTTTCATGCCCGCCGGTCTCCCGGCGCGTTAGAGCCGCCTCACAGCTGGCAGGCGGCTCGAAAAACCTGTTCCTCGACGGGAGGAGCAGGCAGAGCTTCTGGGGGTGAGGTAGAACCTCTTTGAGCCCCCCAGGAATTTTCCATGTCCTGGGGAGGGCTCAGAGGGATGGTTCCCTCCATACCCCCAGGGTATGCTCCGCGCCGAGAGGATCCTCCGCTAATTATTTAATTAGCGGAGCCAGACGTGGGAGCAACACCACAATTGAAATCACATTTGGAACAGGCTGGAAAAGAGAAAAGAAAATTTCAAGCAAGTATGGATTTTTTCTTTAACGGAGTTTTTCTTTCGGAACAGGAGGCGGGGGAAGGGGGAAGGAGAGGAAGAAATTTGAAAGTCTTTAAGATGGCGACAGGCTCTGCCTGAAATGAAAGTGACAGTGGAAATGGAGTGCAGAGCTTAATCTTGAAAGGAATATCCTGTTATAGACAAAGAACCTAAAGGAATAGAGGCTGATTTAAACAGATTTTTTCTACCCCTTTTTGTTTTTTTTTTCTTTTTTCTATTGAAGCAAGGAAGATTCTTGGGTTTTGTTTTTTTAAAAAAAAAAAAAAGTAAAGATGCCTAAACCTAAAGGAAGGGGGGGCTCCCCTTTGAATCAGATGAATAAAGTTGAAATGTCTCATGTGCAGAGACTTACAGAACAGGAGTTAAAAGAGTTAATTACAAGGTCCTTAGAGAGTGTGGTAGATAAGATAAAAGGTTCACAGAAGGATCTTGAGGAACTGGTTTCTGGGAAATATGACCAATTAAATCAAATCATTGCTCAAGTAGCCTCAGATTTTTCAACAGCGCTGGCTGCAATGGGGAAGAAAATGATTGAGATGAGTAGTAAATTTGAATCTCAAATACAAGAGTTACAAATGAAACTCCTGGAAGCAGAGGCCAATAACCATAATATTCAGAATGATGTTATTATGCTTCAAATTAAGTCTATGGAATCTGCAATTAGATTGAGAGGGATAAAAGAAGATAACAGAGAAAACCTAAGGACAACTTGTGCAAAGGCCTTTGCAGAATTATTAAAGTTACAAGATGAACTAATTTTGGGCTCTATTGTGAAAGTTTACAGAGTTAACTCACGTTTGGCTAAACAAAGGAATTTGCCTAGAGATGTTGTTGTCTACTTCACTGATAAAAGATTGAGAGATGATATTCTACAAAAGTCTTATTCTGATAGACTGCAGGTAGCTGGCACACGAATCAGGGTCTTCAAAGAGTTACCTTCGAAGGTTTTAAAAGACAGGAAAGATTTTGATTTTTTGGTCAAGGAATTGAAGAGAAGTAATATCCTATTTAGATGGGACTTTCCAACTGGTATAATTTTTAGATATCAAGGTGTGAGACATTGTTTGAATACTATTGAAAAAGCAGAATATTTTTATCAAAATATTTTTAAGGGAGCACCGAAACATCTCAAGAATAAAAAGTCAAAAACAGAGTTTGCAAAATGTGAAAAGAAAGAAGAAAATCAAAGTGTGTTAAAAGTAAAAGGAGATTTTGGTGGTTGTCCAGAGGATTCTATTATGGATTTTTTGGATGAGAAAACTGAATGCCCCAGTGTTTCTGGGGGATTACAAGACCTTGAACTGCTGGAGGAAGATTCAAAAAACAAAGTTTTATATCGAGATGACCAGCAGCAGAGGTCCAATACTCTTCAAGACATGGGGGTTGATGCTAATCGACAGGAATTAGAATTTAACGAAGAAATCCGACTGGAAACCACAGGTGATAAATTCAAAGAGCATCGTGAATTGTTTGATACTGAATCTGAAAGCATTGAAAGATTTGGAAAAAATGGATTAAGCACAATAACTGGTTAAAAGTTTATTCGAAATTGGATTAATTTTAAACTCACATATTAAAATGGATTATAAAAACTTTTACTATGAAGTTTATCCTGGATTGGACATGATATCCTGAGTTTTGATAGATTGCTGCAAAATTAGCAGCGATCATTGGTTACCCAATTATATATTTTGGTGGAACATATCGTCTAGAAGAAGACTAAGAACTTGAAAACATTTTATAACCCGAAGGGTTGAATTGCAAAGGGTGGCAGGATTTGAACTAATTTCAAAGGAACATCTGGGAATGCAGCTTTTGTTTGAAAGGCTGCAAAAGCCTATTTTTAGGTATAGTATAAGCTAGTTGGAATGATTTTTTCCTAGAGGAGTGAATATCTTCGCGGTTGGATTTTACTTATATAAAGTCACTCGGGGGGTTGTGTGGAGAAATGTTTTACTTTGCTGATGGGGGCAGCGGCAAGATGAAGATTATTGAAGCGGATTTATGAGAGGAAATATATTTGACATCAATCAAGTTGAAGAGAAGATCGAAATTTGGATTATATAGACTGAGAAATGAATTAAATAAAAGATAATCTTTTTTATGATATAACTGTATGATTATAACTACATATGCATATATATTCTTTGTGTTCTATGTTTTTTGGGGGGGGGTTCTCTTTAGTTAAGGGTGTAGTTAGGATAGAACTATAATGGTGTTTTTAATTATAACTATTTTTTTTATTATAATATTGTTTAAATATATTAATGTTTGTTCTTGTTAGTTTGTTTTTTACTTTTTTGCCCTCTTTCTTCCTTCTCTTTCTTTTCCTCTTTCGAAATTTGTTTAATTTAGAATTTGAATATTTAATAATCTTTTTCTTTTTCCCTTGTTCTAAATTTTGTTTTTTTTTTAAACTTGTAGCGGAAGTCAGGGGGGGGGATAGGGAGGGAAAGGGTTGGGGAGGGACGATGGGAGGGGTAGGGGAGGGGGATGAGGGGGAGAAAATGGAAAAAATTTTGTATTGTAAAACTTTTTCAATAAAAAAAAAAAGAAATAAAACAGAAGAATGACTTGGACAACTTTATTTTAGGCTTATAAAAAAGAAGTTTTAATCATGATAGAATTCCTGAGAAAAGACAAAGAGAAAATGGAAAAATAAAAATCAGTTTGGGGGATATTATTTAAAAGTAATAATCATCAAATCATCAAGATTTTTAAAAGCATAAAGAAGGCATATGAAGTTGGCTTATTTGATCAGAGTTTAAAAATATGTATGGCTTTTAGTAGTTGTTAATAGGCGATTTTTGACCAGGACTAAATGACAAGACTTTAAAGATTTATATAGAGAGATAAGACATAAGAAAATATATATTTTTGTTAAAATACAGATTACATAATTAATTATTAAAAGTATTAAATTTAAATGAATTAAAACATTATATTTAAATATAAATTAATTTCTGAAGGGATTAAATACTAAAATTTTTAGTATGTTACTATTTCTGGTAGATGTTAATGGATTTTTTTCTTTACTAAGTTCAAATGATGAGGGTTTGAAATTTGTTTATAAAGAGGACACAAGATAAGAGAAAATTTTTTTTGTTGTATATTTAGAGAAAATTATAAATTACTGTGTTAAAAGTAAAGAAATATGAAAGTCATGATATGTCACGTGACAATGATGTGACGATGCAAGTTTAACACTCCTGTTATAACTAGAGCTTTAGTTAATTTCTTTCCTCCCTTTTTTTCTCTTGCTTGTTAATTTCTTTTTATTTCCTATGTTCAATTCCTTTTTTTTTTTGCACTTTGCATAGTTTTGTTTCTCCAAAAGAGTATGATATGATAGACGTGTATACAGTTCACATCTGGATGATACTAATTTAAGGAACGATAATGTAAATCTATGTATTTCTACATGGTGAAGAAGTCAGTGCAAATAGCCTGACATTTTCAATGAACAAAGAAAAATGACTATGAATTGCCAAGTTAAGGAGGACTGCAGCCTCTTCTCCATCTAAATGGCACTTCCCAAATCTGAAGTTGAGGAAGGACGGGGAGGGGGAAGCAGAAATAAATCTTCACATAGAGCATTGTTTGTCTTGTCTGATAAGATTGATTGTTTATAGCGTAAAGCAGAAACAGGGCCAGTGTAAAACAAGCTTTCATTGATTGTTGAGAGAAAATTGACTTCCTGAAGAATTTCAAATAGCTTTTGGATCAGAAGCAGAAACCCACCTCATGTCAGTAAGCAATAGATGATTGAGGTCTAGAAAGAGTCCAGAGAACTTTAGCAATGTCATGTTTATTTCATCTTTTCCACAAACTGGCCTAGGGAGATATATAATTGGTGGTGAGGCACTAAATAACTTTTATGACTAGCAGCCTATCCCTTTCAAAATCATTCTTTTAATAACCATATTTTAGTAACCATATTTCTAATAACCTTTAAAAAACTTCCCAGGTTGTTAGCCTTCAGTGTATCATAGGACATCCATCCATCCAATCCATGGCATTTATATGACAACCCGCCCATCCAAATAAATTGGGCATTGAATAATGCAGGGGGAAAAAAAACCTAAGACATTCCATTAAAATAAAGAAAAACAAAATATGTCCAGGTTCAATAAAATTTCCATAATCACTTGCACCCATGCCAGAACTCCTCTAATTAACATCTCAGTGACCAAGAGTTTTCTGGACTGGACTTTTTGGTTTAGTTGTGCAATGAGAAATAGGCTGAGGTTCTTTTTGCTATTCTTAGTCTCTCCCCGTTTAGTTTATTTAGATGAACTCAGATGCTAATAAAAGAGAGAGAAAATAATTTGTGAAGCCTTGCTCACAGTCACCCATGGTTTAGTCATCTCCAATTTGGATTATTACAATGCACTCTAAATGGGGCTGCCCTTGAAGAAGCTGCAACTGACCCAGAATATAGTAGAAGCAGAATGCACATTTTTAAGTGGCCTGTGTGGGAGTTGCACTATCTTCCAGTTGCTTTCTGGGTACAATTAAAGGCCAGGTTACTTGTGAGACTGCTCCTCCTTGGGGTATCTGTCTGTCTTACAAAGTTAGATAAGGTTGGCATGTCCAGTTCCCCATCTGATTCTCAAAGGTGCAGCTTCTCCATGTGTGCTCTAGTTTTTTAGAACAGCCTCTCACCTGAGATCCAAAATATTGGTACCCATTTTAGCCTTCCAGAGGGCTGTGAAGATCTTGCTCTTCTGCTGAGCTAGGATGAGGGGTGAAAGATGAGTCAGAGACATCATTATGTGGTCTTTCTGTTAAATCCACCATAAATTTTCTTCTACAGTCCATTTCAGAGGTGGGTTTCAGCAGGTTCTGACCAGTTCTGGAAAATCGGTAGTAGAAATTTTGAATAGTTCAGAGAACCGGTAACGGAAATTATTAGTTGTTTGGAGAACCAGTAAATACCACCTCTGACTGGCTCCATCCTCATCTATTCTCTGCCTCCCGAGTCCCAGCTAATCAGGAAGACTTGAGGATTTTGCAGTAACCTTCCCCTGGAGTGGGGTGGAAATGGAGATTTTATTCTTCCCCTGGAGTGGGTTGGGAATGGAGATTTTATAGTATCCTTCCCCTGCCTTGCCCGCCAAGCCACACCCACAGAACTGGTAGTAAAAAAAAACCCACCACTGGTCCATTTGTATCCCCATACCAGTCTCTCATTTATACTTTTCTATCATTTTTTCCAGCTATACAAAATAAGGGGGAGAGTGCAATATAGTGACCAGGACCAATCACAATATTTTGAACCTAATGCTACCCCAGAAATTTACATAAAAGTTTATAATACTGGCAATTTCCGCTTTGATTCCTTTCCCAGAACTCTCCATTTTTCTCTTGGATTCCATTTTCATCAAAATATTTATCGGATTCTCAAGTATGAATTGAATTGATGGGTTGCAGATCTCACTTAACTTTATCAGCTGCATGAATATAATACAACATAAGGCTGCATGATTAATCAGCACAAAAGTGTAAATAACAATCTTTAGTTGGAAAAGGCTTTCTCCCTTACCATGGCCAAAAAATATAGTTAATTTAAGACCACCCAAAGCTAGTATGTCTCCTTAAGTGTATTAATCCATTTTCCTTTCACTTTTAAAATCTAGGAGTTCATTGCCTGTTATGGGAGCCGAGCATAAAATTTTTGCTAACCTCTGTGGATGCAAGGGTTTTTTAAGAACATAGAATAATAGAGTTAAAAGGGACCTCAGAAGTTTTCTAATACAACACCCTGCTCAAGCAGGAGATCCTATACGACTTCAGACAAATGGTTGTCCATTTTTTTTGAGAGCCTCCAGTGATGGAGCACCCAAAACCTCTAAAGGCAAGCTATTCCATTGGCTGATTGCTCTCACCATGAGGAAACTTCTCCTTTTTATTTTTTTAAATTTTCAGAAGCTTTTTTAAAAGTTAAACCTTTTAAATCTTTTCTAATTTTTTTTTAATTTTCAGAAACATTACCCTTTAAGAATCTACATTATTCAAGAGTCTATACAATTCAGGAGTTTGATATTTTAACACAATCTCACAGAGGTTATGAACATCTGGCAAAATCTTCTGGTGTTTCAGTGATTGATTGATTATTGCCATCAAATTCATGTCTACTCTTAATGGCTACATAGATTTTCTCCAGGACAACCTTTCCCTGGCTTAATCCTTCCAATGATGCACCCATCACCCCCATAAGTGAGTCCATCCATTTTGCTGCTGGCCATTCTCTTCATCTCTTTCCTTCTAACTTTCTTAGCCTCAGAGCCTTTTCCAGAGCTACAGTAAGTCTTTGTATAATGTTTCCAAGTAGGATAATTTAAGCCTGGTTTTTTCTGCACGACAACTCTGGGTTGATTTGTTCAATGATCCATTTGATTATTTTCTTGCCTCTCCATTATCTTCTCCAATAAATTTCAAAAGTATCAATACTATTTCTAATTACTCTGAAGCATGTCAGAAAGAAGTAGGGGAATCCATACTACTTAACCTTGTTCTCCAATTTGTGAAGACAGAGAATGGATTCTGAAGCATAGCTGACAAACAGTAATTAGTTGGAGCCGATCCATGTCATTATGCCTGTCTTGGTGAAAGAAAACAGAGAATAAAATCTGGTCATCTCAGTGGTTGATCTTAAAGCTTAGGTAGAATTCCCCTTAAGGGAACCATTTCACATATTGTCTGATCACAGTACTATGATCAATATGCCTGCATTTCTACTGTTGCAATTTCTGTAAGGGTCTGCTTCAACTCCCTGGTAGCAAAAGGAGCCCTCATCTCTGAACACCACGGTGGCAGCGGCAGTCTCCCCAGCAGCGGCAGCAGTGGGAGGGACCCCATAGAGAGCTGCCAGGGCAGGAAATGCCTTGAGACAGGGAGATGGTGTGGCTGCACACAGACCAAAGGCTCTCCCTCTTGATGTCAAATTTGATGGAGACCCCCAGCAACTGGGATTTTTCCTAGTCCAGGTTTTCACCTACAAGCACCAATATGGAAATGACATCCCTACCGAAGAGGCTAAAGTCCAATTCATCACTCTGGCCCTGGAGGGAGCTGCAGCAATGCCAATGTCCCTGAGCTGAGGAATTTTAACTGAATTTTTCATGACAGCCCTGAGATAGAAATTTGAAGATCCCCTGACTGACTGGCAAGCCAGAGACTCAATCCAACTGTGAGGCAATGGTGCCAACCAGTGGCTGAGTACATGGAGGAGTTTTGGGACCTGGCTTGCCATCTAGACTGATCGGAGGAAATCCTTGTGAGCTGTTTCAAGGATGGCCTGCATGACGACCCGTATAACGCCTGTGTTGCCAGGGGGAGATCCCATTCATCTCCATAACTGGTGTGTGCTGGCTGAAGAGATGGAGATTTACCAGAATCGAAACAAGTATTGTGGCAGCAAAGGGTGGAAGAGGTCGTTTTCCCCCTCCACCCCGAAGAAAGAAGGAGAGAGGCTGCCAAGGCCAAGTTCAACTACAATGATTTTCTGCCAGCTTGAAGTGTGGGAGAGAGGGGCACCAAACAGCAGAATGCTGAGCAAATCACCCCATCAAGAAAATGGAGACGACCTTGGCAGGAAAACCAGTGAGAGCACAACCCCAGGGAAAGGAGAGGGCACTAAGAAGCTCGGAGGTTGTGGAGTTCATTCCCTCCCTTCATAGAGAGGATAGAACTCCGACCCCGCCTGTGGCAGATCAGGGCCGATAGACAGCGAGTCAGATGACGACCCCTGGTAAGTGGCCCCATCAACTCATGACCACGTTCATAGAATTAAAGCTCCCTGGGACTGAGCAGGGACTAAAGGGGTCCAAAGGGGCCCTTCAAAATTTTGAGGTAAATTGGACTCCCCTATTTGAAATTATTTGCGGTGGGGCACCATGTAATTGGTAGATGAGATTCAGGAATAGTTGCTTCCTAGTTCAGGGTGGGGCCCACTCTAAAACAGTCTCCCCCTTCTTTGTCCTCATCTTCTAACATCGCCAGCTCCTCTTTCCATCCTTTCTGATGACTGCCTCTCATGAAGGTGACTCCTTTTGTCCTCCCTCACCAGTTGTCCTTCTTCCCAATGCCTATGGACTATTTAGGCTTATCGGGGTCTTTGAGGCTGGCTGCTTCCTCACTCCATCCCTTGAAGCTTGATTTCATTTGGTCGAGGCATCGCCCCAGCACTTGCCATTCTCATGGTTGTCTGCCTTGGGTTGACATTGTTTGCAAGGTCCCCACAATAGGACAGATGCCTCTCCGGTTTGACCAGTTTGCAGACTTCGCCTAATGTAAGGGTCTGCCTTAACTCCTCTCCCAAAAAAATAAAGCTCTTGAAACCAGTCACATAAACTGACTTGGTTTCAAGCAGGTTTCTGATGGTACTTTTATGACAGTGACTCTCACATTACTCCAGCTGCTCACACAAATTTGTGATTAGGTCAGGTAATTGGGACCACATAGCAACAACTTGGAGGTTATTATAGTAACGTATATCCATTTAAATGAGGCCAATGTAGGAAAGCTACCTGCTGAAACTCTAAGAATGAAAATAATGCATTCCTAGACATTGTTCAAATATCTCTTTGCAAATTATGCTGCTACGTTTGTTGATTAAGATTCAACTCATGGCTGAGAAGCTGGCATAATCAATGGCCTGACAACAGCATTTGCATGTGGTATGTCAATGGCCCATGCATTTCAATGTCAGCTTTTGGAATAAGCCTTCAGCAGCACCTTGGTAATTTTGCAGGATTACCCAGGGATGAAGCCAGCTGTTTAAAAGAAATCCATTCTCTGCCATAGGATTACAGTCCCTGGAATAACCTATGCAAAATACTGGAAAATCCAATCAAACTGCAAGAATGGGGAGATGGCATATTAAGCCATGGCATTTTGCCACTTTAAATAAATGAACATGGATTATAAATACTAAATTACACAGGGAGGCCTTGTGTCTGTTTAAAGCAACAATGAAAGTTGTAATAATTGGTAAGTAAATTTTGTTGACATAACGGCTTACTATTTACAAGGTCTAGGTAGTATCTACTTGCCAAACTCTAGAAGTTCATAACACCAGATATTTACCCCATATTTTTTTAAAAAATAAATAATAAATATTATATAAATAAAAATGTAGCTAAAACAATGAATCCTGCAGGCCTAGATGATCATCCAGCTCCAAAATGTACTTTTAATGCTACTCTGTTTGAGATGTATCAAAGATGTAGGAATGGGGACATAGCTTCTTTAATTTTTTCCTTTTTTATTATTATTATTGCTAATTAAATATATGTGCTTTACTTGTACCTCTTCCCACCTTCCTTTTTTTCTTTTCTTTTTATAATTACTCTGTCTATGCATATATTTAGAGCCGTGATGGTGTACCTATGGCACACCACAGGGCGCACATGTAGCCATATCAGTGAGCACACCAGCTCAGCTCTGGCCATCTGATTTTCGGGCCTTCTGGGCCTACCAGAAGTAGGGAAATAGGCTGTTTCCTGCCTCCGGAGGGCCTGTGGGAGGGGGGAAGGCCCGTTTTTCTTTTTCACTTGGCTCTAGATCCTCTCTGTGCATCTGGAGAGGACCCAGTCTAGATCCTAGACTCCTAGGCAGACTCTGGAGGCTGGGGACAGCAAAAAGGTCACTTCCTGTCCAACCGGGAGTGGGGAAATGGGCCGTTTCAGGCCTCCAGAGAGCCTCCAAGGGAGTGGGGAAGGCTGTTTTCGCTCTCCCCAGATGCATAGAGAGGATCTGGAGCCAGGTGAGAAAGAAAAACAGGCCTACCTGCCATCGCATGACAGGAGCGGGGGGGAGGGGGAGTTGCGCGCGCATGCACAGGGCGGGGTGCCTAGAATTATGGGCGCGGGCACGTGCATGCGCGAACCTCCCCCGCCCCCTCCCCTCCTGGCCCACGATGACAAAAAGGTTAGCCATCACTGATCTAGAGCCATGATGGCATGGTGGTTAGAATGAAGTATTGCAGGCTAACTCTGCTTACTCTGCTACCCTGATCAGCTCAAGGATAACTCAGCCTTTCATTCTTCTGAGGTCAGTAAAAGTGGTATTCAGCCGGTTTGGACCAGTTCACCCGAACTAGTAGCAGAAATCACGGGTGGCTCCGTCCACCCATCCAGGCTCTATGCCTTCCTATTTAGGCATGTTTTTAAGGCCGGGCACATGTATGGAAGGTTTGCGTGCCAACAAAGCGCATGTACGGAAGGCCATGTGCGTGCATGGAGAGGGCGCATGCATGGACGGGGCTCACATTTGTGAACCAGTAGGGAAAGTAAGTGAATACCACCCCTGCCCATATTGCTTTGATGTCAAGATGACTACATTCTTTCAGTCCCAGCTGAATAGACCTCCTGGAGAGACTTATGGTCCACTTTTGGGTTTCTTGTAGACATCTGATTGAGTATTATGGGGACAGAATACTGGGCTTAGAGAAGTTCCCTTGGCCCAACTTTTCTTCTTATGCACTTCTGAACCCCCTAGGGGAGTTTAAAGAAAAAAACATAAACTTTCTTCTACCTTGTTGCTTAAAGCAAAGGTATTATTTTTGCTGAAAATTTAGAATTAATAGATCCTCCTTTCTCCTGCAGGAAGCCAAAATGATAGTTTTTGTACTGTATTTTGAAGGGGAAAAAATCAATAGTATAATAACTACAAGAAAAATCCCATTGTTGCTGTGTCCTCGGAGAAGACATAAAGAAGTAGTAGGGGGAAATTAATCTGTACTCTGGGAACTCTCTTTTTCTCTCTGTAGGCACATGAATAAGTATGTATAATTAGAAAGGATGTACAATGTAGTGCTTTTTTCCCCCTAATATACCTGCTATTAAATCGAGGTGAAGAACTGCTGTGCTTTGTTTGGACTATATTGTTCAGAAATGCAAGTACTCTTTGATATTTACCCTTTATATTGCCTTTGGATAAATATTTAGAGAGAGAATCTCTTTTAAGAATCTATACAAAAACATGCAGACCAATTTTATTTAAGGTATTAGTGTTTTTTTTAAAAAAAACAAATAGCAATAGCACTTAGACTTATATACCATTTCACAGGGCTTTACAGCCCTCTCTAAGTGGTTTACAGAGTCAGCATATTGTCCCCAGCAATCTGAATCGTCATTCTGAATATGGGGCTTTAACAACTAGCTTCTGAACAATAAAACATTGTGGACCCCAGAGGGGGAGCATCATGCTGGAGGTGATCGATGATCAATAAAAGATCCCATTTCTGTCACCACCAAATTCTTCTTCCCCATCTTTTAATCTTAAACTATATTTTTATTGTGATTATATATTTATTATTTACTTATTAAATTTATTTGCCATTCATCTCACTATGAGGTCTGAAATGCTACATATATTTTCATAATTTGTTGCTTTTAATGTTGTCTGCCGTATAGAGTTGCCTCGCCATAAGATGAGGGTCTAACAAATTTAATAAACCAATTAATTAATTTAAAAAAACTAAACAAAAATGGGCTGTATTCAGATATGCGCCCTAAGGCCTCTATAGAAATTTATGCCTTTCAAACTAGTATGGCCACTGAAGCCGGTAAAAACAAAAAGAATCATAATTTCTGAAAGATCTGTTTGAAAATGAATGAATTTCACCAGGCCAGATGGGACTGAAGGATTTTTTTTAAAGGGAATTTTAATAGCTTTTAAAATATTGACTTATTGCTTGTTTTATTCCTGTGAGCCACCCCAAGTCCTTGTCAGAGAGAGGGCGGCATACAAGCTAAATAAATAAATAAATAAATAAATAAATAAATAAATAAATAAACAAACAAACAAACAAACAAACAAACAAACAGACTGATTCTGTTATTTCAAGCCACTCCATCCAATCAAAGAAAACTTTCTATCCCAGAACAATGCTCCTGTGTGTTACACAGTCCCACACACTTTGCATCAACAACATGTCCGCTGTAGTCTGTCCTCCCATTAAATGGTCAGTACGATAGCCAATTAACAAAAGCTTGTCCATTTGTGTCTTTTTATGTCTTTTTATGTTATTTTATGGGTTTTCAAAACAGCACATGAAGCAAAATTTGCAAATTGACTAAAATTGAAGGAAATGTGCCATTGTTCTCTTAAAACTAACAAGGGATTTGTGACTGGCTGTTGATTATGCTGTAGATCAGGAGTGTCAAACTCAAGGCCTGGGAGCCGGATGCATCCCGTCCTCCTGAGCTCTGTTTTCACTGGCAGAAGATTGCAGGAGGCTGTCACAGCTGAAAATGGAGATCGGGAATGATGTCGAGCTGGCCATGCCCACCTTGGCCACGCCCACCCCATCCGCCCAAAGTCAAACACAACCCTGATGCGGCCGTCAATGAAATCAAGTTTGATACTCCTGATCTAGATGCTTCCAGGTGATCTGCATGTGCATTTGTAAATAAGCAAATATTAAAGACACCAGAATTCTCCAGCACATTTTCATCCAAAACAAACTAGGCCTTGCAATGCTGCCCTTCAGTTTCTCCTGAAGCAAGCTGGTGAGTTGTGGTGCTTCATAATATGAGGAAGGCAAATTTCAAATACAGAACCAATTTCGGGATCTCTGAATAGTTCTGAAACACGTAGCTTTTGTGTTGCCTCTGAGCAATACTGTCTTTTGATCACTGGAGAACTTCAGGATCAGAAATAATATGTATTAGTTTCAGCTATCTGAATTTTGTTTAAATATAAGGGAAAAGCTTCCTGCTGGTAAGATCTATGAATGGAGGTTGTGGACTCTCCTACTCTGCTAGGTTTTTAAGAAAAAGCTGGCTACCTCTCATGGATGATTTAATTGATTTTCCCATGCATTTCAGATGATTGGACTAGATAATAGTAGTCGTCTCTACTGCAGACCCCTCACATCCTGGACATAAACTGTTTCAACTTCTCCCCTCAGGATGCTAGTACAGGGCATTGCATGCCAAAACAAGTAGACATAAAGACAGTTTTTCCCTCATGCCATCGTTCTGATAAACACCTAATTCCCACAGCATTGTCATATGCCTAAGGATATCTATCTAACCATGTAATAGGGCTGTATTACTATTATCCTTCTCATCATCTCATCATTCCTACTACCTTCTCCTATTGGTATCGTATGATTTATCACTCTTTCTAACCTGTGATTTATGATTGCACCTTATGACTTATGATCTATGACGGGGTGTCAAATTCAAGGCCCGGGGGCAAGATCCGGCCCGCGGGGTGCTTAGAACTGCCCCATGGGACCACCCTGGAAACAGCAAAGGACCAGCCCTCAGTGCCTCTGCCAGTGAAAATGGAGCTCAGGAGGGCTGCAGGAGGCTGTCGCAGCCAGAAACGGAGCTCGCAAGGGCTGCACACAATCCTCCCGAGCTCCATTTTCACTGACAGAGGGTTTCAGAAGGCCATCACAGGCAGAAATGGAACTCGGGAGTCCATTTTCGTGGCAGACAGTGATGTTGAGTTGGCCATGCCCACCCTGGCCACGCCCACTGCAGCCCCCCCCAAGATCAAACACAACCCTGATGTGGCCCTCAATGAAATTGAGTTTGACACCTCTGATCTATGACTTATGACTTTGTTGTTTGTTTGTATGAGCTTATACACCAGATACAAATTCCTTGTATGTCCAATCACACTTGGCCAATAAAGAATATTCCTATTCCAATAAAGCAGGGCTGTCAAACTCAGAGCCCACGGGCCAGATGGATCACTCACTGGTCATGCCCACATCCAGTTTAGCGAAGGGGGTGGGGAGTCACGATATGTCAGGTGATGATGCCATGACGATGTGAGTTTGACACCCCTACAATAAAGAATATTCCTATTCAACAAGGGCCTAAAGTTCAGCTACAGTTTCTAAGAACCCTAGCTCATGACAGCTTTCTGATTTTTTTTTTCCTCATGGATGGTCATCTTTAAAGTACACTTTCCAGCAATCATTTAGATGGTGATAGAATGCAGAAGAAGAAGGCAAACACCAAGTCCTATTTTTACCATTTCCTGTCAAAGACAGTGCTGCAAGCATATTGCTTTTTTCCCACTCTGCTTTTACATTTTGCCCAGTGTCAAAGAATAAAGAAAGCATACCCTGAAGCGTTCAAAATACTGCAAACAGATCTGATTTCATAACTCACTGTAGCTTGACATTACAAGGATACTTTCAGGAAACTGTTGCTTTGGTATCTTTAGCTGGATATTTTTATTTGGAAATGTCAGCTTGACCTCAGAGAAAACTTAAAATTCACAAAGCGAACCCATGTGAGTTCTCAGAACAAGTATTTTTTCTCATAAAAGAAGCTAGGAAGCTTGGGATATTGATACACATCAGTTCTTTTATAATTTACTTGATAGAAGGATCTGTCTCATACCTTGAAAAGAACAAGAATACAATTTCATGTTTCCTCCATAGAAAAGTTCAGAGGGTAGAAGCATCAATGGCAGTTTAACTAAGATGGATAAATAATTCAGGACTTCCATTTGTTTGATTTCTCTGAGTGGAAATAAAAATACTTCAGGTGTGCAAACCTCCAGATTTTTTTCCCTCCCTCTGTAAGATACAGAACTGGCAATATTAGAAAGGTAAAATAATTACTGCTAGAGAAAAGACTAAAGGAATTGAATGACCAACAGTGGGCACATGAGTTTATTTAAAAATATACATTAGCTGATTTACAAAGAATACAGATCTAATGAGGGGGTCTATGTGCACATTGCTCAGCAATGGGATGAAACTAAGGAATATAGCCATGCAAATCTTCAGCCTGATTAAAATCTTACATTCGAAATGCAAATTTCAGTCCAACTGCCAAGACAGTCCTAATTCAATGTGTCAAAGGGATGCCTCCAGATCAATTCACCCATCACTCTACATTAAATTAGATTAATTTATCTTAATTGAGTTGAATTTGAATAGAATCATATCCTTGTAGTAGGACTACATAGGGCATATAATAATGTGGTCAATAGTGGAATCTAGATCATTGCTGTTGTAAATAGCCCTTATTAGGTGAAAGAGAAGAACAAATAACTTCAATAATATGCAATTCTGAAGATTTCTTCAGCTGGACTAGCTTAGGCCTTTCTTTTTCTTCTATGTGAAGATACCTACTGTATATCTTTCATATGGCCCTTATCCTATTCTGCAACCATTGGTCCCTACAGTAAGGGAAAATTCCACATTCTAGTGTCTACTGAAGTCTCCACTAAACCCATATTTTTTCACAAAGATGGGCCTTAAGAGGCTGACATTAGCCAATTACATTATATTGCTTTCCTAAATTGTTTTAGGAAATTTCCTAAATTGTTTTCTGACCCAGAGAGACAATTAGGAACAGAATTGGTTGCCAATATATAAAACGATGTTGAGACTCTGGAAAGAGTGCAGAGAAGAGCAAGAAAGATTATTAGGGTGCTGGAGGCTAAAATATGAAGAATGGTTGCAGGAATTAGGTATGCTAGTCTAGTGAAAAGAAAGACTAGGAGAGATATCATAGCAGTGTTCCAGTATGTGAGTGGCTGTCACAAAGATGAGGGGGGCAAACTATTTACCAAAGGACCAGAAGGCAAGACAAGAACCAATGGATGAAACGAAATCAAGGAGAGAAGCAACCTAGAACTAAGAAGAAATTTCCCAACAGTGAGAACAATCAACAATGGAATGGCTTGCCTTCAGAAGTTGTGGGTGCCTCGTTATTGGAGGCTTTCAAGAAGACACTAGACAGTCTTTTGTCTGAAATAGTATAGACTCTCCTGCTCAAGCACAGAGTTGGGTTAGGTGACTTCCAAGGTCCCTTCCAACTCTGTTACTCTATGTTTTACAAAAGGACAAATGTAGAGAATTGAGAAGAAGCCCACCACTGAGCCGGTAGCAGTGACAATATGATATCACCGAACTGGTACTGCCCCCCCAACCCCCCAACCCCCCGTTATTCTTACCTTTTATTTGGCCCCACCCCCAATCTATTGCTGCCTCCTGAGTTCCAGCTGACTGGCTAGAAGGAAAAAAACTGTTTAGATTCTTGCTGCGGGGCTTCAAAGGGCTGCCCTACAGCTGATCAGTGTTAAAAGGCAGTGTGGTAGTAGACCGATGCCTCCAAAAACAAATGAGTAGACTGGTGCTTGCAACAATAAATGGGTAGACCAGTGCCTCCAAAAATAAATGAGTAGACTGGTGCCTCCAAAAACAAATGGGTAGACCAGTGCCTCCAAAAATAAATAGGTAGACCAGTGCCTCCAAAAACAAATGAGTAGATTGGTGCCTGCAACAATAAATGGGTAAACCAGGGCCTCCAAAAACAAATGGGTAGACCAGTGCCTCCAAAAACAAATGAGTAGACTAGTGCCTCCAAAAATAAATGGGTAGACCAGTGCCTCCAAAAATAAATGGGTAGACCAGTGCCTCCAAAAACAAATGAGTAGACTGGTACAGCTCTGCAAGTAGTAAAAGCCTGGTAGACCAGTACCTCTGCTAAATACTAAAGAATTGTCACATGACCATCAAGCCATGCCCACAAAATAAGCCACGCCCACAGAACCGGTAGTAAAAAAATTTAGAACCCACCCCTGAAGCCCACTCACCTACATGACAGAACAAACTATCCATACAATAGATTTGAGTATAAGTTTGTAGAAACAAACTTATGGGAAGGGCTGGCAAGAGCTACTAAATTGGATTCCATTCCTTTTGCCAGATTTCCCAGCCTAGAAATCACAAACTTCCTGGTACTTCAGAGCTTACTTGGAATCTTTAGGGATGATTCTGTTGATGTCTCTCAGACACAGTTGAGCTAGATAAGTGTTTTAGTTGCAGGAAAGAATGAAGTATCTGCAGTTGATTGCCTATGAAAGTGCAAGATGTCTATGCTTTAAATTCAAGGATTTCTCCTCTCATCTTTTTGAACTGATCCTTGACACAACAAATTGTAATTCTGAAGTCTAATGGTTTTTGTATGTTCATTTAAGGTCAATCTATGTCCTGAGAACTTTCTGGTTCCTGCCTTGTTCATCACAATTCTGATACTTGCAGAGCTAATGAAGTTCATTTACAGCTTACTTTTCCTACCCAAAATTCTGCAGTTTTGTGATAAATTCATTGTTTAATATATGGTTCTATTTGAAACCAAGGATAGAAAGAACAAGCATTACATCAGGAAAACTACAGATAGTCCTCATCTTACTACCATAAAGGAGCCTATAATTTCTGTTGTAAGTCATTATGGTCATAAGTCAAGGCACCCATGTGACTGACCTGATTATTATTATTATTATTATTATTATTATTATTATTATTATTATTATTATTAGTTAATCTGTAGTGAGATTCACAGTCTTTGAGGCTGGTTAATAGCTCAGCAGCTCGAGTCCTAACCAAGGACCTAGGAACTGTTAAGGTATCGTCGGAGGATGTAAGCTGTTCCGAGTAAGGTGGTTTTTTGTAGAGTCAAAATGTTCAAGTCCGGTAAATTTAGAATTTCTAAATAGCGGGGTAGCCCTTTGGGTATTGCTCCAAGGGCTCCAATACCCAAAGGGCTACCCCGCTATTTAGAAATTCTAAATTTACCGGACTTGAACATTTTGACTCTACAAAAAACCACCTTACTCGGAACAGCTTACTACTATTATTATTATTATTATTATTATTATTATTATTATTATTATTTGCAGTGATTGTTAAGCAAACATGGCAGTTGTAACGTAAATCCATTCATTCCTATGCATGGAATGCATTCCTATGCATTTTTTTTAATCAAAAACTGGGACAACTGGCAAAAAAACATTGTAAATTGTAGTCACATGACCACAGAATGGTGAGATAATTGCCAAGAACCTGAAATGCAGTCATGTCACTGCACAGGAGTTCCCACATCAGAACTCCGCAATCGGATCATAAGGAGTCTTTGGGATGTCTGGTGTAATTTTAAACAGTTGCTAAGCAACCAAACATTAAGCAAGAACTACCTGTGTTGGTGGTGGTTTGTTCTCCGAGCTTCTTGTTCACTTTCCTAACATTTCATCACCAGGCTATGTAACACCATCACTAGAACAAGTTCGGAGAATGAACCACCACCAACATCTATCACCTGAGCTACAAATATTTTCCATCATTTGTAAGAACTAACTGTATCCAAAAATACATATCTAACCAGGAATAACATCAAAGAAATTTCCATCACCTAAAAGATATCGTCTCGAATTTATATTAACTGATATAAATTCTAGATGAAGTTTGGTATAAAAGCTTCATGGGTTTTAGAAAGTTGTGAAAGAAATGGATATATTTTTTTAATTTAATAAGACCATTTTAAAAATCTTAGCAGACATAGGTAGCTTTACCAACATTGATAATAAAATGTACTTATCTATGTATTGGAAAGTTGCATTCTTGCCACTTAATGCTCAATTTCGTTTGTCTCTTGGAAATAGGTATTTAAAGATCTAACACTTCTGAACAAAATGAAAATGGAGTTTTCCCTGCAAGTGTTGCCTTCGAAGTCAGCACCCAATATGAATTTTATACCATGGGGAGAAATAGTGTGAATATATCTAAAGGATCCCAGAATAGCTGGTTCAGAATTTACTTTGCTACTGAAATGTCCGACCTGAAAACATTAAACATGCAGTCTTAGAGGGGAAATGGCTCATTTGAGGGATAAATTGGGCAGTTTCAGCCCAACAATTTAAGCTGTTGGACATTGCTTGTGTCTGACTCATAATGAAACTATCAAAAGAAAATCACTTTAGAAATTTCTTTTCTCCCAAGAGAGAGCCCAGAATCTGCAACATCACATCTAAACATTGGATAAAGATAAAAGGAAAAAAAAACCTCAAAGAATTCCTGCAAGGGCTGCAAGAATTAGAGAAGCAATAATTCCTACCTCCACCTTTTTAAGAGGAGCATTAAGCTAATAACTTTGAGTCTGGAAAAATTATATGGGAGTTGCTATAGTCTCTAGTGACTTATCTTTCCTTCATTAAAAATGTGATCACTTTAGGAAGCACTTCAAGGTTCCTTAGAGATAATGCTGATTCTAAAATATGATCATGTTAAGAGGAATTAAGAAAATCTGCTTTATACCTTCACAGGTTTTTTGTCTGACTTGTGAAGTATAAATAAGAATTAATAAAATTTTGTTGCGGAAAAAACAGTACACAGTTCCCTAATCTGTAGCCTGGGCATTTCCCTCTCCATAGCTATTCCAAAGCAAATCTTAATGCACAGTTTTTGATAGATGGTTTGATATTTCGGTGGAAATTAACTCCACAGAAGCTCTATGTATCGGTCTTCAACATATTCTGGAACACTCTCTCTTGGCATAGCCAGATCAAACAAAAAAAAAACTTGTTAAATTATCTGAAATTTAGATCAAGCTAAATCCAGCTAGTTTATGGTTTGGGTTAGCAAAACAATATTCTAATCCATCATTTTTAATTATTTGTTAGTTTCATTTTTCCCTTGGAAACATCCACAACTGTTTTAATTTACTGTTATCATTAATAAGTGAGTGTTATAGACACAATTTCCCTATGCAAAAATTATCCGGCCATGAATGTTAACTACCTCAAAGTTTGTAAGCAACATAGAGAAAAATTACATATTTGAATATGACTAATCTTACACAACCATTAAATACAATCAGTACAAATCAATCAATACAGTACAAAGTACAAGCTTACACAATCATTAAATAATCATTAAAATTGAAACAGCTAATATAGACACCAATCAATAATTTTTTACCAATGTACTGGTATATTAATATAGAGGGTTTAAACCACGAGTATATGAGGAAAGATGCAATCTTTTAATTCCAAAATTGATTTTGGAGAAAAATGGCCTCAGTGTATTTTTTTTTCTCTGCTGAAAATATGCAACTAAGCAAACTAAAATGACATGTGGAAACAAATCATACATAAAATGTTGCCAGGTTTTATTACTAGTTTATTAGTATGTAAATTAAGAGTTAATTCTGTATTTTTTTTTCTCTATCTTGAATCCAAGTACAATTGGTTGTCTTTTCATGAATGGCTTGCCTAGGTTTATTTATCATTTTAGGGGTTGTAGATAGGGAACCCCTGCTCTAAAATCCCCATTTCCTTTTTAATGAAGATTTCCCTTGTATCCTTTGTTCTTTCACAGGAAGGAAGGAAGGAAGGAAGGAAGGAAGGAAGGAAGGAAGGAAGGAAGGGAGGGAGGGAGGGAGGATTTTAAAAGAATTAAGCTTTAGCAGTACAAGACAATTTGCATCATTATATTGTACTATTTCCCCTTTTTAAGATACCACAATGGTGAGGTCTACTTCTTCCAAGCACTTTGCATCATTCTGGTGTCACTTCTGGGTAAACAGAAGTGGTGCCATGTGGGTGTACAAATCAACCCTCCCAATAGTTCACTGGAAACTTTAGAAGAAGCCATCAGGGAGTGAAATAGTGTGATAATTTTGCCTTCCTCTTTGGAAATGGAGAAAGGCGGTCATTGCTTCACAACCCAACTATAGAGTGCTGCGTTTCATGAAACAGTGACAAAGTGAAAAGCTCTTTTGAAGTATGAAGTGGTCAAATTGTCTCTTCTCTCTCCTCTTGCCTGTCTTCCCATTTGTTTCCTGTTCCCTCTTTTATCTTTGACAATGATTGACCCAAGATATACTCAACTCCAAAGAGTTGCCTGCTTCAATCCTGAACAGGCTAAGGATTGCCGTAGATCTGCAGTGGTTACATCTGTGGAACTGACATATTTTAGCCAGAGGAAGGGTCATGAGCTCTGACTCTGCACTTGTGATATTTACAGAATCCCATTTTCCTCTAGGACAGGAATCACAGTTGCAGAGGAAGAGAATGCCAAAGCAATTAGTAGCTTTTATTATTGCTCCAAAGACTTAAGGCTATGTGCATCCCAACCTATTCAGGAGTTAGAACAAGACACGTAGAAGAACACAAATCCAGGAGTTCTTTCTACCCTTGGACTGCCTAGCTGCATGTTCCAGTGCAGTGAAATGATGGCTCTAACTTTCATTTTCTATGACATTGACTCAGCTGTTGAACTTTTGCCAGGCCCAATGGCTTGACAATGGTGTCCAATTTTTTTCCCTTTTTGCTTTTTTTGCCTCTATAAGAAAGCCTTTTATTTTATTTTATTTTATTTATTATTTTATTTTATTTTATTTTATTTTATTTTATTTTATTTTATTTTATTATTTTATTTTATTATTTTATTTTATTTTATTATTTTATTTTATTTTATTTTATTTTATTTTATTTTATTATTTTATTTATTTTTTATTATTTTATTTTAGTTCGATTTATATATGTTGCCCTTCTCCAGAGACTCAGGGTGGCTTACAATGCATTAAGCAATAGCCTTCATACTTTTGTATATACCTGCTTAGTAGGGCTTTCAGCTCCCTCTAAGCGGTGTTCTTTTTTATACAAAGTCTGCTTATTGCCCCCATAATCTGGGTCCTCATTTTACCTACCTCGGAAGGATGGAAGGCTGAGTCAACTTTGAGCCTGGTGAGATTCGAACTTGCAGTAATTGCAGGCAGCTGGCAGCTAAGTGCTATTTAACAGCACTTTAATCCACTGCTCCACCAGACTCTTTAAAAATCTAAATTTGACCTACCATAAGCATTGAAAAAATTGCTGTGAAAAGCCATTCAAAACCAAACAGCAAGACTCACCATCCACTGTCAAAAGAAAGGGCAGCACCAGGAGCAATTCAAACAAGTCAACAGGAAACCCTGGAAAAGAATTCATTATATATAATATATCTATATCTATATCTATATCTATATCTATATCTATATCTATATCTATATCTATATCTATATCTATATCTATATCTATATCTATATCTACATCTACATCTCTATCTATCTATCTATCTATCTATCTATCTATCTATCTATCTATCTATCTATTCTGAGGTTTTCGTGGGTGTTTGTATGTAGGTCTTTGGTTATTCGGGTCTTCTCCAGCGTAAAATTGGAAGTGTCTTGGTGATGTTTCGATTAAGTCTCATTCGTCATCTTCAGGCTGGTGTTTTCAGCTTTGTGCTTCTAGGAGCAATGTGAGCTAGCTGCTGTTTCTTCCTTTTAACTGCTAGTGGGGGTGTGAACTGATTGGGTGGGAGCTTGGCTGTGTTCTGATTAGGTGGAGGTGCTATGAATAAACAAGATGATACCTCCTGCCTACCAGCCATTTGGAAACCCGCCCTTATTGACAAACGAGCCCCTAACACAAGGAATGACACCAGACCCACACTCACAAGAGCCACACAGGATGATCTCACCACCACACATCCATGCAGAAAGCAGACTCAAACCCACACTGATGATGAAGCACAACCACGGACCAGAAGCCAGACTGCAGCTGCATCATTAGCTACTTTAAACCCCTCCAATCCATACATGAAGCAGACTGACACCCACCATGTAGATGTAGCGTGGAAGCACGAAGCTGAGAACACCAGCCTGAAGATGACGAATGAGACTTCGTTGAAACGTCGCCAAGACACTTCCAATTTTACGCAGGAGAAGACCTGAATAACCAAAGACCTACACACACACATGATATTTCTATATGAGGAGAGAGAAATCAACATACTTAAGATGAAAGGGGGAAATTAACACACTTATGTGAACACTTTAACTAACTTCTGATGAACCACTAACACAAACACACATATAAACACTCCTGCCTGATCAGGGAGTTGGACTAGAAGACCTCCAAGGTCCCTTCCAGTTCTACTCTGATTGATTGATTGATTGATTGATTGATTGACATACCCCTGTTCCACAAACTATGTTCTCCTTTTCACACACACACACACACACACACACACACACACACACACACACTGTTTCCCATAAATTTAAGCCCCTAGAAACAATACTTTTGTTGACTACCTTTTTGGGAGACAGCCTCTGTGCTGTTCTCTTGAAAATTAAATGGAGAACTTCCTCTTCTAGCCCTCTGCCTTTGAATATTCATTTGCAGCTTTGATCTTCCAACAATGTTATGAGAGCTTTAACATCAGACACACAAGCATAGGAGACCTTCCAGAAATTGTATACCTTTGCCATTGGTCCTTCTGGTTGAGTCTCAAAAGTTTGGAAGTCATCTAAACTGCTACCCCGAGATTAACTGTAAGGCTGAATGATGTGATATCACTACCCCAAAATATTTAAGAGAACCATGTTGGTTCCCAAAGGTCAGGCACAATTTCAGTATTATTCCTGCAGGTCTACCTCCAGCAGGAAACTCACGTATAACAGAATAAGAGTTGGAAGGGACCTTGGAGGTCTTCTAGTCCAATCCCCTGCCATTTCAGACAAATGACTGTCCAGTTTCTTCTTAAAAGTCTCCAGTGATGAAGGACCCATAACTTCTGAAGGCAAGCAATTCCACCATTAATTGTTCCCAGGAAATTTCTCCTTAATTCTAGGTTGGTTCTCTTCTTGATAAGTTTCCAACCATTGCTCCTTGTTTTTCCTTCAGGTGCTTTGGAGAATAGATTGACTACCTCTTCTTTGTGACAGCCCCTTAGATACTGGAACACTGCTATTATGTCACTCTTAGTTCTTCTTTTCATTAAAGTAGACATGCCCAATTACTTCAATAAAGTATATTATAAAATATACCGATGAAGTATACTTTATTGGGATTCACGCCAGAATGAGAATCTCATGTTCCAGAAACCAGGCAAGCTTTGTGAGAGTCCAAGGGGAGCAAAGTGTGTGTGTGGAGGGGGAGGGGGGCTAGCAATGCCATTTATTTGGCAGTCATTGTCTGACCTGGAAGCCATCTTTTTTTTGTGGATCTTCAGGGCTGCCACACTTAGTGCTGTGGGAAAGTGGGAGGGGGTTGTATGTAGTTGGTAGAGTTATTTAGCCATAGCAACATTCTTATCTGAGAGTCAAGGATGTTCAGCCTGCACCTGAATTGATTGGACCATATGATGGACATGTAGGTGCAGGGGAAGGGACTTTGACTTTCTTTTGGGTGGGGAAAACCCAGGAGCTTTCAGATTCAGATTTTCCCAGATGTGCCAATATGACATCTCCATAAAATGGATTGCCTCAGAGTCTTACTTGGTTGGAGGTATTACTTGGAACCCTGACAGTCCTGTTTATTCATTACCAAAGAGGTAAATTCCTTGTAAACATATTTACAGCTGAGATGTTAATTGCAGAGACCCATAGGACTTCACAGATATGCTTGTTTTTCAGAGGAACAATAGCCTTGATGAGCCTAACATAAAACGGCACAATCTCTTCCCCATGGCAACATTATTTGTAGCTAAGGACGTCTGTGAGCTGCACTCCAAAAAGGAAAGGGCAGCTGTCAGAAGGTGATCTCCATGACACAGTCAGAAGTCTTGACTGCTTTAATTGACATTTCTGGGAAGGATTAATTTAATGCTGGAGGGAAGTGAAAATGGATTCTGCTGTCACCTGAGCAGTTATTTATGGACATGCCTAACAGAACGTAGGCAGACATAATGGTGGACTTGAAGTGTTCTTTTGGTTTCTGTTAACATAACTTGAATAGGAATGCAAATACAGCATTTTCACTTGAATCTGTGAAACAAAAGAATGACAGTTGTGGCACATTTTGTTGAGCTCAGAGATTCCTTATGGATGAGAAAGGAAGAAAGAAACTTGGAAGAGTGCTGAAGACATCATATTTCCCTGTGAATGGTCTGAAGATCACAAAGGTGGCAGTCCAGTATCTAAGGAGATGCACCCTTACATATAAGCTTCTCTTCCCCTCCCAATGCCACCATTCACTATTTTGAAACACAGCTGCCTTAATATTATTTATCTTGGGGGGCCAGCAAGCCCAACCCACCCACAGCCACATACATAAGAGCCCTAGTGGGACAGTGGTTCAAATGCAGTATTGCAGGCTAACTCTGTCCACAGGCAGGAGTTCAATCCTGACAGGGCTCAAGGTTGACTCAGCCTTCCATCCTTCCAAGATCAGTAAAATGTGAACCCAGATTAATTGAGGTCAATATGCTGACATTGGAAACTACCCAGAGAGTGCTGTAAAGCACTATGGGGCAGTATATAAGTCTAACTGCTGTGGCTATTGCTGTTAGAAGAAATGAACCAGGCCTTAAGGCAACCTATTGGAAGAGCAGGTTGGAGGTTTGGCACAAAATTTCACTAGCGCTGCCAGATGTAAAATCAGCAATACATTCCATCTTGGAAGAAAATGCATTTCAGGACCTAACTTCCTGCAATGTTCCAGATCACTGTCCTATTTGATACACTCTGCAGGTTTCTCCTTGGAGTGACATTGTTTTTAAATGACCTTTGATGGCTTGGTATCTCCAGATGATTCCCCAGATGATTCATTAACAGAGATGGAGTCCAACCTCAAAATGTTGATTTCCCCCATCTGTAATTCTGGAATGTGCTACTCCCACCCCCAACCCCCAATCAGAGAACTAACTGAAGCTTTAAAGGGATTGTTTTTGTTTTGTTTTTGTTTTTTTACTATTTATGTATGCTCTGTACAAAAATATTTAACACTCTTTTGTGCTTCAGTCCAGAACATTTACAGTAATTGTGGGCAAGACATATACTATGTTAAGTACAGAAAGTTGGATAGGAGAGGAGGAGGAGGAGGAGGAGGAGGAGGAGGGCACTATCTCTTCAATTTCTTACTTCAGGGAATTTGTTTTTAGTCAAGCAAATTCCCTGATCATACAAAGATTTTTACTTGGCGAATGAATGTGAGAATGATTCACCTTCAATCAGGGATTAAGGATGAATATCCAAATATGCTTATCTTTATGAAATTTGGACATGACGAACCTGACCTATATATAACCAGATCAGACTAATTGGCTATTTTAAGAAAATTTATTATTGCTTGATTTGAGTTGGGGATGGGTGGGCTGTTTTAAGGATGGTAATGAGAGCAGAGTCTTGAGGAGGCAAAATGATACAACAGCCAATCTTAAAAGCTTTAGCGCAGTTCCAGGAAGAAACAAACTGATGCCGAAGTGTAATTGAAAAAGAGAGCTTTCTTCTATCTAAAACCCTTTGCCCTTTGCAAATCCATCTTTGAGTAACATTGGACATTGGCTTCTCTGGAATACAGTTTGAAGAAGTAAGACAGAAAAATGTTGACGCTCCACCAGAGGAAATAGTGATTAGGAAAATTTTACAATGTGCCAAAATGGATAAAATGACAATGGAAATTAAGGGAAGAGAAGATTTGGACTATTATAGAGTGTGGAACAAATTGTACAAATGGTTAGAAAAAAGAAATCTAAATAAGAATTGGAAAATTTAATTTAATATCGCTGAAATAATGAACTATATGTTACTAATTATTGTTAACCTTATAGTATTGATTGTGCAAATAAATATAATGTAAATGTATGTATTCAGTAGAAGAATTGAACAAAAATAGAAAATGTGCATGTTGATACAGAAGGCTGTACAAATAGAATATAATGTATTGTTATGTTTGTCATGTTTTTTACTCTGTTTTTGTCCTTGTTCTTTTTTTTTCTGTTTTTAAAAGTAAAAAGCTTAATAAAAACTATTTTAAAAAAGAAAGAAAGAAAAATGTTGATGCTTTTGAACATAGATGTCGGGGAAGATCTTTTCAACATAAATGTTGGAGAACATAAATGTTGCAGAATACCATGAACAGCCAAGAAAACATAGAACACATAAATTCAGAGTTCTCAGTTGAGGACCAAGCTGAAATTATCATAGTTTGGACCCATTATGTGATCCCTTGAGAAGACCATAATGCTGAGGAAGGTGGAAGAAAAGAGAAAAAGATGATCAGCAACAAGTTAGATGGACTCAATTACAATGGTGATGGGTGTGTTGTTGAGAAATACAAAGGGCCAAGTTGGAAATAAATCATCTTCTGATCTGTCTAATTGGTCACCAAGAGCTGAACCACCTTGATGGCATATAATCAATTATCAATCAATAACATCAGCAAGCATTGGATAATTTATTCAAGAGAAGTTGCAAATGATTGAGGAAGATCATAGTGATCTGACTCATACTCTTTAGGTTGCATGTTGAATTGTATATTTCAGTGTCTTAAAGAGGGAGCAAAGAAGATAGATAGATAGATAGATAGATAGATAGATAGATAGATAGATAGATAGATAGATAGATAGATAGATAGATAGATAGATGAGGGGTGTGAGAGAGAGAGAAATAGAGAGAGAAATAGAAAAATGGAGAGACAGGTAGAAGGTTGATCAGTAGATAGATAAAATAAATAAGAGTATCCTCAAGGGTGACTAACAATTAAAATTAATATACCCAAACATCATACAAAGGTAATTACAAATAAAGAGGTTATATAACATAAAGCAAGCAGAATCAGCAGCTACCTTAAAACATCAGAAAAGATTTATGATCCCTGCAGAACAAATGCCTTCCTAAATTAGGTCTTAACCAATTGGCATACAGCCATCTCAAGGAGTACCAGCCCAGTTTCCAAAACAAAATATTCCACATTTCAGGGGCAGCCTGTTCATGTTCCATCACCCAGTTTGATCACCACGGAGACAGGCAGAAAGTTCTCAAGCCATAAGGCTCTAAGAGGCCAAACAGAGGATAATTGGACTTGATCATTTAAGGAAAGGAATTTTTCTAATTACATTACTTTTTTGGGTTTGTTTATTTATTTTTTAAAATTTCTATGCCATCCACCTCACTGATACAGTGACTCTGGGCAGTTTACAATATGATAATAAGTTTAAAAAAGTACTACAAAAGAAAATTAAAAGACTTAAATTCTGTCAAAACAATTAATCAGTGGAACAACTTGCCTCCAGAAATTGTGAATGCTCCAACACTGGAACTTTTTAAGAAGATGTTGGATAACCATTTGTCTGAAGTGGTGTAGGGTTTCCTGCCTAAACAGGGGGTTGGACTAGAAGACCTCCAAGATCCCTTCAAACTCTGTTATTCTATTCTATTTTTAATAGAAAGGCTAAAAACCAAAGCACCTTGGGGATGTAGCTCTTCTGTACTCAGCCACTCTCAACCTAGAAGGCCCCTGTCAGGGCCCCAAGCCAAACAGCAGAGCCAACTTTTCTGGCTTTTCCAGAAAATCAGGAATGTAGAAGTGGACCTCACCTCCAACAAAAAACTATTCCAGAAGGGGCCACCTCAGAAAAAACTCTTCTCCTGAATCCTGCCAGCCAAAATTCTTTGGCAGATGGGAACTAAAGAAGGCCTTTTCCAAGAGAACAAGAGGGGGGGGGGTGAGCTCTTTTCATGTATTCAAATTACGTTTATACTTTTAAATGTTATCTTATATATTCTTGACAAATAAACTTATTAAACTATGAAACTAGTCCCATTGGGGTGAAATAGTTCTCAGATAACCCGGGTTTTCATAAGCAATACAGGGACCATGTGACAGTGAAGCAGCCATGTCACTGAAGAGGGTAAGACAACATTTTAGTCCATATTATGTGGAAGCTAAAAAAAACCAGGACACATTAAGCCTACTGAAGACTTCATACTCTTATTTTACTCTTTACATCATTCAAAACCCATCCTAAATAACACAAAACCACTATTTTGATATTAAGTTTCTGGTTTATGGAATACATGGATAGCCATACAGCCCACATAAACAATGATGCTACTGGATCAATACCAGAAGATAGAAATAACAGGCTTGGTTACAAAGGAGAGAAGTTTGGGGACCAAAATACAGCATGTGTCAGGGTTCAGAGTAATATTCATTGCAAGCAAAAACTCCGAGGCAGGTAGGTTCCTCAAAGAATAGCTTTATTGGGGATATCATTTAGGCACATATCTGGTGAAAACCAACTCTGAAGGGTCCCATGGGTTTCACCTACTGGTAATTAAAAGATTTTCCTCCAAGCCCAAACAATCAGTCACATGGCCCAATCAAGGCAGCGTCTGCTGGTCTGGTGACATCATTCCTCCTTCCTCCGGCCAGATGTGAAAACATCCTTGGTTCCCAAGAGAAAGTATTTTATTTTGACTACACAATTCCAGCTGTCTCTAATCTCCACTCCCAATCCCTCAGCTCTAGCGGGCAGCACTGAAGGTCCAAGATGGCTTTGGCCAGATCAGCTTCAGGGTTGACAGGATGTTTAAGAGTAGTGTAGATGATAACATCAATTTTTATTAACATCACCCAATTAAAGCAGAATAATCTTTCAATGCCCAGGCAGTCAGAATAGCCTCAGAATCATAGTTGGAAGTAATATTACAAGATACCATTTTTTGAGCTTAGTGA
Organism: Masticophis lateralis; assembly: GCA_030761175.1. Classification (NCBI taxonomy): domain Eukaryota; kingdom Metazoa; phylum Chordata; class Lepidosauria; order Squamata; family Colubridae; genus Masticophis; species Masticophis lateralis. The sequence continues at coordinate 333,318,483 of JAUDYJ010000001.1, forward strand.
GTTCTTTGAGAAACTCGGAGAAATTGCCCATCCAATTTCTTGGTTCACGGATTTAGTATAGAATTTCAAAAGGTAGTTTTGGAGCCCATTTTTCAAGTACAATCAATCTCTGGAGTTTCCCTTCCTGCTTATGTTTTCCTGCTCAAGCAAGGAAGAAGAATTGCCTTTACCATCTGCCACCTGCATTTTGAAGATGGTCTCATTTGCCCATTCTTTAATGAGTTTATAGATTCTTTCACAAGTCTGCAGTGAATAATTCATGTCTAAATAAATGTGATCAGATCTGAACAACTCCACTGAATGGCATTTATTCATTCATGAATTTATTCATTCATCCCATGTATATGTCCACCCACTCACCATGAATCTGGGCAGCCAACAATCAACTAAAATGTGCCAAAATATATTTGCCAGAACATAATAATAGTGACATCAGGAACTGCTAGTGTGTGTGTTTATGTATGTATGTATGTATGTGTGTGTGTGTATATATATATATATATATATATATATATATATATATATATGTATGTATGTATGTATGTATGTATGTATGTATGTATGTATGTATGTATATATATATATATATATATATATATATATATATATATATATATGTATATATATATTCGACGAAGTCTCATTCGTCATCTTCAGGCTTGTGTTCTCAGCTTCGTGCTTCCAGGAGCAATGTGAGATCGCAGCTGTCTCTTCCTTTTAACTGCTAATGGGGATGTGAGCTGATTGGGTGGGAGCTTGGCTGTGTTCTGATTGGGTGGAGGTGTGTTCTGATTGTTTAGGGGCTTGGCTGTGCTCTGATTGAATGGGGGGTTGGTTGTGCTCTGATTGGCTGGGGGTGTGTTCTGTTTGGGTGGAGGCTTCGTTGTGCTTGGCTTAGTCTGAGTTGCAGGGGGATTTGAGCTGGTGAGCTGCGTTACTGTTGTTTGGCTTTGTGTTTGTGGCCATGAGATCTCTTCATGGTGGGTGTCAGTCTGCTTCATGTATGGATTGGAGGGGTTTAAAGTGGCTAATGATGCAGCTGCAGTCTGGCTTCTGGTCCTTGGTCGTGCCTCATTATCAGTGTGGGTTTGAGTCTGCTTTCTGTATGGATGTGTGGTGGTGACATCCTGTGTGGATCTCGTGAGTGTGGGACTGGTGTCATTCATCGTGTTAGGGACTTGTTTGTCAATAAGGGCGGGTTTCCAAATGGCTGGTAGGCGGGAGGTATCGTCTCATTTGTTCATCAGAACACAGCCAAGCTCCCACCCAATCAGCTCACATCCCCATTAGCAGTTAAAAGGAAGAGACAGCTGCGATCTCACATTGCTCCTGGAAGCACGAAGCCGAGAACACCAGCCTGAAGATGACGAATGAGACTTCGTCGAAACGTCGCCAAGATACTTCCAATTCTATGCGGGAGAAGACCCGAATAACCAAAGACCTACATATATACATACATACATACATACATACATACATACATACATACATATCTCATAGCAGTATAAAATCTACAAATATATATATATATTCATAGATTTTCACGGGTACAGGTATGCAAGGGGTCTTTTGCAGCAAAAGACCCCTTGCATAAGCCTGATGATGGCAGATGAGATTCTGCTGAAACATTGCCAAAATGCTCTCAATTTTACATGAGAGAAGACCCGATTACACCAAGACTTGCATATATATATATATATATATATATATATATATATATATATATGCCAAAAATTTGCAGTTTTCCGAAGCTTCAGCTTATTAAAAGTTGGACACAGGAAGAAGTAGCTTAAATCTAAAAGTTGTCCAATATTATTTTCTCTGAAAAGCAGCAATCCTGTTCTCCTCCATGAATTGTCTCTATATTAATGTATCTCTAATAAAGTCCAGGGATGCAGTGGCTCAATGGCTAAGACGCTGAGCTTGTCGATCAGAAAAGTCAGAAGTTTGACAGTTCGAATCACTAGTACCATATAATGGAGTGAGCTCCCATTACTTGTCTCAGGTTCTGCCAAACTAGCAGTTCGAAAGCATGTAAAAAATGCAAGTAGAAAAATAAGGACCACTTTGGTAACAGCTTTCTGTGTGCTTTTGGTGTTTAGTCATGCCAGCCACATGACCACAAAATTGTCATCAGACAGCGCTGGCTTTTCGCCTTAGAAACAGAGATGAGCACCACCCCCTAGAATTGGGAATGACTAGCACGTATGTGCGAGGGGAACTTTTACCTTTTAATAAAGTCCACCAATAATAATCCTCTTTTAGCTATCTGGATGCCCACAACATATTCCAGGATTGTAATCAATGAATCCTGGTTCTTCTACAACTCACCTTCACAAGGAAAAGAAAAAGATCCATTTCAGACCTGTATTTTACTCTTGAAGTAAACCTGGAAAGATAGAAGTGGATATTGAAATTGGGAAGGACTTTCTTCATTGCTATCAACGAGAAAAATTTGTCAGCTATACTGGGCAGATTAGACAGGGAACACAGCCAGATAAATTAATTCTATTTTATTGTAAAGCTACAATAACAGAATCTAGAGCCCTGATAGCACAGTGGTTAAAGTACACTATTGCAGGCAAGCTCTGCCCACAGCCTGGAGTTTGATTCTGACAGGCTCAAAGTTGACTCTGTTTTCCTTCCTTCCAAGGTCAGTAAAATGAGGCCCCGATTGTTCGGGGCAATATGTAAATAACGCTTCTATATAGTGAATCACCCAGAGAATGCTGTAAAGCACTATAGGGAAGTATATAAATCTAAATGCTATCGCTATCTTGCAAGCCTGAAAAATATTGTTCTACCACTACAGCCCAGCAAACTAGAGAGAGTGCCTTCTGAACCTCTTGCATGGCTAACCTGCAGCTGTTCTTATCTAAACCAGACAAGAAACTTGACCATAGTGTATAATTGGCATTGTCCCACTGGGTGCTCCATCTAATGCTCTTCCTGCTAGTTCAGGGGTCACCAACCTTTTGGACTTCAGGGACCACTAAATTCATAATTTTAAATCCCACGGACCACTAATATGATCTGCCTAATAACTGGCTGTGTGGGTGTGGCTAGGTGGTCATGTGTTTGAGTGAGCATGGCCAACTTGATGGCTACCTCGATGTCACTCACATTCAGGGGCGCCTTGCCAGGCTGTACTCACCCCTCCCCTGCCAGCCACTCCTCGCCTTCCCACCCAGGCTCCTTAGGGCCCCAACAGGAAGCAGTTGTTGGAGCTAAGCAGCTACCACAAGAAAGAGTTGGCAAAACAGCTCAGTTCAAATTGGATCTGACCAAGAAAGAGGCTCAGCAGAAGCACCTCACTCAGGACCATGAGCATAGGCTTCCCAAGCAGAAGGAAGACCTGCAGGAATGCAAGTCCAGGTACCGGCGCCTGGAGGCTTAGTGGGCTGAGATGGTCAGCCAGTTTCAGGACATGATGCAGTCCCACTGGAACAAGGTCCTCCAGCTCCTTGCCACCAGTGGCACTTTCCTCCAGCCTTCACCCAAAGCCCTGCACCAGGAGGCTGAAGCAGACCCCAAGTTGGAATTTCTGTCCTCCTCTGATCCACACAAAAAGACCCCAAAGAGGGACACTCTCTGCAGCAACACAACCATTCATTGCACATATCCGGCCCAGGGGCCATAGTTTGAGGACCCCTGATTTAGTGCAATATAAAAAATGCAAATAATTTTTCTGCGGACTACCAATTTTTTTTCGCAGACCACCAGTGGTCCACGGGCCACCAGTTGGTGACCGCTGTGCTAGATGATACTTCAAAGTAAGGTGGTTATGCCTGGCTAGGGAAGAGCTTCCAAGGGTTTTCTTTGGGTTGGATTAAAGAGAACTCGGCATCTGTCCCCTGCATTTGTTTCTTGCAAGGAGCACTGGGGAATGCTGTGAAAGATTTTGGGATGTAACCATGTACCCAAATCTAGCAATGCTTTTGTACAATGCCTGTGAAAAAAGGAACAAAGCACTGTTTGTTGTGGGCCTCTTTTTTCCCCTACCAAAGCTCCAGAATTGGATACTTTTAATAGATTACTCTATAAAGTGAATGACCACTATTTTCTTGATCACAGCTTGACTTTTTGCAAAAAGTTTTGCAAATTTGTTTTCCCATAATTGTGACAGGTTCTACTGCATCAGGCACCAGTGAAACCAATTAGGAACACCCAAAGCTCTCAATTGGCACAGGAAGTTCTTGGAGAACCATTGGCAGCTTTTGCTTATGAAAACTTTCTTGGAATAAGCATTTCTGCAGAAGGACAGAGAGCCGCACTTCCATCTCCCTCTAGAGAATTCCCTTCCTCTCTCTTCCTTTGCTTCCTCTAGAACAGTGTTTTTCAAATTTTAAGATGAGTGGACTAAAACTCATGTTAGTATATGTTTTAAAAATAGAACTGAATTAAAAGTTCTATTTGTGGATTCTGAATACATTTAAAGTAATTATTAAACTATAATTGATCTAGGATAATTATACCCTTTGGGGCCCATTCTTTCCAGTAGAAAGTTTTACCACCAATTTTAAGAGCACAGTTATTCCAGAGTATTCATGAGATTCTTTTATCAAAATTAAACTTTTCAACAGACTCCAAATATACCTTACTACTAGGAAAGGTAAAAATCAGAGGTGGTATTCAACAGGTTCTGACCAGTTCTGGAGAACCGGTAGTGGAAATTTTGAGTAGTTAGGAGAACCAGCAAATACCATCTCTGATTACCACCTCTCGAGTCCCAGATGATCGGGAGGAAATGGGGATTTTGCAGTAACCTGGACTGGGGTGGGAATGGAGATTTTACAGTATCCTACCCCTGTCACACACACCAAGCCATGCCTACCAAGCCATGCCACACCCATTAAGCCATGCCCACAGAACCGGTAGTAAAAAATTTTGAATCCCACCACTGGTAAAAATGATACATTTGTTCTGAAAAAACTTTATATATAACAGCTGCCAAGTTGTTTCCTTGAAACCCTCCCATTATTTCAACATAATGTTCTGTAATATGGAATGCATCAAACCAAACCAATCCAATAGATTATGTAGAGGGAAGAGGAAACGCCTTGAAGAACAGGAGAAAGCCAGGACAAGAATTAGATAAAAGAAACCTTGGTCTGAGGCAGAACCGTAACATGAGGAAATATGTCAGACAAGCCCTACCTCGTTCTCATGAACATGGCAGAAGGGGGGAAGTGTTTTCAGATTTGCAAGATTTTGTTACTATAAATTTACAATAAAAATAGTATTTGTCTCCATGCCTTTGATTTCCTAGTCCAGTTTACGTTGAAGGACTGACAGATGCAAATAGTAGAATCTGCAATTTGGCAAAATTTTGTTTATAGATCTGAGCTTTGACGAATCATTCCTGATTTTGGGACTGACATCAGCCACCTATCAAGAAAATACTATTTTGATCACTTTTCTTCCAAATTTTCATCAAATATTGACTGTTTCCTGCAAAATAGGTTTAAAAGGTCTGCTTTTTTTAAAAAAAAAACCTGATAATGTAATCTTGCTGAGCACTGATTGTCAGTTTCCTAGTTTAGCAGGAATCTTGAATCTTTTTGCTATGAAGCTTTTTCAGATGCAGATTTTACATCAGAGAACTAAAATAGAAAATCCTTCAAAGAGCACTTCATATTATTGCTTATACTCACCTTAATCCCTATTGACAGGGATTATGGGAAATGAAGTCCTGAATAATGGAATGGTGCCTTGTTAAGGAAAATTGATTACTCCATCCAAGGATGTTAAAGATAATGTAAAGAACTTACTTGATGGGATCTGAATTGTATATTCAGGATTTGCAGTGACAGCAAAGAAAAAAATGTTTTCGCTTATAATAGACAGATACCAAAAGAAATTCAGATTTCTGCCAGTTCAAGAAATTATCCACCTATGATCTACTGCAGGGGTGGGTTCTACTTACCTTTACTACAGGTTCGCAATGGGATCATGCTTCTGTGCATGCACAGATCATCTATGATGACATCTGGGTGGGTGGGAGGAGCCTCCTGCCAGTTTTACTACCGGTTCCCAAGAACTGGACTGAACCGGGGGCAACCCACCACTGATCTACTGTCAACATACAGCAAAGAGTGAGGTTGGGCATAGAGAAGGTAACTTTATGGTGGCCAACATGAGATTTTCCTTCCCTTTGATTTCTCCTAAGGCACTGTGAAGAGAACTGGACCACACACTTGGTTTCCAATTTATCAAAGCAAAATGCTGGTGGCACCAGAATTGGGTCTGTAGGAAAGCAGAGAAGAAAAATCTGCAGTTGAATGAAGCAGCATTAGCTTAGTAGGTGAGTGAAGGTGAAGGACCAAGCTTGGCTTCAGCAAACCAACAGCAGACAAACTAAAAGGGGAAGCAGCTTCACCACTCCACTATAGATGCAAAAAGCTTCTGGCCAGCTGGTAAAGGATCATTCTTACCCCACCTCTGCTCCCTAGTACAGACCGAGAGTCAGAATGAAGCCTAGGCAGCAATTCAAAATAGTAACTGATAGCAACGGAAGCCAACTAACTGGAAGGAGACTGAAGACTTTGTTATAAGCTCAGGCAACAAGGGACAAGAGTTCATAGCCCCATTTAGGAATGAGAAAAACACAGTAGTATAATGTAGCAGAGGTTTATTTTATTTATTCTATTTATAGGATTTATGGGAATGCCTATCTCATATAATAATTCTAGGTTGCTCACGACAATCCATAAAAACAGCCCTAATTGGTATTTTTTTTCCTTAGGCGCCAGACCAAATAGCCTCCAAATCGACCCCCAATGCTTGGGGGAAGAACCATGTCACCACAAGTCCTCCAAAAGACTAAAAGGATAATGATCCCTCAGATCTCAGGCAGGAGGCTGTTCCAAAGGGTTGAGGTGGCCACCTCTGAGGCAGGGGTGAAATCCAGCAGGTTCTGACTGGTTCTGGAGAACCAGTAGTGGAAATTTTGAGTAGTTCGGTGAACCGGCAAATACCACCTCTGGCTGGCCCCCGAGTGGGGTGGGAATGGAAATTTTGCAGTATCCTTCCCCTGCCACATCCACCAAGCCACGCCCACAGAACTGGTAGTAAAAATAATTGGATTTCACCACTGCTCTGGGGTCCTGTCAGATAGCAACATTTAAAGGAGGGGACCTGGAATACACCACCCTATCTAACCTGGTAGGACCTATCTAACCCAGACCCTCAGAAAGAAACAATCTGCTAAATAACTTGTGCCATGCAGGAGTTTAAAGGTGAAAACCAGCACCTGGGATTGCACCCGGAAATCAATTAGGACAATGCTACTCACACAGCAGTTATATTATTTGGGTAGATCACATAATGGTAAATCTTAAGGTCGAGATTAGAAAATAAGTATGTTTATTAAAACTTTATAATATGAAAGCCTTCCTGAAAACCAGGAAGATATGTATTTTTGTTAGTGGTCTCCAACTATTTCTCAAAAGAAGCACTCAGGGGAAATTTTAATTTAATTAATTTAATTTAATTTAATTTAATTAATTTATTGATTTAATTCAGTTTAGAAAATAGTAGAAATAATGTAAAATGTATCAGTACTATCTAGGTATGAAATATTGAAGATTCATTCTGAAGCCATTGTCTCAGTAAAAAGAGGCTGAGGGGAATAATTTGTTGAAATTTCCAAGACTGCTTCGTGGATTACTTCTTCCCCATCCTCTGGACTCCCATCTTATTTCCACCCACAGCTTTTACAAAGTGAGTATATTGAAGCAGGCATGAAACTGTTGAAAGGTGTCCCAATTATATAGAAGTTATTTTGGAGCAAATCTGCATAACAAAAGTATCCACAAATAGCTTTAGTGCTGAACTACTTGAAGATTAAAAGAATATCTGTTAATTGATTACTATTTTCTTCTGCCCTAAATATATTTCTCTTCTTTCCACACAGAGTGAAAAAGGTATTTATTTCCTGAGTGCAATTTCAGTCTCCCCTTCTTCAAAATCTACCTAGTTTCTTGATATTATTACTAACCAAATTTGATATGTTCTGCCTTAATAAGCGCAGAAAAAGGGAGGAAAAGGTTAAAATTAAAATAATTGGGAAACTATTACTGATGTTTGAACTGTTGGAACATGAAGAGGAATCCTTTTTCCTCAAGTATCCATATAGTTGTCTATGACAATTCTCAGTCATGCAGATCATGTTGTACCCAAGGCTGCTTTCAAAAGTCAATTGGAGTTTCTTGGAGGTTTCCCCCCCCCCCCGAAAATATTTAGCTTCTCATCCACTCTGAAGTTTGGTTGTTAGCTCTCTGAGAGTCGTCAAGACCACTTGGAGATTTATCTGTACCCTCAGGACAGTGGTGGGATCCTGCCGGTTTAACAGCCGGTTTGGTGATTGTGTGTTTCATGCGCACAGGTGTAGTTTTAACAAAACTAACCTTCCATGTTACTTCTGGGGAGTAACACAGCTGAGGCATGGCAAACCTCTGCCATGCAAATCAGCTGAGAGGATAAAGGTAAGTAAAATGCAGGGGCAGGCCCACCTGATTGTCGGAGCGAACAGGTTCACTCCACCTGTCTCAGGGTCACATGAATCAGAGTGCAAATGGGTGTGGAACCTTCTTGGGGCTTCTGAGAGGACTGTGTTGTAGACAGCAGATAGGTAGTGTCATATCCCTGGCCCTTTGTTGAGAAGCAGTTGTTCAACATAGATGGCCCCTTTGACCCTATCTTTCAACCCGTTATCCTTTGAAGACAATAAAGTTTACATTCTGGACAAAGAGGACTACTGGTTTAAAAAAGGGGTCAAAGAGGCCATCTATGTTAAAATTGAGCAGCTGTTTCTTAACAGAGGGGAAGGGGTACAATACAGTGGTGGAATTCAATTCTTTTTTACTACCGATTCCGTGTGTGTGGCATGGTGGGCATGGTGTGGCTTGGTGCATGTGGCTTGGTGGGTGTGGCTTGGTGGGCATAGCATGGGAAGGATATTGCAAAATCCCCATTCCCACCCCACTCCAGGGGAAAGATACTGCAAAATCCCATTCCCTCCCCACTCCTGGGGGAAGGACATTGCAAAATCTCCATTCCCACCCCACTCTGGGGCCAGCCAGAGGTGGGATTTGTGCTGGTTCTCTGAACTACTCAAAATTTCCGCTACCGGTTTTTCAGAACCTGTCAGAACCTGCTGAATAGCACCCCTGGTACAATAGCACCTATCTCTTGTCTACAACACAGTCTCAAGAAGGTTCCACACCCACCTGATTCAGGTGACCCTGAGTGTACAGATAAACCTCCAAGTGGCCTCAACAACTCTTAGAGAGCTAACAACCAAACTTCAAAGTGCTAAGGACCAGATGACTGCTAAAGAATACAAATCCTTCCATTCCCTACTATTCAGTCAGAAATGAAGAAGCTTTTTGAATGAGAAGCCAACTTTTTTCAACAACAAAAACCAAGAAAGGCCAATTGCCTTTTGAAAAGGCATATCTTTGAGATATGCCATTTGATGTAGGGATCTACTTCAAAATTGGACCATTTTGAGAGTGATTCTTTGATAAACAAGTGGGATTATCCAGAAGTATTCAAACATCAACTTAAACTCTCCTGAAATTATGTTCCTTGAGGGAGCTAAACAATGACTAGTTCTACAAAGTACATTAGAGAAGAGTGAAATAAGACTGGGTTGCTTGTGATTCAGCAGCAAGGGAGCATAATGTCAGTTTCATCTAGTAGTTAAAGGCACTAGGGTATGAGAGCAGGACACTGTGAATTATAGTTCCACTTTAGGCATGAAAGTTGACTAGGTGATTTTGGGCTAATCACCAGGAGACTGTGAATTCTAATCCTGCCTTAGCAATGAAAGCCAGCTGGATGACCTTGGGCCAGTCACTCTCTCAGGCCAACTCACCTGCCAGGGTTGTTGTTGTGAGGGAGGAGGGAGCATTATTACACATACTGTATTTGCTGCCTTGAGTTATTTATAAAAATAATAAAAGTGGGATATAAATTAATAATGTTTTAGTATTAGCATTAGGGGGTTCTAAAGACTGCAAGAGTCATGGCTGGTGATGTGCAGTGTCATCAAAGACAGTATCTTATTTTAATTTTTTGGGGTTTTAGGTTGTTTTGCACACAGCAGATGGGTTCTACTTCACAGCACACTGAAATATTTGGAATTGCATTGTAGAGTTCCATAATCCAGGGATCTGTACCAGAGGACAGTGAAAGGTTAAGTTCTAACTTTCTATACTCGATGTTCTACCCAACCTAATGTTCTTCCCTAGAGTTACTGTTTCTTGTTTCAAATGAATTCCTCCTTTTGTGAATGATAGGTAGCAGTTTAAATGAAGTCCTTTATGGCTCTTTCTAAATAATTAAAATGGCTTTAGTCCAGAAGATCTAATGGTGAAGCCTCAAACTTAGACAGGATTCTGACAGTTTCAGGCAAAAAAACCCCCAGCCAAATTCCTTTCAGAATAAATTAAAAAATAAGACCAAGGTGTGACATCAACTAATAATTGGGGGGAAAGAAATTTAGGCAGAGGAATAAATAGTATGAGACATCTGACACATGGAACCATTCAAGAGTTGTATCAACTGTCATAATGAACAGATGGTCTTTGAAAGTGAGTCAGTCATCACATTGATCTTCATTTTAAGTATTCGGGTTTAACAACCAGTTGTGCAACATCCATAAAAGACCATCTTTTTCAGAGGTCCTTCGCCCCACTGTGCCCCCATCAAATCAATCTAATTAAATTTAATGTTCAATTAAATCAGTGAAGGGCTGATTTATAAAGCAGTTGGTGCCTGATTCTTGGTAACACTTGGTCCCAAAGGAACTTGTGCATAAAGCAAAGGGAGTCAAGCTAGGACATTCCAGATATTGCTGAATTACAATTCACTGCCTCTCTGGAAGTCATGGCCAATAATTTGGGACGCAGGAAGTTGCAGTTTAATAAATATGGAAGGCTACAGGTTGCCAGTCTTGTATATAAGGAATGTTCACTTAGAGATGATTTTGCCTAGGTGTTCTGGGTTCTGATTTTATCTCCGACATAATTATATGCATGGCCTACAGAAAAACTAAAAATAAACAAGTTGAGAACATTTTATACCAGAGCTCAGTATATGTTCACATTTCTTACTTTCATGTGAATAAATTATAGTCCAGATTCCCAGGAAGGAAGGAGTGTATCCAGAGGAGCAGGAAATAACTCTGTTCAGGTAGTTTGGAGAGAATGAGAGTGAAGACAATTCCTCCTCAATAGTTCTCAGAATAGGTTCTTTATAGGGGTGATAGTTTGCTTTAGTTTGGCAAGATTCTGTCTACAGACAAAGAACAATGAAGAAAGCTGCCTGGGAAGAATCACTTGTCTTCTTGGTTTTTAAAGCCTGACATTTCCTCATCAGGCCAAAGTTCTTACTTAAAGCAGTAGGTCTTTTTTGGTTGCCATTACTTTTCCATTAAAAGTTTGCTCGTGTGTCCATTACTGAGTGAATTTAACCAAAAATGATATTGTAGTCAAAAGTGACACTTGCTAATCAGCTCTACAAGATGAGAAACCATCATGATCCAGTAACTAAACCTTTCCTGCTCAAAAACTTAACTTGGCTAATGATCTAGTTGGAAAGCTGCAATTTCCAAGGAGTGAAAGGAAAGCAGTGAGCAAAGGAAATTCTGACTTGCTCCAATATTGAGGTGTGCAGAAGGAGGAGACCCGATGCATTGGAGGTGCAAGAAGGAAAAACTGCCAAGCCGACCATGAGACAAAAGGCCACCATCTGTGATTTTTGTGCACTGTCATTCTCACTAGCAAGTTCCATGGAGAGATTTGACAGAACCCTGGAGATGATCGGAATGGATGTCACAAGTGCAGATTAATATGTTCACACAATCCAATTCATCTGGGATCAGAAACAGCTGTGGCAAAGGCAGCAGTGTGCTGGCATTTTCATGAAACAACTGCTGAAGCTTTTGCTCTCTCTTAAAATAGAAGAGTGAGTCTCCAGCTGTCACGGTGATGGAGAAAACAAAATTCTCAGAAGGCCGTGGACTTTACAGGCAACTAGTTCAGCATACAAACACATTGAGGTAGGAAGCCCAGCTGAGTAAGAAAGAGTGGGCCTCCTTTAGCTTGGGATCAGAATGATTACTTAGAGAAGGACTACTGATTAGCTCTTCTGTGAAGTGGGCACAATTGGGGAATTGTCATGTCATCTTGATGTCAGTCAAAAAGGAGCCGAGACCTTGCAAGCAATCATTGTGATTTTGTGCAAATTACGCTGAGATGGGAGAGGTTTTGTAGATTAGGATAAAGTGTGCAGAAGACGGGAAATATTCATTGCCAAGCGAAAAAGATGTTGCTGGATACAGCAAAGGGCAAATCAATGGAAGGCTGATTCAGATCAGAGCAGCGTGTTCTGACAGGCAGTTCACTCTGTCCTGTCTAAATTCTCAGAAAAATCCATCATGAAAATTCATGGAAAATATACAGTTTATTGTGTATGGATTGCAAGCCTATTCCAGGAAGTGCTGAGAAAAAGAAAAGCTTGTTTTGAGAGGGAGCTGCATTCTGAGTTATTAAAAGATTTTAAAAAGGGTGGGGGTGTTCACTCATTTATCTGAACAGACATGTTTTTCTATGGATTTTAAATTTTTAAAACAATTCATTCTATTTATAAAAAAAGAATGAAAATGTCAGATCAGACATCTATTCTCAAGAGTAAATAATTAATTACCATGCACATGGCCAGTTTATATGGGATCATAAAGGCACATAAAAGTAAAGGTTCCCCTCGCACATATGTGCTAGTTGTTCCCAACTCTAGGGGGCGGTGCTCATCTCCGTTACAAAGCCGAAGAGCCAGCGCTATCCAAAGATGTCTCCATGGTCATGTGGCCGGCATGACTAAATGCCAAAGGTGCAAGGAACGCCGTTACCTTCCCACCAAAAGTGGTCCCTATTTTTCTACCTGCATTTTTTACATGCTTTCGAACTGCTAGGTTGGCAGAAGCTGGGATAAGTAATGGGAGCTCACTCCATTATATGGCACTAGGGATTCGAACCGCTGAATTACCGACTTTTTGATTGACAAGCTCAACATCTTAGCCACTGAGCCACCATATCCCATTAAAAAGGCACATAAATGCATTCAAGTAAACCACTGTTTCTGAGACACAGCCATCTTGTTCTATGAATCATACTTGTTGGGAATATCAATTTCACAATTGGCTTTTTTTCTCTGTGTGTCTCTATTTCTTTCTCTCACTTTGTCTTTTGTTCTGTGGGTGTGGGTCTCTCTCTCTCTCTCTCTCTCTCTCTCTCTCTCTCTCTCTCTCTCTCTCTCTCTCTCTCTCTCTCTCTCTCTCTCTCTCTCTGTTAGGATCATGGTAACTATTCAGAGGGGCTTTGCCAGCAGAGGTATCTTCTGCACATGTAAATGTAGCCATATCAACAATCCCAAAGGAATTAGGAGCTGTTCACACAGTTCCTACATGTACTGGCTCTTATCCTGGGAAATAAGAATTCACCACCGGGTCTTAGCAAATCTCTCCAGGATCCCATATTTGTCCTCATATTTCATTTGTGCACTAGTCTTTCAAAGACACCAATATGATATTTTCTGATCTATTTCAGTTTGAGCTCAGGTCTGCTTTGAGGACTATGGTTGCCCTGTTGGATCAGCAGAAGAGAGAATGCAATTCTGTTTACTCTTAGTGGATCTCTCAGCTATTTTTGAGACCATTGAGCAGAGTCTCCTTACTGGTTTACCTATGCCAGGGGTCTGCAACTTTAAATACTCAAAGAGTCATTTGGACCTATTTCCCACAGAAAAGAAAACACCGGGAGCCACAAAACCTGGGTGGGCATGGCCAACTTGATGTTACTCACTTCCACCAGTCACATGACCACCACCCCCCAAGCCATGCCTACCCAGCCAGTCATTAGGGCAGAGAACCAGTTGTTAAAAAACACCAGGAACCACAAAATCCTTTTGACACATTTTTCTCTCCCCTCCCTCCCTCCCTCCCTCCCTCTCCCCCCTCTCTCCTCCTCCTTTCTCTCTATCTTGCTGTCTCTGCCCTGGCCGCTTCTCCATCCCCCACCTTCACCGTTATCTTCTCAGGCCAGGCAAGGAGTGACTGGGAGGAGAGGACGGGGGGCAGGGCCAGCCAGTGATGGTATCACCTGACAGGGAGCCATAGCAAAGGGCCCAAAGAGCCACATGTGGCTCTGGAACCACAGGTTGCTGACCCCTAACCTGTGCAGAATGCGGGTAGGGAACACTGCTTTGTGACTTTTTTCTCTCTCTCCCTCCATTCAGAGACATTCACAACAGGTGGCAAAAGCATCTTATACTTAAAACAATTCAATAGCTACAGTACGAAGTGCTGGGAGAGTCCCATCTCATCTATAGATTGTCAGCACATAGCTCTATTATCTGAATCTGTCTGTGCAAGTCTTGAGCCAGACCCTGGATTGCAATATTAGGCTTAAGAGCTCCATTCCATCCGATGAGGTAGGCAGTATCAGGGTGTCCATAGAATCATCACTGTCATTAGTGGCTCAAGTAGCCACAATGTCCAGGAGTGCCTTTTTACCAGGAATTATTGGGACTGAAAGGAACATCATGTTTGGAGCAGAGGAGGGAGTGGAAAACTGCCCAAGAAGTTGTAATGCAATACTGCTACATTACTTAAACTTCCAATGGTTCCTTTGATGGTTCCTGCCTACATGTGCCATAAAGATAAAAGAAAGGATGGAAATGTAAGCCACGGAGGATGCAGAGCTGCCTTGAGTCATGGATTGAAAGTTTCAACTGGTACAAATGCAGTGACTAGGTTTGGTAAGTCAGTACTCTCTTAATGCTTCTTCCTTATTTGAAGAACTGCATTGGCCACTACTCAGCCAAGGTTCTGTTTTGGAAGCACAAGCTCAACCTCAAAAAACTAAGAAGGGACAAAACTGGTTCTTGTTTGGATTGGAGACCACTAGGCAATCCCAGGGCTGGAGAAGAAGATAATGGCAAACCAGTTTTAGATTGGTGCCAGTTTTAGATTGGTGCCACATGAAATGTGGCTTTGATATCACCAAGGTAGTTTACTAGAAGAGTACTCAAATCCTCTTCTCAAAAGAAAATTCCCTATTGCACCAGGCTTGAAATTTTAGGCCTCGATAGTCTCGAACTATGCCGTCTACATTCCAACCTAATCTTAGTTCATAAGATTATTTACCAAAATGTCCTACCTGTAAATGAGTACTTTAATTTCAACCGCTATAACACAAGGGCTATCAATAGATTCAAACTCAATGTAATTCGCGCTAATCTTAATTGTAGGAAATATGACTTCTGTTCTGCCCCAGCCTCGGACCCCAAAGAACACAGCACACACAAAGTCCATACAAACTTTAGTTTACTTATTTAAATCAGTCTTTTCTGAACAAAGGCTGTTAATTTAACTTCCTTAACAGCCGACAAGAATCCAAAGAATAATAAATCAATTCTGAGGCACAATATTTCAGATAACTGAGGTTGGCAGAATGCCCAGAAGCAATTTGCAGGAAAACTGATAAGGGAGAAACAAGAGCCGAATCAAGACATGAAGGAATGTGAACGAAGTTGTTTCCTGCAAATTGCATCAGTCATCGTCCTTCCTTAAATAGAAGAAGGTCATCCTATTCTCCAAAGCACCCAAGGTCAAAACTAGTAATGGATAAAAACATATCAAAGAGAGATCCAACATAGAACTAAGAAAAAAATTCCTGATAATGAGAACAATTAATGAAACAGCTGTGGAACAGCTCACCTCCAAAACTTGTGGGTGCTCCATCACTGGAAGTTTTTATGTAGAGATTGGATAGCTACTTGCCTGGAATGGTATAAGATCTGCTGCTTTAACTAGAAGACTTACAAGGTCCCTTGTAACTATATATGAATAGCTTCTGTCTTTTAGGATCAACAGCAGAGGAATCAAAGGTCAAGAAATATGCTTCAGACTAGTAAGATAGCAATGAAGGTCTTGGGAAATATTATTTTGTTATCATGTGTTTATATGTACAGAGATGGGAATCATGCAAGCAATATTTTTCCCCTGCTGTGATATGGAAGTGAACATTATACTTTAAAGAAGCAGGATAGAAAGAGTATTGATGCTTTTGAACTGTGATCTCAGAGAAGATATAAGAGCCAAGGTGGCACAGTGGTTAGAGTGCTGTACTGCAGCTACTTCAGCTGACTGCTAGTTCAGCAGATCAGCAGATCAAATCTTACCAGCTCAAGGTTGACTCAGCCTTCCATCCTTCCGAGGTGGGTAAAATGAGGACCCAAATTGTTGGGGGCAATATGCTATGTATACTGGTGATTGTTGTAAGATGCCCAGGGTCCTCGGAGAGTGGGCAGCATAGAAATAGGATTAATAAAAAATAAAATAAATAATAAAGATTCTTGTAAATCATGGATAACCAAGAAAACAAATACATTATAGAAAAAAAATTAGGGATTAGCCCCCCCCCCCATCTTCTTGTCATTGCTATTAATTTTTTTACTTAAGTTTCAAGATTGTTGTGTATAGATTTTTTAAAGGTATTTAAGTGTTTTATCAAAGTTTTCTTGTAATTTGTACTTTAAAAGCGGGGGGGCTGTTTTGAGCTTTGATGTGGTTTGGCCACCTTCATCCATGAATGATCAATATAGATTATCATTTTGCTTTTTTGAACTGTGACTTCAGAGGTCATATACTGACTGAAAACACATTATGAAAAATTCCATGCTTTTAAATTGCTAGTTTGAGATTAGCAATGCTTGCTTGAAATTTGGTACAATACTGTTGGATCATTTCCACAGCAAAGAAATCCAAGCAAAGACAAGAACCAAAAAAAAAATGGAGTCTAGTTTTGGCTTAACTAGCCTATATTTGATACTTCCTTCTACTTTACCAAAATAAGCCTACCCATTATTCCATTTATGAAAATTCTTTATTTTTTTGCTATGAGCTTTAGAACAGAAACAAAGTGTTTCAAGGTTAAAATATTTTAACCGTAAAGCTTCCCTGTCCAACTTTTCCAGAGCTATTCCACAATCATTTTGATCAAGGAATTCCAGCCATTTTGATATTGGCATATTTCCAATAAAGCTGGAAAGACAAAAACTCACCTTTTGAAAGACAAGTACAAGATGAGGCATTTGAAGTTTGAAATATTTTGATCTTGAAATATTTTTCATGCCTCCCATTTAAAAGGTGTGAGCTAAGAGACGTAATTTTTTTGCAGCATAATAACAGAGCTGGAAGGGACCTTGGAGGTCAACCCTGTGCTCAGGCAGGAAACCAGATACCATTTTTGTATACTGTATGTAAGCAACAGATTGGTTGCCCAATTTCTTCTTAAAAACCTCCAGTGCTGGAGCCCACACAACTTCTGGAGGCAAGTCGTTCCACTGATTACCATATTTTTCAGACTATAAAATGCTCCATAGTATAAGATGCAACTAGCTTTTGGGGAGGAAAACAAGAGAAAAAATTACCTCCCAGCCATTTGCCTCCTTGCAGCAAACAGCATTGTCAGCTTCAGCGCAGCCTGATTTAGCACGAGCAGCTGATTGGCAGTTGGATCTGCCTCCTGGAATACTAACAGCTGTTCCAGGCTGTGGGGATCACCGCCACCCATAGACGCCATCAATCCACATTAATGCTGTCGCCTATCGCTGCCTCCACGTGCCCCGTTTTCAGCCTCCATGCATCTCGTTTATTTATTTATTTTTAATTTAATTTATATGCTGCCCTTCTCCGGAGACTCAGGGTGGCTTACAATGCATTAAGCAAAAAGTTTTTGGCCTCCATGCACACCATTTTTGGCCTCTGGGTATCTCTTTTTCAGCCCATTCCAGGCAGTGGGGATCACCATCACCACTGCCTATCCCCACCTCCTGAACGGGCTGAAAATGGGATGTATGGAGGCCAAAAATGGGGCATGCGGAGGCAGCGATAGGTGACAGTGGTGATAGGCATTGTCGTTGTCAATGATGGGCAGCGGCAATCCCCACAGCCTGGAACAGCTGATAGGTGGTATTCTGGAAGGCCGATCCAACCGCCAATCAGCTGCTCATGCTAAATCAGGTTATGCTGAAGCTGACCATCCTGTTTGCTTTTTGCTGCAAGGAGGTAAATTGCTGGGAGGCAGAGACCAAAGGGTGGGGGCCGGCGGGTAGGCAGGGCTTCAGCAACATTCACTGTATAAGATGCACATATATTTCCACCTACTTTGGTGGGGGGAGTGTGTCTCATACTCCAAAAAGTACGGTAATTATTCTAACTTTCAGGAAATTTTTCCTTAGTTCTAGGTTGTTTCTCTCCTTGATCAGTTTCCATCCATTGCTTCTTGTCCTGCTCTCAGTTGTTTTAGAGAATAGGTTGACTCCCCTCTTCTTTGTGGCAGCTCCTCAAATGTTGGAACACTGCATTTGTATTGGAAGAAATACATCACCCCAAGCCCTCCTTTTCAACATACCCAATTTCAGCAACCATTCTTTGTCCTCTAATCATCTTTGTTGCTCTTCTCTGCACTCTTTCTAGATTATCAACATCTTTTTTGTATCATGGCAGCTTAATTATTTAATAGTTTATATACTGTAGTCCAGTTGAATAGAAAATGTAAATAGTAAACAACTATGCAACATATGAAAAGATGGTTCTTGAGGTACTTATTCTAGTTATGTATGTATTATATATTACATTTATATGCTGCCTATCTCACTATCAAAGTGACTCTGGGTGGCTTATGACACATCTTATTATTTTAGTGCTTATTGTGTCCTTATCTACCTGAACTAAATTTGATACAGTTTGGTTAATGGCAACACTGAAGTTATGAAAAAGGCAATATGAACTTTGATTAATTCATTTCTGTTAACTGAGTCAGCCAATGACTTGGTACTGAATTTAAAAATATGGTTAGCCCAGCTGTGGATGCTAAAAAGAAAATCAGTTATGAGATTCTCTTTAACTGAAGTGGAATTACTTGGACAAAGGGAAATTATCATGGCATGCAATGAGCAAATAATAATTTTGCCACCTATTGCAAAATATTTCTTAACTCACTACAAACAAAAACATATAATTGGGATATTTAGGAAAGCATATAATATGTGAAAATCCTGTGTACAATTATGTACATACCAATCCTGTGTACAATTATGTGCCTATAAGAAGTAAGGGAGAATGGTAAAGATTTTCTTAGCCTTAGTTTAATTTTTGGTAGGGTAGGGTAGGGTAGGGTAGGATAGAATAGAATAGAATAGAAGGAGATCCTACACCACTTCAGACAAATGTTTATCCAATCTTTTCTTAAAACTTCCAGTGTTGGAGCATTCACAGCTTCTGGAGGCAAGTTGCTCCACTGATTAATTATTCTAACTGACCAGAAATTTCTCCCTAGTTCCAGAATCTATTCATATAGATTTATTGGCAATTGGACAGCATTAACTGCAGTTAGTTTTGTTCAAGGGTTTATTTTTCTAAAATGATAATCCAGACTAGAAACAAAGTTTGGCCTTATTTAATATTTTTTCTATTATCAAGATTGTTAGGTGCTTTCATTATATTAGGCAAAGCTGCCCTCAAAAATAAATGCAGACTGAAACAAAATGTAGGCAGGATGCTTTGATGAAACAGAGCAACTACTGAGTACACTCAATGCTGCTGAATGTGAGGTAACCATATTGTTTATCTCATAGGATAATCTAGTTTAGTACATGGTTTTTCTAACATTTCCCAAAAGCACTGGCCCTCTTTCATAACCACTTTAATGGAGCTCAGTGCCCTCTTTTGTTTATATTTATTTATTTATCAAATTTATTTGCTGCCTGTTAGATCGGCGCAGGAAAGAAGAAGTGACCAGCAGGGTTCAAGTAACAAGTTTTAATAACAAGAACTGAACGGCTTGTGCGCTGCCGGAGCTCTCCTTATATACACTCCGGCAGACGCACCGCCCACTGACAGGGATTCAAAACTCCCGCCGAAAGGATCTTCAGCCAATCCCAGGCAGATGTCCTTATAAGGACATAACACTCCTCCCCCCTAGTTCTTAGTCAGTCGATCAGGGAAATAGTCTAAGATAAACAGGACGTCTACGTGCCCGCGTAGACCTGCGCAGTTCAGAGTCAAGATGGACACTCTCCCGGACGGAGGGTGTCTGCTCTGGTCGGGGCTTCTTCCCCGGTGCCGGGCTGGATCTGGCCGTCGAGGACGCGGGCACTGTGTCCGAACCTCCGGCCGGGTCACGGACCTCCGCCTGCGGGCGATGCTGGTCTGCCTCGTTCCTGCACGGATCGTGGAGCCGCCGGTGTGGATCCCTGCTCTTGGCCGGTCCGGAACTCCTGAGCCACGGTAGGTCCCTGGGTCTCCCTCGGGTCCCCTTTGGGCTGGGGTCGCGCCGGTCGGGGCCAGGGTGCGAGTCCGGCGGTGGTGGTTGGGTTAAGCCCCCGGGGTCTCCGGTCGAGTCCGGCTTACTCCCGGGGCGGCAGGTGGACGGAAATGGTGACTGGTCGGCTCTGTCGGGGTGGCGTAGGCCTACCTTGCAGGGGTGGTGTAGGCCCTCTCTGCGCGGTTGGTCTGGCGGTGGTGTCGCATGTTCCCTCTGGCCGCTGGGCTGCTCGACCTGGTCGGGTTGGTGCTGGCCTACCCTGCCGGGGTGGTGGAGGCCTTCCTTGCAGGGTTGGTTTCCTGCGCGGTTGGCGGGTTGTTGTAGGGTCTCCTGGAATGTTGGCTGGAGGTCCCCAACTCTGGGCTGCCGGTTGCCCACTTCGCAGGGTTGACATTGGTTTCCCCTGCTGGGTTGTCCCCGGTCTACTTGCCTTGCCGGATCTGGTATTAGGCTAGGTGCCGGGGTGTTTGTTCGTCCCTCGGGTCGCCGGTCTCCCTCGTCTGGGTGGTTTAGGCTTACTTCGGCGGGGTGGTTTAGGCCTACCTCGTCGGGGTGGTTTAGGCCTACTGTACCGGGGTGGTTTAGGCCTACCTCGTCGGGGTGGTTTAGGCCTACTGTGCCGGGGTGGTTTAGGCCTACTGCGCCGGGGTGGTTTAGGCCTATCTCGTCGGGGTGGTTTAGGCCTACTGCGCCGGGGTGGTTTAGGCCTACCTCGTCGGGGTGGTTTTCGCTCACTTCCCTCCACCTTTTGCGGAGCTGGTCGAGATGACGTCTCACGATCTGTCCATCGTCCAGCTCAACGCGGTAGGATTTGGGACCGGTTGTGCTGTGTACTGTAGCTTTAAGCCATTTCGGCGAGCCGTGGAAATTCAGAGCGAAAACGGCGTCACGGACGGAAAACTGGCGAAGTTGGCGACTGGCGGATGCGGCCACCTCAGAGGAGTATTGCGGGTGCAGTCTGTCCAGGGGTGACCGGAGTCTCCTGCCCATTAAAAGTTCGGCGGGGCATTTTCGGGTGGCAGAGTGAGGCGTGATATGCTGGGTAAGCAAAAAAGTGTCAATGCGCTCCTGCCAGTCACCCGGGCCCATTTTGGCGAGCGACTCCTTCGTGAGCCGCACCATCCGTTCAGCCTGCCCATTTCCGGCCGGTCTGTAAGGGGCAGAGAGGGCATGGCGAATGCCCAAGCCAGCCAGGAAAGCTTCCATGGGCACGGACGTAAGTTGGGGCCCGTTGTCTGAGACCAAAACGTCAGGGAGTCCATGGGTCGCGAAAAGGCGCCGGAGGGCACGGATGGTAGCTTCCGTTGTGGTGGATGCCATGGGGACGACTTCCAACCACTTGGAGTAGGCATCAACCACGATGAGGAGGTGGTGCCCATGAATGGGGCCAGCAAAGTCTATGTGAATGCGCGACCAGGGGGAGCTCGGAGTCTCCCAGGGCATCGGGTCAGATTGAGGCGGGGCGGCTCTGACTTCTTGGCACGGGCTACACCTGGCGACCCAATGTTCAATGTCTTTGTCCAGTGTCGGCCACCAGACGTAGCTCCGTGCCAGGGCTTTCATCCGGACAATGCCCGGGTGTCCTTTGTGCAGCGCAGTAAGAGTCCTTCGTTGAAGAGTGCTGGGAATCAGCACCCTATCTCCCCATAGTAAACAGCCGCGCATGGTGGACAGCTCCCCTTGCTTGCGGCTGAACGGGCTGAAGTCGTCGCTGTCAATTCGAGTCGGCCAGCCTCTCAGGACCCAGGAGTGGACTTGCCGGAGGATGGGGTCAGCTCGCGTGTGCGTCGCTACGTCGGCAGATGTCACGGGACAGTTGCTGTCGTTGTCAATATGCAGCAGCTCGAGCGTGGGGGCCGGGTCTTCCACGGATTCGGCGGATGGGCACCTGCTCAACGCGTCGGCGTTTGCGATGGCTTTACCAGGCTGGTGGACGAGGCTGTAGGAGTAGCCGGCGAGGAATATGGACCAGCGCGTCATCCGGGGGGACATGAATGCTGGGGTCTGCTTGTCCCCTGCTAGTAGGCCGAGGAGAGGCTTGTGATCGGTGACAATGGTGAATTGCCGTCCATACAGGTATTCGTGGAAGCGCTTCACCCCTGCAACAATAGCCAACGCCTCTTTGTCCAGTTGGCTGTAGTTGCGCTCAGCACTAGACATAGTCTTTGAGAAAAATGCGATGGGGGCTTCACGACCGGTAGGCAGTTCGTGGCTGAGCACAGCGCCAACTCCGTACGGGGAAGCGTCACAGGTCAGTCTGAGGGGCAGTGTCTCATTGTATTGAATGAGCACACTGTCAGAGGTCAGAAGTTGCTTAACGGCTCTGAATGCAGACTCTTCCTCACGTCCCCACCTCCAGGAAACCGCCTTCGCCAGCAAGCGATGGAGCGGCTCAGCAACAGTGGCTTTCTGCTGGAGGAAAATAGCGTAGAAGTTAAGCAATCCAAGGAAAGCCTGAAGCTCCGCTTTGTTTTTGGGGCTGGGAGCTTCATGGATAGCTTTAACTTTTGATTTGGTGGGGTGGATGCCAGAACTATCTATCAGATAGCCCAGGAACTCGACTTCCTGTACCCCAATGATGCACTTGTCCCTCCGGACTCTCAAGCCCTTCTCCCTGAAACGCTGGAGAACTAGCCTCAGCCGGTCCAGGAGTTGAGCCTTTGAGTCCCCAGAGATCAGTACATCATCGAAATAAGGCACCACCCCTGGAACGCCTTGGAGAAGGCGTTCCATCATGGATTGGAAAATGCCTGGGGCTGCACTGACTCCAAACTGGAGACGGTTGCACTTAAACGCGCCTCTATGGGTGACAATAGTCTGTGCCTCCGCCGTTTCCTGATCTACTGGCAGTTGCTGGTAAGCCTGGGCCAGGTCCAGTTTTGCAAAAATTTTGCCCTTGCCGAGTGAGTGCAGCAAATGTTGCACTACTGGCACGGGGTATGCGCTCTGCGGCAACGCCTTATTGATGGTCACTTTGTAGTCGGCGCAGATGCGCACAGATCCATCCTGCTTCATGGGAGTCACAATGGGAGTTTCCCATGAAGCATGATCGATGGGTTCCAGGATACCTTGGGCAATCAGCTTATCTAGCTGAGCGTCTACTTTAGCCCGCAAGGCAAATGGAACCCGGCGGGGCTTGAGCCGAATTGGGGTTACCCCCTTGTCCAGATTAAAGGAGATGGGTTTCCCTGAAAAGGTCCCTAACTTACCATCGAAGACTTCATGGAACTCTCCGATGAGTGAGTCGAGTTCGCCTGAGCTAATCTGGTGGATGCCTCCAATAGAAAGCCCCAGCGGCTGGAACCACTCCACGCCCAGCAGGGTCGGGCGGCTATGCTCCACGACGGTTATGGGAAGCTGGCCCTGGAACTGCTTGAAGGCGATCCGGAGGTTGGTTCTCCCGATGACGCCGATGGGGTTGCCGCCGAAATCCACCAGCTTGGAGTGTAGCGGTTCAAGTTGGCGCTTGGAGAGATTCGGTTTCAGTTTCTTGACCTGGTGCCAGTCGATGATCGAATAGACGGAGCCTGAGTCGACTTCCATCGTGCACGGCAAGCCTTCTGCCAACAGTGTCACGTGGAATTTTGTGGCACTGTTGGTGCTGGTGAGGGCGATCGTTGTCTGGTTCACAGCGCCGCCATGATAACTGTTGCGGTCGTCGCGATTTTGCTGGATTGAGGACCGTTTGGATGACCTCTGGGAGTCGCGACGACTTTCTGGATTCTGGGGCTTGATCGATTCCGGAACCGGATCAGAGGCTCTGCATGCCTCCGCGATGTGCCCCCTCTTAAGACAGCGTCTGCAGGTGGCATCCCGCCAGCGACAGGATTGGCGGGGATGGTGTCCCTTGCAACTGCCGCACTGAGCGGCGCGGCGGCCATCTTTTTGAATTTCCCGCCTAGGTGGGCGGGAAACTTTCAAAACGGTCGACTCTCCCTCTGAATCAGTTGGTGTGGCAGAGTCCTCGGACGATTCAGATGACGGTTTGCGGATCTTATGGATCCCTCGGGACTGGAGCATGGCAGCAGCGGCGGTCTCGGATGTTTCAGCAGCCGTAGCCTCCTCAAGAACGTCCTTCAGGGACAGTCTTTTTCTGCTCAGGAACTTCTTTTGGAGGTTGGCATCTCTCATCCCGAAGACGATCCCGTCGCGTAAGGCATTGTCAACGTTCTCAAATTCGCAGTTCGCAGCGATTTGACGCAATGCCGCCACAAAGTCTTTAAGCGATTCGCCTTCCTTCTGATTACGTTGGCGGAAGGTAAAGCGGTTCGATATGGGGGTGCCCGTTGGTGCATAGTGGTCTTGCAGGGCCGTCTGCAGATCCACCCAGGACATAACTTCAATGTCCCTGGGTGCGACGAGGTTGACGGCGAGTTCCAGAACGTCGGAGCCGCAGTGAGCGAGGAAGAGAGCCCTCTTCCTCTCGTCGTCTAGGTTGTTGTAGCCGTTTCCCCGGAGGAATTGGCGGAAACGTATCATATACGAACTCCACTTCTCCCGGCTGGGGTTGAAGGGAGCCAGCGAGGCGAACGGCGCTTGCGGCGTTGCCATTTCTCAGACCGCGTCGAGTGACTTCAGCTCGTTATGGCGATCGTGCCACGCGGAGGTTCTTCTCTAGACCTTCGTCGCCAGTGTTAGATCGGCGCAGGAAAGAAGAAGTGACCAGCAGGGTTCAAGTAACAAGTTTTAATAACAAGAACTGAACGGCTTGTGCGCTGCCGGAGCTCTCCTTATATACACTCCGGCAGACGCACCGCCCACTGACAGGGATTCAAAACTCCCGCCGAAAGGATCTTCAGCCAATCCCAGGCGGATGTCCTTATAAGGACATAACACTGCCCATCTCGCGATTCAGGTGACTCTGAGTGGCTTTTCCATTCAGTTTATTTCAACAATCTTGAAACAAGACATTTTCCTTCCTGTACCTTTTAACCATTTGCACTGTTTGCATAGAACAGGGTTGTCGAATTTGTGGCCAATGGGCCGGATAAGTCACATGCCTATGCCTGGTTTAGCAAGAAGAAAAATGTTATGATACGTCACATGATGATGATGTGATGACACTAGTTTGACATCCCTGGCGTAGAATGACAGCAACAATAATTGTGCATTTCTTCTGGTTGGGAAAATAATGATTATTCCTATGGCCATTTTTTTTCTTTCATGCCACATTTCCATACCTTTGCCACCCAACAAGGACCTCTGCATTACCTAGCAAACTTACTGCTGCAACACATCAGCCACCTCAAATTCCTACTCTCTCCCAAGATGGAAGCGTCTGTTGACAGACCTTTGCATTTAAAAGTCTAGCCTGCCAGCTGTTTCCATTCTTCCAGCAATTAAATGGATTACAGTGGAAAATTAGATGTAATATTTGTTTGAGGCAAAAAAAAAGCCAAAACTTGGCAGGCTGTGCTCTTCTGCATAGCTGAAATTGGCAATGCTAAAGGACAGCTTGAAGGAAAAGGGAAGAGTTCCTTCTGGGTAAAAGGAGCTGAAATAAAATGTTCATTTTGCATAAGCCGGCTCTTAAGTGCAAACGGTCACATCTATCTGGAAAACAAAGAGCTGGATGATCAATTGAACAACTAGAAATTCCACAGGACTGTGTTGGAAAGAATGAAATCAGAAAGAGTCCAATTATTATTTAATTCAGCCTCTGAGAACCAGGCAAAGCAAGGGATGGTTTGCAAAGGAAATACCTAACATTTGACATATAGAAAAACTAGAGCTACCTCGTTTCCCCAAAAATAAGAGATCCTCTGATAATAAGCCCAATCAGGCTTTTGAGTACATGCACTAAAATAAGCCTCCTCCCAAAAAATTAAGCCGTTCCTGAAACTATTTAAACACAGAGTTCCATCTTGCTCCACGCACCCCAAAATAATAAGACCTCCCCTGAAAATAAGGCCAAGCACTTATTTCGGGTTTCAAAAAATATAAGACAGGGTCTTGTTTTGGGGGGCACACGAAACATGCAAACTGACTTTCAAAATACTCTGCTAAATTTATGAGCAGGGAAAGTGGGTGGATGGTTAAGAAGAAATTTGCTGACAGAACAATTAACCAGTCAAACAACTTGCCTCTGGAAGTTGTGAATGCTCCAACACTGGAAGTTTTTTAAGAAGAGATTGGACAACCATTTGTCTGAAATGGTATTGGGTTTTCTGCCTGAGCAGGGGGTTGGACTAGAAGACCTCCAAGGTCCTTTCCAACTCTTCTCTTCTCTTCTCTTCTCTTCTCTTCTCTTCTCTTCTCTTCTCTTCTCTTCTCTTCTCTTCTCTTCTCTTCTCTTCTTCTCTTCTCTTCTCTCTTCAATATTATTGGAACAAGGAGGTCCCTAGTGGTAGCACTACTAATGAAGAAGTTGAGTGGGATCAATTGTCTTCCATGGGAAGTTCATTGAAGAGGCAGGAAATGAAGTCTGAGAACCACTGAGGTGGGACATTGCCATACGTTCCTAGGTCATCTTATCATTATAGAAATGCAAGAGGATTGCAAGTCATCTAGGGTAATTCTGCAAGATGATATTTTCCTTTGGGGGAAAAAATGTTTAAAGCAAATGCAGTTTCTTCAAACGGAATGAGAAATGGAAAGAAAACATGCAGCACTAAGAAATACAAGCTCCTTCTGAGGGAGCATCAAAATGGCTTCTGCAAATGAAAGTCACGCCTCCCTTCTTACCTGTTCAGCTTCTTTGGGGAAGTTAACAGAAAACATAGATGTAAGTAATGTGATCAATATAAAACAGACATGAAATATAAGAGGATGTATTCTTTCATGAAATGAATTTTCAGTTTAAAATGCTGGAAGGAGAAATTAGAGGCCAACCACTTAATAATGGTTGAATGTATAGGCTTGAACGGTCTAAAATGGAATCAGTGCTTTGCAGAATATTCATCAATTAGTGGCCTAGGGAAAAAAATCAGTGGGAAACTTTGAAGATATGCCTAATTTGAGGGGTGTGTATGTCAAAGCTCAAATAAATTACAAAGAACTCTGAAGGATATCCAAGATCAAATGAACTGGCATTAAAAGAGTTCAGTGTAACTGACACACAGTGCATGTTAGGTGGGAAGAAACCCATCTGAATTGGCAGGGACTTAGGTTTGAGATTTTAGCTTTGTTGTGACTTGCTTAATGAAAACATCAATTCAGTGAGTAGCAAATTCTGCTCTAGGGATTATTAGGAAATGCATTTAAAATAAAACTGAGAAAATCATACTGCCTTTATAGAAATGTATGGCACAGCTGTGTTTAGGCTACTGCGTGCAGTTCTATTTGTGCTAAAAGCAAAGTCTGTAACTCTAGACTGGAATCATTAGGCTGTTATTCTCCACTTTAGAAATAGCCATGTGTGTGTGTGTGTGTGTGTGTGTGTGTGTGTGTGTAAATTCATGTTAAATATAAAAGGAGGATATATGGTAACATTTGCGATAGAATTTACTTTGATGGGATTTTAGTATTTTCAATTAAGTTAAAATGAGAGGTGTCTGCTGGGTTTGCGGTACCCTCAAGTTATTGATGATTCCTGGCAACTGATTGGACAATTCCCCGCAGTTTTCTCTGCAATATTTCAGAAGTGGTTTGCTATTGTCTGCTTTCTAGGATTGAGAGAAAGGAACTGGCTCAGGGTTAGCAGCAGGCTTTGTGCCTAAGGAGGGACTAGAACTCTAGCCTGAGGCCTTAACCTTTACCCCCAATTGGCACTCTCTTACCATGCACATGGCCTGTTTATATTGGATGATAAAGGCACATAAATGCACTCAAATAAATCACTGTTTTTGAGACACAGCCATCTTGTTATATGAATCCTACTTGTTGGGAATATCAGTTTCACAATTGGCTTTTTTCTGTGTGTGTGTCTCTATTTGTCTCTCTCCCCCCCTCCTTCCTTCTTTCCCTCCCCCCTTCCTCCCCCCCTCCCACTCTCCCTCCCCCGCCCTCTCTCTTTCCATGTAGAAGTGCTACTTCTTCCTCTGAGGAGGATAAAAGGCCCTTTAACCAAAGAATGCTTATTTTCCAGGGGTGGGTTCTACTTACCTTTATTACTGGTTCGCAACAGGATCTTCTGCGCATGCGCAGATCACCAATGACAACATCTGGGGTGGTGGGCAGGGCCTCCCACCGGTTTTACTACTGGTCCGAACCGGGGGCAACCCACCACTGCTATTTTCCGAAGATGAGCCAACTTTTTCAACATTTTTGATGCTAAATCCACCTTCCCTTTTCCTTCAGGCACCTGAGAAGGGACTTATTTCAGTTCTACTTTGGCCCTTTGTTGTCTCTCTTCTTCAAAAGAAATAAGCTGATGAAAAAATGAATAAGATGAAGAAATTAAAAAGGGATATCTGGTATGCATGAATTAGGAGCTACGTAATAAAGAATCTCAAAAAGAAAAAATAAACAGGAATATCTGGATTCCTTGTCTCTATTTTCAAGAAATCTGAAGAGCCTAACCAAAATTACTAGAATTAGGGCAGAGGACGTCTGCAGGCTTGCATCACTTAAGCATGCTAACTTGCTACAGGGCAATATTCACTTACAGCTAGAAAAGTGGTTTTAGCATCTGCAAAAAACTAAAAAAAAAAAAACAAACCCAAAAAACAACCCATGAACAAATAGGCAATCTGGGTAGGAAATATGAATTTGTTTTTTTCCCCACTGTAGGACACAATAGTTTATGCTAGTCTTCATCAACGCAATGTCCTCCAGACATGTGGGGTTGCAATTTTCAATCATGCTGACCTTGAAGAGTCATTCTTGAGTTCCATGCTGTGTGACTGAAGCAAAGGAGTAGAGAGACATAATGCAAGAAAGGCAGTTAGTTTTTTTCTAGTTTAAGTGGCAACCAAAGTAACATTCTGTGCTGGTTTTTATTTTTTTTAAAAAAAATGTATACCTCCTTTAAAACCTAATTTTGATGGCAGAATTGTTACAGATGTGATCATTTCCCTTCACTCCTATAGCCTTGCTAAAATTCTATAACCTTCCACTTATCTCCTTCCACTTATGACTGTATGACTGTAATTTTGTTGCTTGTATCATTTGTCCCCTACGACTATCATTAACTGTTGTACCTTATGATTCTTGATGAATGTATCTTTTCTTTTATGTACACTGAGAGCATATACACCAAGACAAATTCCTTGTGTGTCCAATCACACTTGGCCAATAAAAAAATTCTATTCTATTCTATTCTATTCTATTCTATTCTATTCTATTCTATTCTATTCTATTCTATTCTATTCTAACAGAATGCACATTTGTATCATATTTTTCCAGACAAAACATTGCTTTATATATGTGAGATGATTAAGAAATGTTTGTTTATATATAATCTGTCTCCCATGGTTTACAAGGAGGCATATGCTAATGCCAAAGAAAACCTGAGTTGGCTCCCAAATATTTATTTATTTATTTATTATATGTATTTATATGCCGCCCTTCTCCCGAAGGACTCAGGGTGGCGAACATAAGTTAAGAAACATGTACAATAAAATCGCACTTTAAATCAAATAACTAATTAATGATAAATAATAAACCCAGGTCAAACATGAAGTTTCATTCAATTGTCATTCTCAAGATGCACTCATTGGTTTATCACATCCACACTTGTCCCATCAAGTACACGCTTGAAACATTTTTGTATATCTATAGAAACACAATGCATAAGAAGCCTTAAAGAGTTATTTGGGACTTCTGGTTGACATCACAGTGGGAACGGACTGGAAAATAGCGGGCTCTGATGAGCCTCAGGAAATCCAGCTGGATGAACTGCTGCCGGGAGGCTTCTGAGCCATAGCCATTTTGCACGGATGGTGAAGAAAGGAGAGGCATTGCATGGACCACAAGGAATTGGCAATTTCCTCACTGGAACAGAAACAGCTCTCCCGAAGCAGCAATAGGGGCAGTGGTCATGTTATGGTGACCGTCTTGAAGCTGGGACATCCGGACCGAAGAATTATGCAGGAGTGGTGATTGGACAGAGTGCCAGAACTGGGTGAGATAAATGCCAATTTGTGCTTTTTAAAAAGTGGAAATTGAAGTTTTAAAAGCATTCCTGCACTTAGACTAGCGGCTATCGGGCTTTTGGGGGAAGAAAAAAACACACACACATGGAATACAGAGAAGGCGTGAATTGTGATTTAAAGAATCAAAGAGTAAGTTTTGGATTTGGAAAATTGGGAAAAGCAAAGATTGTTAAAAGGAAAGAAAACAATTTTTGGAAGAAAATAACTTTCATAAGAGAACTTTGAAAAGTTGGATTGGATATTTTGACAAACAAATGGATAAAAGAACTTGTTTGTAATGGAGTAGAAATGAAGCATGCCATCTGTTGGAGGAAAGAAAAAAGCTTTGTAATATTCTATTTAAATAGACAAAACAGAAGAAATAGTAGCTGGAAACTTCAACCTTGGGTGTATAGAAGGAGAATTGGATACGGTGTGAAAAATTAAGGACTGAGTGTGTTTTACATCTGGGTGGTTGCTTTACTTTCCTTCTCTTCTGGAAGATAGTTTTATGTTTGGATTTTACTGTTGCTGAATTGGGATAATAATTAATAATTGAGAAGAGCATTCTAACTTTAAAGAATAAAGGAATAATTGAAGTAGAAAAGAAGAAAAGAAGAGAAGAACTAAGAAAATCATACAGACTTAAAATTTTGACTAAGTGCATAGAGACATAATTGGGGGGAGGTATTGGTTATCTTTTAATCTGTCACAAAATGGAGTTGCAGATGTATGGATGCTCAAAAGCATGTGTGAATCTTTAACAGGCAAAAAAGAAACAGAAAATTCATTTAAATCTATAGAAAAAGAAAATGAAGAGAAGCTGGAAGAGGCAAATTTGAATGAGAAACAAAAAACTAATAATAATGGTGAAGAGAACATATTAAAAAATAGAAATCAGATAGAGAGCATTATAGAAATGATTGGGATTGTAAAAAGAGTAGAAAGGAAAAGGAGAAAACTCCTACCAAAAAAGAAACAAAGGCAAAAGGAAAGAAGGGGAAAATCTGGAAAAGACAAGGGAAAGCTTTGTCTTTGGGGAGGGAGGTTCAAACAACACAACAAAAAGAGATAAATGGAAGCCAGAAGATGAAATGTAATATATATAAAAAAAAAATAAAAAAAAGAATTGAGAATTGAGAACGAGATAAAGGGTTGTGTAAAAAATTATTAGAAAAGAAGATGCTAAAAAGATTTAGAAATGATGGTTAAAGATAAAGAATGAAGGGGAAAGTAGACAATATAATAACAATAGTATTTTTGGTAGTTTTTTTAAAATTAGAATGGAATTTTAATTGTTATAGTATGGGTAAAAGAGAAGAATTTTAAGATATACTGTGATATTACCTAGATGAAAGCATTGAAAATGAAATGATAAATATGTAAGAATAATATGATAGAAGTGGAAAAAATAAGACATGGTGGAAAATGATTATAAGTGAATATATGATAAAGATGAATGAATAGAGTTTGTCTACATTAAATTTTAATAGATAGAAACATGAAAATAAGTAATTTGATTATGTTATTAATTTTAATATCAATGTAAAAAATGTTAATTCTAAAGAGAAAAATAAGGCTGAAATTATGAAAGTTACGATTTATGCAAAAAAAAAAAAAGAATAGAACATGTTTGTGACAAACCACAGCAAATGGAATGGTGAAAATAAGTAATATAAGAATATCATTAATTTTGATAATAATGGAAATTAAGATGAATATTTTATTGTTTATGATTGGGTAGGGAATTAGAGACATACTTCCGGAAATGAAGGAAGAAAGTAAACAATTGGAGTGATTGTAACAGAGAAGAAGCATAAGGCGTAAAGTGATGTTACTTAAAAATAAAATTGAAAAGGATAAAAAATGATGGAAAGAAAATAATAAGGCAGAAGTTGAAATAAGAAGAGATGGAGAAAAGTTGTATAAGATATGACCTGGTCAGCACTCTGTTCATAAAATATGTATGATGAAAAGAATTTTTTTTTAAATAAAATTTGTCTATATAGTTATTCAGATTTGAAAGAGCAAATAAAGATCAGTTTTAAATTAGAGGCAACACTCCTTCCTATAACCTTTCTTTAAAGTTAACATATGTTAAGCAGGGGAGGGAGAGTGTGATGGCATCACGAAAGCTCAAGAAATTGAAGAAAAAATGGAAATGAGATTCTAGTTTAATTTTATAAAAATGCTAAAAATCTGAGAAAATTAGTTCTTCTTCCTTATACAAACCATTTTTTTTATTAAGAAGTGATAGATAAAAACCCAGTGCTGTGCTCATTAGCATCCCACAAAATGTTCACTGGAGACTTAATAATGTTGTTTTCCTAATGCTTAGACAGTATTACTCCCACTCATTCTAGGTTTAGAAAAGTTAAAACATTTGCAAATGATGGGACCAGGCCATTTACGCATCATCAATCCTCTTATCTAGGTTTAATTGTCATTGTGTAAAACCAGCATGTTCCATGAGAGAGTGAGCTGCATACTGAGGTTGAGAACATCAAATACAAAGCAAGCATCAAATTTAGTTGGTCTACTATGAGAATTTAATGGTTTACAGTTGAAAATTAAATGTGAGGGATGGCAGCTATGGGGGTAGTGTGATGGACTATATTGAAGTCGCAATTTCCCAGGAAGGTAGGAACATATTCTAAGGAGGGAGTGAGACAAGAGGCAACCCAGTCTAGAGCTGGATAGGGAATAGAGGAAAAGATTTAGGATGGCCACTCCCTAGAATCTCCCAGGGTATATCCATTAGGTTGAGAATAATAAAAGTTTAGTTTGGCAAGATTCTGTCTATTGGGTATACGCAAATACAGAACTGAACTTAGACTGGATTTCTCTATGTCATTTTTGGGCTGAGCCTCATATCAAATATGGAAATTGTAATTAGTCAATAAGCAAAACAGAACAAGCAATCAGAATGTCTCCTAGTGACAAGAGATCTCTAGTAGAAGAGGCTGATTGAAGAGGCTGATTGAAATTGATGGGAAAGAGGGTTGGATTAATTAGCTAAGAAAAAGCTCAAAGGAATTTACCACCATCCTAGGAAGACAATTTGAGAGGGGATGTCTTAAATGTACACAAAACAATAACTGGACTAATCTTATTCTTACTAGCTTGTAGACCACTCTTACTTCTTTGGTTCACCATAGAAGACTAGAGTTTGGATGGAATCTGAGACAGCAATTGAATCCAGAGGTGTGGCAGAATGTTATTCACCCTAAGCAGGCAAGAGTACCAATTGTCTGAGATAGGAGGAGGATTTATCATTCCCCGCCTCCATTCTTCTCTCTCTTACAGCAATAATAGCTGTATCATAAACCATCCCACCAGCACTTAAGCATAGGATAATCTAAGTCAGCGGTGAAATCCTACTGATTCTCACTGGTTCGGGTGAACTGGTAGTGATAAAAATACTGGTTTGGGGGAACCGGTAGTAAAAAAAAGTTACTGGTTCCTCCAAACTGGTATTTCTGATGATCAGCTGTGCCACTCAATTTAAATAGAAATCCTGCTTTCTAGTGAATCTAAATCATGTGACACAGCTGTTTCCCCCCCCCCTCGCTGTTCTACTTACCTTCCCAACCCTCTTTTTTCCATGCAAAATGTGCATTTGGCACATAATGTGCATGTGCGCACACCGTGCATGCGTGGGCAGCAAACTGGTGGCAAACAGGAGAAGATTTCACCACTGGTCTAAGTGATACTCAGAAATGGCTACAGAGACTGTCACTGATGCCAGATGCTATGATCCCTTCACAATGAGTTGCTCTGAGGACAGCTTACATTAATGAATATAGAGTGTTCCAAATAGCTTCCATCAGTCCTCCCAGGTAAACAGATAGGAAACATGTCTAGATGAGCTATTTCTAGTTTATTGTAAAACTACATTAACAGAATCTTGAAAGTCTGAAGGTACATACTTCCCACCACCACTTTTAATTGTTGTCATTCCTAAGTTTCTTTCTCTGACTGTAAAGTAACTGGGAGCTCCTGCCTCTCTTGTTTGATTGTATCCTAGGCTGCATCTTTCCCTCATTCCTCAAGGTCATCCACACATTCCATTTCAGATTGGCTTCATCATCCTTACCATCTCCAGATGGCTTTTCTCAAGTAACAAAATGACTTGAGTTGGTTTACTGCTAAAAGCAGCTATATTATTTTGCCTAATTGGAGGACCAGATCTGTCATTAGCAAGTATTTCAGAACAGACAGCATCATGAATGCTTGCTCCTTAAAGCAGTTGAGCCTTTTCCTGAGATGGTGTGCATCTGAAGCATCTTTTTGTCTTTAAATCTAAAGTGATTCATAGATCCTTCCTTCCTTCCTTCCTTCCTTCCTTCCTTCCTTCCTTCCTTCCTTCCTTCCTTCCTTCCTTCCTTCCTTTTTCTTTCTCCTTTCCCCTCCTTTTTCATTAAAGCAGTCATAAAATGAGTTTCACCATTTTATAGGCTTCCAAAAGAGCTTAAAAATGACTTTCAGCTGCTTTAAGGAACAATTCGTTAAAACTGTACCTGAACACAGGACAAGAGGCAATGGATGGAAACTAATCAAGGAGAGAACCAACCTAGAACTAAGGAAAAATTTCCTTACAGTTAGAACAATTAATCAGTGGAATGACTTGCCTCCAGAAGCTGTGGGTGCCACAACACTGCAGGATTTTAAGAAGAGATTGGACAACCATTTGTCCAATTAGGGTTTCCTGTTTGAACAGGGATTGGACTAGAAGACCTCCAAGGTCCCTTCCAAGTCTGTTATTCTGTTAAAATAAATGCTAATCCTGATGTTCCAACAGGCCAGAGCAGCTCCACTTAGGTTCATCTGAGGTGTCAAACTGGCGGCCCATAGGCCGGATGCATCACACACAGTCCACACCCACCACAGCTCCGTGAAGGCAAAAAATGTCATGAGTTTGGCAGGTTTGACACCCGTAATCTATTCCAAATGGCTTCTGCTGGCGAGACTGTTATTTAAGAATTAGCATGGGCTTCATTAGGTCCCTTTTTCCTTCTGTGCATTTCTTTTAGATTTAACACCTTTTCTGTTCTCTGTGTATCTATGCTATACCAAGAGCTTTTTGGCCAAAGAGAGAGAAAAAAATGTAAAACCAAACTGATCAAAAATTAAATGCTGACATTTAGCCTGTTTGAGAGGCATATTTTTATTTTCTAAATCCCAATGCTATTTCCCACGTAAAGCTGGTGGAATTCAAAGAAAGCATTTTAAAATGAGGTTAACTGTCTTGCATTTTCTAGATACATCACAGGAACGTTTTCAGTTCTAAATAGTTCATGAACTACATTTTTTTTTAAAAAAAATTGATTTATATGCCACCCTTCTCCAGAGACTCAGGGCGGCTTACAATGCCTTAAGCAATAGCCTTCATACTTTTGTATATTTATATTTATATTTATACAAAGTCAGCTTATTGCCCCCAACAAACTGGGTCCTCAATTTACCCACCTTATAAAGGATGGAAGGCTGAGTCGACCTTGAGCCTGCCTGGGATTGAACTCACCAGTAATTACAGCAGCTGGATCTTAAATGCTGCCTTTGTAGGAGGCATTACTCCCCTATGCTACACAGGCTCTACACAGGCATGAAACATTTCATGTTTCAACCATGAAGATTCCTTCTTTTCTTTGTTTTTTTCTTCTTGACTTTTCCCCAGCCTTTTTATGGGAACCCTCATTTTGGCTTCTTTTATATCCTTCCTGCTTCTTTTATAAACATCAGTGTAATGTTTGCTATCTTCCATATTAAAAATTGATTGAGGCATTTGCTTTACACTTTCATTTCTTCATAAGAGATAAATGATCACATTAAGTTCTAGTACCGCTTTACAAAGCCTTAGTTGGACCATGTTTGGAATATTGCATCTAGTTCTGATTACCACAATATAAAAAAAAAAAAAAGATGTTGAGACTCTGGAAAGAGAGCAAGAAGAATTATTAGGGGACTAGAGGCTAAACCTATGAAAATCGTTGCAGGAATTGGGTATGTCTAATCTAGTGAAATGACTAGTGGAGAAATGGTAAAAGTGTTCCGATATTTGAGGGGCTCCTACAAAGATGAGGGGGTCAACTTATTTTCCAAAGCACCAGAAGGCAAGACAAGAAACAATGGATGGAAACTAATCAAGAAGAGAAGCAACCTAGAACTAAGGAGAAATTTCCTAATAGTAAGAGCAATCAACCAATGAAATAGCTTGCCTTCAGAAATTGTGGTCCATCATTAGAGGCTTTCAAAAAGAAACAGGACAACCATTTATCCGATACTATATAGGGTCTCCTGCTTGAGTAAGAGTTTGGACTAGAAAACCTCCAAGGTCCCTTCCGATTCTATTATTTTATGTTCTAAATGATTAATTTTTCCCAGCTATATTTTAGCTCTCCTTAAGTGTTTCATTCTCCATTTGCTTCTCTAATGGTTCCAGTTATCTTTAGTACTTTCTAATTCATTTTTTTAAAAAGAATAAATCCTTAATATTAGCTTTCATTTCTTAAATTTCTCTCTCCTCAAATTCTCTCACATTCTTATTGCATTTAACTTGCTGGAAATTGTATTGTCGTTGGCTGTTGCCTGTTTGAATCATTTTCTAATTTTTCTAAATGTACTATTTCTCATTTTTTAACGACTAATTAAAACACTATTCTTTCCTTGAGGATAATTGTGTTAATATTTTTGTTTTCATCTTTTCTCTACCTCATAGGAAGGTTACTTAAAGAGTGTTATTTTTTAAGCATACCACATTAGCTTCAAGTGATGCTCTTATAACTGCTTCCCCCTACAATGAATATTTTTTGTTCTTTTTTTTTCTGTAAAAAGTATGTCCTTATTTCCAAAATTGCTCA
This sequence comes from Masticophis lateralis, assembly GCA_030761175.1. Lineage (NCBI taxonomy): Eukaryota > Metazoa > Chordata > Lepidosauria > Squamata > Colubridae > Masticophis > Masticophis lateralis. The sequence goes on from JAUDYJ010000001.1 coordinate 333,355,752, forward strand.
GAACAGCTGACAGCAAAATGCAATAACAGGTCTGTCTTCATGCTACATCCTGGTTCTGCAAGCTTGCATGTAATCAAATGGGGGAGAAAATACAAATTAACTAAACAGCAAGACCGAAAGGAAAATCTAGTATTTTAATGGATTAAAAGATTAGTCTAGTGAATAGAAAAGCAATTAATCAAGAGCAGCTTTGCCGTTTCAATGGCATTTCCATTGTTTCTGGGGTGCTTACAGATAATATACTATATCATATATGAAGTATTATTGCAATTTCAATTTCATATATAGAAAATATTGGGGGTAGGGGTTTATTCAGTGGAATGATAGGCTATCTCACATGGCACACAACTGCCAGTCAATAAAAATAATACCCTCATCAAATTCTTTACTTTTAAGAAATCTTTTGGGGGGAGCAAAGCTAACATTGTTTTGAGCTTCATTCACTTTCTCAGCTCCTAGCAATCACTAGCCTTAAATGTGCTCTTTCTTGTATTAATGACATCTTACACTTCCTTGCTGAACTGGCAACAACTCGAAGGAGCTCAACTCAGCAATGAGTGCTTTGAATGTAGGCCAAAATTATATCCAGGGTTCTTGGTGCTCTTTGAACTTGGTTGATTAGATACAGATTAACAGAGTTGGAAGGGACCTTGTAGGTCATCTTGTCCAATCCTCTGCCCAAGCAGACCCTACACCATTTCTGACAGATGGCGGTCCAGTTTCTTCTTAAAAGCTTCCAGTAATGAAGCTCTCACAACTTCTGAGGGCAAGTTTTTCCATTGGTTGATTGCTCTCACTGTCAGAAAAATTATCCTTATTTTTAGGTTGATTCTTTCCTTGATGAGATTCCATCCATTGTTCCTTGTCTGGCTTTCAGGTGCTTTGGAAAATTGCTTGACTCCTTCCTCTCTGTGGCAGCCCTTCAGATATTGGAATACTGTTATCATATCTCCCCTGCTCCTTCTCTTCACTAGACTAACCATGTCCAGTTCCTGCAACCGTTCATCCTATGTTTTAGCCTCCAGTCCCCTAATCATCTTGGTTGCTCTTCTTTGCACTCTTTCTAGAGTTTCAATCTTACTTGCAGACATTTCATTACCAAACTAGGTAACATAATCAGTGCTGGAAGGAGTGGGGTTTGCACTGTTTATATACTAGTGACTTGCCCTGTCAATGTTGGTGGGAATGTTCTTGGTGGTTCCTTAATTAGGCCCTTGTTTACTGTTAAGCTTTTTTATCTGCGTTAGCAGTTCCTTGATTGGGGTATAGTGGTAGTAGAGGACTACTTGTATGGGTGTCTTCTTTACAGCAATTTCGACAGGTTCCAGTATCCAATAGGAAAAAGAGCAGAAAGTATCTCCTTTAGGACTCTAGAAAATGTGTAGCTCCCAGAGCGTAGAGATTTCTATGAGACCTTTTCTTATTGGTGCTTGGAGGTTCTCTTAATAGAGTAATGATCTGTCTGAAAGCCCTATGTATTGCAGGAGAAAATATGATACTGGTTAAGATAAGTAAAATAAAACAAAGCATCCTGCATCCTTATTATCCATCAGCTCAGCCATAAAACATTCAGAAAAACAAGGAGTGAAGATAAAGCTGGAAGAAAATATTAGGAGGTGACCATAAACTCTGGGATCCAAGGCCAGATTAAGATAATCTCATAACAATAACTCTCCTGAAATAAAGTATGTTCACAAAATGCCTGCTCTGTTCTTTCAATATAATGCTGTTTTGTAGATCCATCTAAAACTGGACCTCACCGGCACATAAAAGCGTGGCTATATGCAATCAGTTATTTTGCTATATCTAATCAGATATACATTCTAATTTGCATAATTGTACATTGTGAGGTTGCATTTTTTCCCACTTTAGGTTTGTATCTGCTGCCTGTGATACCACAAAAAAAAAAAAAAAACCCATCTGTACTTCAACAGAATTGTATGTTGTTGGCCTTTAGTTTAAATAACCTCGGTGAAATTTGGGGGGGGGGGGAAGACTTCTACAATTTGGTGACAGAAGTTACACAGTGGGAATGCAAAAGTGATGCAACGTCACGTATGCTTCCTAAAGTGCAGATTATTAACATTGTGACCCTGTTTGTGTCAATAATTTGTGCTTCGCAGGTGAATGTGTCCGTAGCTTATAATTTAGAATGAAATAGAGCTGGAAGGGACCTTGGAGGTCTTCAAGCAGGAGACCCCAGACCATTTCAGACAAATCCAGTCTCTTTTTTTAAAACCTCCAGTGATGAAGCACCCACAGCTTCTGAAGGCAAGCTGTTCCACTAGTTAATTGTTCTCACTGTGAGGAAGTTTCTCTTCATTTCCAGGTTGCTTCTCTCCTTGATTAGTTTCCATCTGTTGTTTCTTGTCCTGTCCAGTGGTGCTTTGGAAAATAAGTTGACCCCCTCCCCCTATTCTTTGTGGCAGCCCCTCAAATACTGGAATATTGCTATCATATCTTAGTCCTTCATTTCTCTAGACCAGGGCTGTCAAACTCACATCGTCACGGCGGCATCACATGACATCTCAGGACTTTTTTTCCCCTTCGCTAAACCGGGTATGAGCATGGCCAGTGCATGACGCATCCAGCCCATGGGCCAGGAGTTTGACAGCCCTGCTCTAGACTAACAAAACCCAAACTTGATACTATCCCATATGCTATTCTACCCTCCTTTAGCCCATCTGCCCCTCTGGACCCAAAACCATGTGCAGAAGCATTTGAACTGTCTGTTTGAGTGTTCTGGCTGTCTTTTATCAAATGGAGATTTTGGAAAGACACTCCTCTGGCTCATTATCTTCAAGCCTTCAAGCCTGCTCCCTTGCCTTTTAAGAGGTTAATGATGGTACATGCCATGCTAGGTTTCTAAATCAATTTTCATCCTATGAGCCTTCCTTACTGCCAATGATCTGGGTAGATCAGACTGCTAGCCTTTCAGGGCACTTTAAGGACTCAAACCAGCTTGCTAACACCTGGGATTCTTACCACCATGCCAATTTACTTATTATTTTGCCAATGTTTGAGCTGTCTTAACTTTTCCCAGTTCCTTGGCCCCTTAGCTTACTGTGCTCCTTAGTTGTTACTTCTTCCTAATATTTCTTCTTTCTTCCAACCTTCTGTTCTACTTCTTCTCTTACCATTACTATAATCTTCTCATAGCTAGATTTTTTTAAAAGAGCCAGCTCCCTAAATGAGGGGGACTTGAGAGTAACAGAGAAGCATTCCTGTTACGAAGTTCACTTCTTTCCACAGAATTGTTATCATATTATGTCAATGGTGAGATTAGTGACATTACTGGTGAGATAAAGTCAAAAATTCTGATCTGTTTCTTGGAATGATGGGAATTCTTTTAAAGCACATTTACACTTTTCCACCTTAAAATTTTTTATAAAATCGACAGCAAAACACATATACATGAACTTGAGATAACTGGGAATAGAAAAGCTAAGAGCTGCAAACAGCCATGAGGTAGGAACTATGCCTCTTTCCATTTTCTATACTTCTTTGAACTCTTTCTAGAGTCTCAACATTTTTTTTAAAATCGTGGCAACTGAAATTGGGTGCAGTATTCCAAGTGCGGTTTTGCCTTATAGAGCATTATAAGGTGGTATTAACACTTCACATGATCTTGATTCTATCTCTTTGTTAATGAAGCCTAGGACTGTGTTGGCTTTTTTGGCAGGTGCTGCTCACTTATATTTAAGATACTGTCCACTGGGACTCCAAGATCCCTCTTGCAGTTACTACTATTAAGTCAAGCATCACCTATTCTATATCTGTGCATTTTGTTTTTCTTACCTAAATGTAGAACCATATTTTTTTTTCTCCATTGAATTTCATTTTGTTAGACAGGGCCCAGTGTTCAAGTCATTTGTTTTTAAACACCTTGAACCGTTGACCTTTGTCACGAAATCGCAAGGAACCACTCAACTTTGGCAAGATGCCACTGAGCATTAGTATAATGGTGTGTGGGTTGGGTATCAGTCTGCCTCTTCTAGCATCTCTTCCTGATGGAACAGGAGCTGAAAACTCCAGGTCTGCTTTATTTATTTAGTTAGTTTTCTTTCTTTGCAATTACTGGAATCAGAGATGCTGAATTGCACATTAGATTTTACTTACAAAACCAATTTTGTTGCTCGTTGTTCTACACAGAACTGCTGGTGAGTCTCCAATGTGCTGTTTATACAGTGTAAAATGTAAGCATTTATTAAACACAATAATAAAAGGAATTCATGCGAAGAGTAGCACAGGCTTAAACAACATGCTAAGATGACTCTCCAGTCTTGATTGTGAGGCACAGCAGGCTGCCACACCAGCTAAATGCTGAGAAGGGGGAACTCCTTGCCCCACCAGACAGTACAGGTAGTCCTCAACTTACAACAGTCCATTTAGTGACCGTTCAAAGTTACAACGGCACTGAAAAAAGTGACTTACGACAGATTTTCACACTTACAACCATTGCACCATCCCCATCGTCACATGATCAAAATCCAGATGCTTGGCAATTGGTTCATATTTATGACGATTGCAGTATTCTGGAGTCATGTGATCAGCTTTTGCAACCTTCTGACAAGCAAAGTCAACGGAGAAACCAGATTCACTTAACCACTTAACTAACAATTGCAATGATTCATTTAACAACAAAAAATGGGGCAAACTCAGTTAACAAATGTTTCACTTAGCCACATAAATTTTAGGCTAAATTGTGGTCATAAGGACTACCTGTAGATATGCAACTGAGATGTTTTGCAAAACTAGACATCAAGTATTGCTTTGATTTTTAAATCTGTTTTTTTTTTTTTTAATTTGATTTATATGCCGCCCTTCTCCGGAGACTCAGGGCGGCTTACAATGCGTTAAGCAATAGCCTTCATACTTTTGTATATTTATACAAAGTCAGCTTATTGCCCCCATAAACTGGGTCCTCAATTTACCCACCTTAGAAAGGATGGAAGGCTGAGTCGACCTTGAGCCTGCCTGGGATTGAACTCAGAGAAATTACAGGCAGCTGGTGTTAATTGCTGCCTTTAGTAGGAGGCATTAGCCCTCTACGCTACACAGGCTCTGTGTTGTTGTCAGGATCTTACCAATCGGTAGATACTATATCTGTAGAGAAGTGGTTTGCAGTTTTGGCCTCTCTCTTGAGTATTTAGGCCAATCAACCCTTGAGAAAGCCGAATCAATAGGAAAGGAGAGAAATCTGGACATTGTTCATCAAAATGGTATCACTAGCGTTCCTGAATTGTATTGTCCAATGTTAGATAGCTACAAGCCCTCTACTGCGGGGTATTTATATAAGCTAACCCTAAATCAATATAGATAGGCCATCTCCAGAGTTCACTGTGGGAATATTTTATGGGAATCTTTATTTGCCTAGACTTTGCTCTTATGGATCAGGACGGAGGTAGAAACTCTTATTCATGTCCTCATATAGTTTCCTTTTTATAATATCCCAAGATGTGCTCTGATCTCCCCATATTTGAGGATCAATTTCACGTTTATTACTTTTTAACAGATGCTAACCCCATAGTCACACTTTAGCTGGCAAAATACCTTCACCAAGTTATGCAACCCCCACCCCAGTAAATGAATTGTTGTAGCAAATGATTTCTCTTTTTACAGTAAAAACTGATCAAAGATAATACAATTTGGCTTTCGCATGAAGAATGGGTGGACTGATCCCTCCATCTACATCTGTGACCCAGAGATCTAGATCCCTGTCAAGAATCAGGAAGATGGAAGAGGAGACAAAGGAGTTTTTGATACCAAGGCCGGTACCAATCTTCTAGACCCGTGGTGGTGAGTCTATGGCACGTGTGCCACTAGTGGCATGCATAGCCGTATCGGTGGGCATACGAGCTCAGCTCTGGCGCTGATTTTTGAGCCTTCTGGGCCCACCAGAAGCAGGGAAACAGGCTGTTTCCTGCCTCCAGAGGACCTCGGGGGGTGGGGGAAGGCCCGTTTTTCTCTCTCCCCAGTCTCCGGAGCCTTTCTAGGAGTCTGGTGAGGGCAAAAATGGCCTCCCCCCCGGAGGCCCTCTGGAGGCCGGAAATGGCCCATTTGCCAACTTCCAGTGGGACCAGAAGTCCCGGTTTTTTTGTCCCTAGCCTCCAGAGCCTTTCTAGGAGTCTGGGGAGGGGAAAAATGGCCTTCCCCACCCCCTTGGAGGCCTCTGGAGCCCATTTGTCAACTTCCAGTGGGACTGACAGGGTGCATAGAATTATGGGTGTGGGCACGTGTATGCGCGACACCCTCCCCACACACACACACACTCCTGGCACACAATGGCAAAAAGGTTAGCCATCACTGTTCTAGACTCTCCAAAGACTTCTACCCTTATTTGAGCCTGACTATTTCCCCAGATGATTTTCTTCTATCATCCCCTATAAAGGGAAATGTTCTCCTTAACTAGAATCTGCATGGAGCAGAATAGGAAATCCCTCTTCCCTAAGAGTAAGTTTTTAAATGGCCCGGATTTCCTTTTTTTTTTTTTAGTAAAGATTTCCCTGTCCAGTCATGTCCACCTCTAGGACATGATGCTTACCTCAATTTCTTGGCCAGCATTGTGTGAAGACATTTTCCACAGCCATGTGTCCAACATGGCCATATGCCAAAGGCACACAGAACACTCTTACCTTCACACTGAAGTGTTACTTCTTTATCTACTTGTATTTGGATTTGAAGTCCAAATTTTGGATAGAGAGGACTATTGGTTTGAAAGAGGCATTAAAGAGGCCATCTATATCAAAATTGAATAGCCCTCTCTCAACAGAGGGAGAGGAATACGACATAGTCTATCTCTACTCTACAACATGGCCCTTTCAGCAGTTCCAAGGCTCCACACCCATTTGCATGACTCAGGTGACCCTGAGAACATAGATAAACCTCCAGATGGCCTCAATTACTCTGTAAAAAGAGTGCAAATGATCAGCTGTCTGCTAGGAGTATAAATCTTTCCATTCCCCACCATCCAGTCAGAGCTGAAGAAGCTTCTTGGATGAGAAGTAAAACGTCTTCAAAGAAAAAAAAGAAAGTCCTGTTGCCTCTTGAAAAAAAGCATCTTTGGGTCATATTTGGATTGATAGGCCCATGTTTTTCAGTAGCGTTACTAAAGTCCGACTATTTTGGAGAGAGTGGTGCCAGATTACAAACCCCACACTCCTGAGTTGTCAGGAAAAGAAGGATGTTCATTTTCATAAAAGTAACTAAGCAAGGATTTTCTTTGTTTGTCCTTCAAGATAAAGGATATATTTAGTTTAAATAGAAGAAGGTATTTTCTAATTGAGCCCACTGCTGCCATCACACAAAGATCTCCCTCGATTAAGCTTCCTTTTGTTCTGTTACACTCCAAAAACTTTTGTAGCTCTTTGATTGTTTCTGCCACCACCTCTACTGTAACTAATATTCTGATCTACAGGCTAGGGAGAAAAAGACTTCATTAAAATCTCTTTTACTTATTGCCCAGAACAATTTTCCTTTGTTTTAAGTAAATAACAGAATGATCAGCTCTTATCTGAGGTATCTAGAGTGCAGGAACTCAGGTCCAAAAAATCTCATGAGACTTCCAAAACCTTTCTCTTCAGTTCTTCAGCACAAATCCAAAATTATATGAAGATTGGAAAGTTAAGTGACAGAATAAGTATTAATTGTGTGGGGAATAATTGTACTATATAACTATTCAACTGTGCCTACAACGTGCATCTTCTCATTCCTAGAAGACCTGCACCGAGCAATGCCAGAGACAATCGCTGAATTCGACATACAGTTATGAGGCGACTGCCATACCCCCTCAGGGGTTTTGTATATAATTACATGGATGGTGTGTATATGTTTGTTTCTCTTGTGTCATGTTCTCCTCAGACACTAAATAAATAATAATAACCATTCAATTGAATTCATTTTTATTACATCTGTCCTAGCTATTCTTGGCTGACTTCAAGAAAAGCTAAGCAGAATTTGGCTTGGTTTACAACTTGAATAGGCTCAGGTATGTATATCAGGGGTGAAATGCTCCCGGTTTGGACCGGATCCGGTAGCGATGGCAGTGGGTGGTTCAGAGAACCGGTAGCAAAAATCCCTGCACACCTCCCCCCCCATGCCCAGCTGAGCCACATGATCATCAGAGGCTTTTTTTTTTTTACTTTTAAAAGCATTTTTTCTACAATCTCTTTGGCCGAAAAAATGCTTTTAAAAGTTAAAAAAAAAAAGCCCCTGATGATCACGCGGCTCAGTGGGATCATCAGAGGCTTTTAAAAGCATTTTTTCTACAACTTCTTTGGCCGAAGAGGTTGTAGAAAAAATGCTTTTAAAAGTTAAAAAAAAAAAGTTGGCCACGCCCATCCTGTCACATTAACCCCACACACACCAAGCCATGCCCACAGAACCGGTAGTAACAAATTTTATATTTCATCCCTGATGTGTGTGTGTGTGTGTGTGTGTGTGTGTACACATACATACATGCATACATACATACATATGTGTGTGTGTGTGTGTGTGTGTGTGTGTATGTGTGTATATATGGATGTATACATCAATGTGTACCATAAGGAAGGCTGAGCATCAAAGAATTGAGGCCTTTGAACTATGGTACTGGAGAAGACTCCTGCAAGTCCCTTGGACTGCAAGGCAATCAAACCGGTCAGTCCTAGAGGAGATCAACCCTGACTGCTTTTTAGAAGGCCAGGTCCTGAAGATGAAACTCAAATACTTTGGCCACCTAATGAGAAGGAAGGAGTCACTGGAGAAGAGCCTAATGTGGAGAACGATTGAGGGCAAAAGTATGGCAGAGAATGAGGTGGTTGGATGGAGTCATTGAAGCAGTCGACGTGATCTTAAATGGTCTCTGGGGGATGGTAGAGGACAGGAAGTCCTGGAGGAAAGTTGTCCATGATGCCATAATGGGTCGGATATGACTTCACAACTAACAACAACACAACAACACAATGTTTCTAGGTCAAAAAGGAAATGTATTGCTAAATGAGTGTGTATCAGTGGTGGAATTCAATTTATTTTACTACCGGTTCTGTGGGCATGGCTTGGTGGGCATGGTGTGGCTTGGTGGGTGTGGCTTGGTGGGCACGGCAGGGAAGGATACTACAAAATCTCCATTCCCACCTCACTCCAGGGTAAGGATACTGCAAAATCTCCATTCCCACCCCACTCTGGGGCCAGCCAGAGGTGGTATTTGCCGGTTCTCCAAAATTACTCAAAATTTCTGCTACCAATTCTCCAGAACCTGTCAGAACTTGAAAAAGCAATCATTGGCAACCACAAGCTGTCTACTATCACCTCTAGGTGAGATGGGTAACATATAAATTTAATAAATAAATACACAGATATGAGCATTTAAGCTCCTATCCATTTTTTAATGAAATTATCAAATGCATTAATCAAAATCAAGTAAAATCTGCTACTTAGATAACATCTGTTCAGTGTTACTATCTTTGAATTTTCCCTGTTTTGGTTAATTGGCTTATCTAAAGCCTGGCTACTACCCCAATTTATAACTAAATTGATAATTTATTTATCAATTCATTTTATTTCAGATTCTGGAGCCAAAGGCTAATTAGAGGAATTAGGAACAAAATATCCCATAGCTTTATTGACCTTATTTCCAAGAGTACTAAACATAATCAGGCTAACCTAGGAAAAATTTGTATTCTAACTGTGAGGAAAATCAAGGATTGGGGAATAGAATATATGAAACAGGTTTGTTTTTGAAAGCACAAAAACCTTTTGAAGATTATTCTCAGGAGAATGAAAAAAAATAACCCTATAAAATGCAAATTGCTAAAATTACAATCCAAGGGGGTGGGGGAGAAAGTGAGAGAGAAAGATTTACAGTATGCCTAGGTGGGAGATAACAAATCTGTGCATTTCTTTAAGAAATGAATCTTTTATGGGCTTCTTTTATAATGTGTTTGTCCACATAGCTTTTGAGGAAATGGTGGCTTCTGCAACGCAGAGTGAATACTATTTATAGGTTTGTCAATTCTCTTATTTCGAACAAGAGCTGAAAGGATGCTTGAAAGCATTAAAACAGCTAATGCTGCTCCCAGCTTAAGATGATTAACTTTGCTTCCACTGCATAATTAATCCTGGGCAATGCTGATTTCTCTTTAAATTTATTCCCACATTACACTGAAGTGGCTGGCTCATGTATTTCATAGTACCCATCTTTAGAAAGCACAATCTTGGTCTATCAATATTAAAAGAGAGCCAAAGAGAATCTGTGTAACCTGGGTTATGAACATTTAATGCAATCGGGTCTGGTACTGCCCTAATCAAATCTCAATATTTTTACCTCTCTAGTGACCAGGAATTGTATATATCTATATATGAGTGTGTGTGTGTAACTTTATGTGTAGTGAGACAAGATGTTCATTATGGCAGCTCTAAAAAATGGAACCAGTTTGGTGATGTCATATCGTCACCGCTACCGGCTCAGTGGAACCAGGCCGAACTGGGAGGAATCCATCACTGGTTAGAATCCAAGTAAGGGTATGGCTAGCTGATGAGAACTAAATAGCTTGAAATAGATCTATACTGGTCTCCTTTTTTTTCTTTATCAGCAAAATATAAATTTGGTATAAAATAAATATATATACATACAATATATATATATACAATATATATACATACAGACATATATGTAGATATATATGTGTATACATGTATATGTATACATATATGTGTACATATATACATATATATATACCATATATACAGACATATTGTGGTGGCCCACCAGCGGCCTGCGCGGATTGTTGCTGATCCTGACGACAAGGAGGCTTATGGGTGCTGCGCCAGCAGCCTGTGCAGCCGACGCTTGAGTTGGACAGCAAGGAGGCTGAAGAAGATGTGGTGCCAGAGGCAGGGATTCAATCAGGGCCTACAGAACCTTCAGAGCAGTGGTGGGCTCAGCCCGGTTCTGCCTGGTTCCGCCGATCCGGTAGCAGTGACGATGTGATGTCACCAAACCGGTTTTGCCTCGCCCCGCCCCCCCATCCCCACGTTATTCTTACCTTTTATTTGGCCCCATCCCCAATCTATTGCTGCCTCCTGAGTCCCAGCTGATGGGCTATAAGGAAAATTGTTTAAACTCTTGCCATGGGGCTTCAAAGGGCCGTCCTACAGCTGATCAGTGGTAAAAGGCAGTTTGGTGGTAGACCAGTGCCTCCAAAAACAAATGAGTAGATCAGTGCCTCCAAAAATAAATGAGTAGACCGGTACAGCTCTGCAAACAGTTAAAAGCCTGGTAGACCAGTACCTCTGCTAAATCCTAAAGAATTGTCACATGACCATCAAGTCATGCTCACAAAATAAGCCACGCCCACAGAACCAGCAGTAAAAAAATTTAGAACTGACCCCTGCTCCAGAGGCTCTTTTAAGTGAAGAGGATGAAGAGGAGGAGCCGCTTCTCAATGCACGGGCACGCAGAGCTGCCAAATGGCCGGAGTAGTTCCTCAGGAGGAGATCTCCTCAAGAGTAAGGCTCAGGCTAATTGGCCACACCCTTAGCCTATTTAAGAAAGAACGCAGCTTGTAAAGCTGCATGAAACAACTTTAGTTCGCTAATCGTTGCATTGGGATATCTCTGCAACCCTGCTTCTGGGCTTTCTGCCAACTCCAGTAAGACTCTGATTATCTTATCTGTAGAATTCTGGCAGGCTGTTAAGAATGCTTATTAACAGCCAACACTTACTAAAACTGTGTTATTTGAGTAAACTAAGTTTTGTTCAGAGTTTGTGTGTGCTGTGTTCTTTGGGATCCGTAGCTGGGGCAGAACACATATACAGACATATATATTCATATAATGACATATGCATAACACACATACATACTGTTGGAAGAAATATCCATCTGGTTCAGTTCCCAGCCGGGAGAAAGACGCTGGAAACATGGAGGCTGATTGGAAAGATGGTTTAATGATGAAGCAGAACCACCAAGCACATGATCCTCTTCCTTAAGATTTTTATTTCTCTTTTAGGGGAAATATTTTATCCTGCCATTTTAATATTCCTCGAAATATTCCATTCTTCTAGGAGAGGGGTGGATGCTAACTTTCTACAATACATACACAGATACATACATACTTTCTGAAGTATTTTGGCTCATTGTGGTATCTAAGCAATTTGCATCCTGCTGCTTCAAAAGTATCACAACTCAATGTTAAAATTTTCCAGACACTCAAAGGGCAACCTCATTATTTCAAGCTCTGCAAGGCAGGAAAAAAAAAATATTGCAGTGGTGACAACATCACTTAAAGATATTTATTTCTTAACACACCCAGGAGAGAAATAATGACCAGGCTGCAGATATGGAATGGGGCAATTGTTTCCACAATTGTTTCTTGCCATTTAACAACTGATCTGCAAACTAGAAATAAACAGCATTTGGTTTCATTGGAAATGTTTCTTTTTGGGCTTAAGTGCACCGCGAATTCAGGATTGCTTTGGAATGAGGTTACCATGCAGAGATGGATGAATGCAACTAATTCAGCTGTAACCAGTGATAATGTGGGAGTGTGGACAGTAGTGGGTTTCAATTTAGTTTGCTACCAGTTCGCTTGTGTGCCCACGCATCCGTGCAATGCTTCTGCGCATGTGCAGAAACGTCCGGGCTGGTGGGCAGAGCCTCCCGCCGCTGCTGCTACCAGTTCGCCCGATCCCACCACTGAGTTTGGATCTCAAACAGGATAGCTGCCTTATATCAATTCCTTTGTAAATTGCAGTTCCTGATAGGGCACAAAGTTCTACTCGCTCAAGCCCAAAAAGGCAATCATCTTTAAATCAGTGTTTCTCAACTTCTCAACAATTTAAAGGAGTGTGGGCTTCAATTCTCAGAATTCCCCAGCCATCACAGTAGCAAGGAAGATGCAAGCCAGAAAGGATTATACGTTGGCAGTTTCAGTCTAGGATTTGAAACTGAAATAAAGCCTGTTGCCAAGGGGCAGTATTTGGTATGCAAAATATTCACACCCTCTTGCCATCAATTGGCCATCAATATGGTTCCTTATTCCTATAGCTGTAGCCAATAAGGGATCTGGCTTTGCTGCAGGGGATTATAAGAGACAAAATGCAACTCCAGGAGTTAATGAAGGTTGTGTACTTTTAGATCCAGCTGTAGGCACAGGAACTTCTTGCTTTTTTTTTTTAAGACAGGAAAATGCTGCATGTCTCTGTGTGTGTGTGTGTGTGTGTGTGTGTGTGTGTATTTATTCCATTTCTATAATCTCCATCTTAATCAATAACTTTGTGCATCTTACAATTTCAAAAGTATAAAACAAAACAATAAAAACATCCAACATAATATACACATCAGCTGAGATATTTGGCCAATTAACAGTAAAGCCTGGAAATGGGACCCTTCCAGAGGTGAGATTCAACTGGTTCTCACCTATTGGCTAGAACCAGTAGTTAACTTTCTAAGCAGTTCAGAGAATCAGTTGTTGAAAGAAATCTCCTTTTGTTTTGCTTTTTTCAACCGTAGCATCCCCATGGTCACAAAAGGCCAGGTGAGGTGAAACACCCCTCGACGTGAGTGACATCAAGTTGGCCACGCCTACCCAGTTGATCATTAGGGTAGAGAACTGGTCGTTAAATTATTTCAATCCCACCACTGGACCCTTCACATATTCTGCATCCCCGGCTCAGGACCACAGTCTGGTATTTAAAGCCTTATGGAAGACGAACAGGATTCAGACAATTCTAATCTCCAAGGAGAGGATGTTCCACAGAATGGGGGTTACTGCGAAAAAGCCCCAACTTTTTTGCTGATGGGATCTGCAGCATGCCCAATCTGCTATATCGAATTGGACAGGTAAAGACAGTGTGTGTGTGCATGTGTATAATTGCACAGAATAACAATTGCAAATGTGAACAGGAGAATGGCTATATATAGGTGGTCCTAGACCAGGGGTGAAATCCAGCAGGTTCTGACAGGTTGTGGAGAACCGGTAATGGAAATTTTGAGCAGTTCGGAGAACGGGCAAATACCACCTCTGGCTGGCCCCAGAGTGGGCTGGGAATGGAGATTTTGCAATATCCTTCCCCCAGGAGTGGGGAGGGAATGGAGATTTTGCAGTATCCTTCCCCTGCCATACCCACCAAGCCATACCACGCCCACCAACCCATGCCCACAGAACCGGTCACTAAATAAACTTTGTTAGTCGAGGGATACCAGTACAGTGCAACATCACTTTTTTCACCAAAGGATTTCATTTGCTGTCTTATGATTTTCATTTGAAAGAAATTGGCTCTCATTCTCTTGTGAAGCAATGGATAGCACACATTCGTTGCTGAGATGAGGACGGCTTTAAGATTCCAGAAATCATAGCAACACACACACACACACACACACACACACACACACACACACACACCAATGCAAATGGCACAACCTGTGTTAGCAAATCTAGACCTGTGCATTAACCTCCTTTTATCCACATTGCAAATAATTTGCTTAAATGGTATCTTTATGCCCAAATGGTAGGTGTTTAAGCTGCTGCTCTTGGAAACAGGATTATTGGATTCAGGGGACGAGCTATAAATCTCTTCTGCTTTTCATATATACAGTATTTTTCAGACTACAAGATGCACCTAGATTTAGAGCAGTGGTGGGTTTCAAAAATTTTTTACTACCAGTTCTGTAGGTGTGGCTTGGTGGGCATGGCATGTCTTGGTGGGTGTGGCTTGGTGGGCATGGCAAGGGAAGCTTACTGCAAAATCCCCATTTCCTCCCAATCAGCTGGGACTTGGGAGGCAGAGAATAGATGAGGTGGGGTGAGTCAGAATTTTTACTACCGGTTCTCAGAACTACTCTATATATTCTTACTTTTCGTAGGTTTAATGTGTGTTTTCCCTTTAAGCCAGGTTTTTCCTACGAAACCAAGATTTTTCTGGAACCACAATTGAGTGAAATCACATTCACTACTTTCTGGGTTCTTTTCTCCATCTTTTCATTCTGGCAGCAAGCAAATTTTGTCCATTGTGTCTCTCACAATGCAGCACAAAATTTGCTTGCTGCCAGAATGAAAAGATGGGGAAAAGAACCCAGAAAGTAGTGAATGTGATTTCACTCAATTGTGGTTCCAGAAAAATCTTGGTTACGTAGGAAAAATCTTGCTTAAAGGAAACACACACACACACACACACACACACACATTTGTTTTCTGAGGTTTTCGCGGGTGTTTGTATGTAGGTCTTTGGTTATTCGGGTCTTCTCCCGCGTAAAATTGGAAGTGTCTTGGCGATGTTTCGACAAAGTCTCATTTGTTATCTTCAGGCTGGTGTCTTCGGCTTCATGCTTCCAGGAGCAATGTGAAAACAAATCAAAAAATATCCACCATCCTAAGGAACTCCAAAGACAAAATTGAGTTAGAAAATCAAGGCGTTATGAAATCCCATGCACCGCCTGCCCCACCACATACATTGGACAAACCAACAGAAGAATAAGTGCACACATTGAAGAACACAACTACTCAGTCAGAAAAGAAGAACCAACTTCTTCCCTGGTCCAACACCTTAAAGCCACAGGACATGAAATTGACTTCAAAAAGACCAGAACTATCGCCAAAACTGAACACTTCAACAACAGAATAATCAGAGAGGCCATTGAGATAGAAAAATACCCACACAACATGAATAAACGAGATGATATCTCCCGCCTACCAGCCATTTGGAAACCTGCCCTTATTGACAAACGAGTCCCTAACACGAGGAATAACACCAGACCCACAAGAGCCACACAGGATGTCACCACCACACATCCACGCAGAAAGCAGACTCAAACCCACACTGATGATGAAGCAGGACCACGGACCAGAAGCCAGACCGCAGCTGCATCATTAGCCACTTTAAACCCCTCCAATCCATACATGAAGCAGACTGACACCCACCATGAAGAGGTAGCACGGCCACAAACACAAAGCCAAACAACAGCAATGCAGCTCACCAACTCAAATCCCTCTGCAACGAGCACAACCAAGCCCCCACCCAAACAGAACACACCCCCAGCCAATCAGAGCACAGCCAAGCCCCCAACCAATCAGAACACACCTCCACCCAATCAGAACACAGCCAAGCTCCCACCCAATCAGTTCACACCCCCACTAGCAGTTAAAAGGAAGAAACAGCTGCGATCTCACATTGCTCCTGGAAGCACAAAGCCGAAGATACCAGGCTGAAGATGACGAATGAGACTTCATAGAAACATCGCCAAGATATATATATATATATATGATTTATATGCCGCCCTTCTCCAGAGACTCAGGGCGGCTTACAATGCGCAATAGCCTTCATACATTTGTATATTTATACAAAGTCAGTTTATTGCACCCACAAACTGGGTTCTCATTTCACCTACCTTAGAAAGGATGGAAGGCTGAGTCAACCTTGAGCCTGGTGAGATTTGAACTTACAGTAATTGCAGACAGCTGATGTTAATCACAATGCTTTAGTCTGCTGAGCCACCAGGCCTCCGTGTGCCCCGTTTTCACCCTTCCCGGCCCCCAGAAGCATTTTGCAGGCCAAAAACAGGCCTGCTTTTTGGCCTGCCGAACCCTCTGTGCCTCCTGTTTTTGCCAAAAAATGGCAGAGTGCTTCTAGGAGCTGGGGAGGGCAAAAATGGGACCTGCGGAGGGTTCGGCAGGCCAAAAACAGGCCCGTATTTGGTCTATAAGATGCACAGACATTTCCACCCACTTTTGTGGGGGAGTGGGGAAGTGTGTCTTATAGTCCGAAAAATATGGTAAATAGTAGAATTTAGGAGGCAACAAAGAAAAGCCAAAGAAAAAGAAAAGTTTAACATCAGTTCCAGCAAGCCAAACTTAAAATTACAGTAGAGTTTTTGAGATAAGATAGTAAAATGAATGAATTAACATTAACAGTCAATCAAGGAAAGCAGTCAAAATAGCTGCAGAATTATTATATGTCTGGGACAGAAAAGAAATACCGAAGAAATAATTCAAACAAAAAATTAGCATATGCTGTTGTTACATTAGCCAGGAGACTACAATGCTAATGCAAAGTAGTAGTTTGGCTGCCTGTTTTCCAGCTCTGCTAGGTATACTCTTGCATGCTTTCCAAGGTGGGCCACAGGAGATGAGCTACCTTCACACCAGAAAGAAAGGCTAGTGGCTTTTCCAACAGAGTCTTCCAAGATTCTTCTCCCTCCACTGAAGCTTCCTCAACAATGGGCATCGCAACCAGGAAAGTTCAGGGCCAGCAGGATTCTACCCATCACACAAAGTGCCAGCTCATCTCCCCATCGAAATGGTACCTATTTATCTACTCACGTAGAACACGTTTTTGAACGGCTAGGTGAGCAAAAGCTGAGGTGAATGATGGGAGCTTACACTGCCACGCAGCACTAAGATTCAAACTTCTGGAGTAGAGACCATCTCCAGTGTCATAAAGCCATGGAGCCATCGCGCCTCTTTATTCCAAGTAATAATTCAAGGTAGCTGCAAGCAAGCCAAGTGAGGCTTCATTTTGGAAGAAGTTGAAAGGATCCTCATGCTTGAAATCTTATTTTTGGAGAGGCACCTCGAATACATGTGACAAAAGGATGACATTTTAGAATGTACTGACAAATGAAAAAATAATGAACCACTGAGGCCAAAAGCCTTTGGATCACTTGAACATCCTTTAAAAAAAAAACAAGCCCGACTATTGCTGATTGGTGACTTCCAGCTCCACTAAAATACGACCTTGAGGATTAAAATATGCACCACCCAAAGGAAAGCAGCAAAATCCCATTCGCCATATTCTCATCATAGACTAACAAAGGGAGGGCGGCCTTAGAGTTATCGATATCGAAGGACAAGGCTTGGTGGGAAACAATCAACACAGCTTCTGCACAGGCAGGTCTTGCTCTGCATTATTCATTAGAGTGTGCAAATCCTTCAAATGAGAACAGATAGGAGTGCAGGAGAGTGCATTTCTTTTCAAAGTGTCAAAGCAGCTGTATCAAGCTTGACTCGAGGGAGCCTTTAGCTTTTTGCCGAGTAAATGCGCTATGCGGAGGAGAAGCGTCTCTGGAATTCCTCCCGCCGGCATCTCCAAAATAGTTTTTTGCCTCACCTTATTCAGGCTCTGATGTGTTTCTCGGCTGCAGCAAAAATGAGGTGGGGGTCTCTTTAATCTATTTCTATTTTTGTTGCCAAGCATCAAGAGAACACTGTGTATTCTCAGGGGAGACCATCAGGTGGTTTCAAGCACTTAGCATTGAAAAGCAACGCCATATTGGTGGGTCTGGAGAGGGTTGCTATTAGACTGTGGTATTGTCAGGCCCAAGGAGCCAAGGATGACATGAGGAGTTACTTCAAAGTAGTTCCTTTATTGTTGTTTGTCTATAAACAGAAATCTTGCCAGAGTAAAGCACTTACCTGCATAACTATTAAGTGTATCCTATGAACAGCTAGAAGGGGTCCACCTTCGTCCTGTCTCTTTGCTCCCTGGGAAAGAGACCCTCCTTCCTGGGACTCTGGACTACATTCCACTATAGCAAGGGTGTCAAACTCAAGGCCCGGGGGATGGATTTGGCCTGCAGAGTGCTTAGATTTGGCCCCTGGGGCCGGGCTGAAAACAGCAAAGGACCGGTCCTCAGTGCCTCTGCTAGCTAAGATGGAGCTCTTGGGGGGCTGCATATGGGCCCCCCTATGCCCCATTTTTGCTGGCAGAGGGCTATCAAAACAAACTAAAAACAAAACAAAAGGAGAAATGTTTCCCTTTTTGCATTTGAGCATGCAAGAAGGAACAGGAAAGGAGAAAGGGAAAGAGGAAAGACAGAGAAAAAAAAGGGAAGATGGAAAGAGAGCAAGGAAGGAAAAATAAGGAGAGGGGAAGGAAGAAGAAAGGAGAATGAAGAGGGAAGAGGGAAGGAAACAGAAGAAAAGAAGGAAGGGAGGGAGGGAGGAATATTATAATGAGAGTGAAAGAGGGTCTCAGTGAAGTTCTGCTTTCGCACTTGGCCACCACAGGTGCCCTCGACACAAGTCCAATGTCACACCCACCATGGCCACGCACACCATGACCATGCACCTGCCCTTGCCCTCTGAGGTCAAACACAACCCTGATGCGGCCCTCAATGAAATTGAGTTTGACACCCCTGCATTACAGGTATACAGGTAGTCCTCGACTTACAACAGTTCATTTATTGATTGTTCAAAGTTACAATAGCAGTGAAAAAAGTGACTTCAGACCATTTTTCATAGTTACAATCTTTGTAGCATCCCCATGATCATGTGATCAAAATTCAGGTGCTTGGCAACTGGCTCATACTTATGATCATTGCTGTGCCCCAAGGTCATGTGATCAGCTTTTGCGAACTTCCCACAAGCAAAGTCAATGGGGAAGCCAGATTCACTTAAGAACTGGGTTACTAACTTATAAACTGCAGTGATTCACTTAACAACTGTAAAAAAAGGTCGTGAAATAGGGCAAAACTCACTTAAATGTCTCACTTTATAAAAGAAATGTGGGGCTCAGTTGCGAGCATAAGTGTTGTGACCTAGGCTCACTTAGTCATTACAAGACACAATTACTCCCAAAACAAACCTATTTTATTATAACAGCTGGGAACGAAGTGATTAGTCCAAATTAATTCCAAAACAAGTCCTTCAGAAAAAGTCTTTCAGGCTTATCACAAACCTTTATCTTCTTTGGCACCCTGCCAAAAGCCTTTCTTGGCAAAGCCCCATGAAGTTCAGAAACAAGAGATGCCAACTGGAAACAGATTTAGCAATGTTGCTTTCCTACAAAGAGCCCAAGAGCCTTTGCTGCTCTTTTAAGCCTTATGGGAGGGGCCAATCATCCCTTGGCCTTATTCCCAAGTTGTTTCTTTTGCTTTAGCTGCTCTTGCCTTCTGGCAGTTCTGCACATGCATGCACTAAGCTGCATGCATGTGCAGAACTGCTGTTCCTCTGCCTCTCTGCTATTCGACTCTAGAGGCTCCAGAATCCGCGCATCACTCCCAGATGGCCCTGGCCCCATCTCTGCCTCTGATGCAGAGCCCTCATCCAGGCCTTCCCCACACTCCAAGACTGGCCCACGGTCCTCCCCAGCCTCCTCACTGTCCAACTCCACTGCCAGGTCCGCAGGCTGCTGGTGGACCACAACAGTAAGTCGAGGACTACCTGTAATTGTTAAAGTTCTAGACCTCCATTCACAGGCTGTCAGGCACAAGCAAGCAAAACAACTCCAAGAATGGGTCAAAGAAGTTACTTTATTGTTTATCACCCATTTACAAGAATCTCACCAGATTGTCTGCTGGAAAGGAACAGGTTGCAAGCTTGAAAGAAAGTAACAAAGCAAGGAGCAGGAGGTCTGAGTTTTGCAACCGTTTTTTGGTAAAACCTCTGGGTTAGGTAGAGACTGAGGCTCAGCAGCAGAAAAAATTGAAGTTTGCTTTATAAATCAAAGCACTGTCTGCTCAACCCCATTGCATATTTGTAAAATTAGGTACCACAAACCTACCCTGAGACTTGAGTGCTGCAGGAGACAGGGCACAAAACATTAGTCTAGAAATTATTCTCTTGCCATTAAAAGGGTAACAAAGCTGATCGTTGGCCAATGAGGGCAACTGAAGATGATTAATGAGAAGAGAAGAGAAACGAAACAGGGAGGTTCCTTTCAGGCCCTCTCATTATTCTTAGAAAATAAGCCATCAAGTGTTGCTTCTACCACAGCCATCAGGTGCACAAACTGTCATTTAGTTATTAATGGCCTATTAAATGTAAAAGGTTGTACTTCCCCTTTCTAATCTTCAGCCGCTGAGACTATGCAGAACTTTCCTGAAAGTCAGCCTTACCCGTAACAAGTCCATACGGAGTACATTTACCTTCTTGACATAGCAATCTCTGCGTTTTATTTTAGGGTAGATAAGTCCTGTGGGGTTTATAGCTCACCTTTATGTTAATACTTCAGAAATGCCATCCCAGCACTTAAACCTGATATTATGTGAGACAGAAGCTCAAGAAGGGCAGCCGTCGAGGAGGGGAAAAGCAGAGGCATGGTTTGGCAATTTAACAAAATTCAGCCTGTTAGCCTCTGCAGTTTAAGAACCAATGTTCTCCATCCTCAAGGCCATATAATCGAAACGGCCCTCCTTGTGCCTCCAAAAAAGAGACTCCATCACAAATGAAATAGGTGGACAGGATTTTGTGTACATCCCAGGCAGAGGTGGGATTCACTTACCTTTCTTACCGGTTCACAAATGTGAGCGTGTGCCTTCTCTGCGCACTCACATGGCCTTCCGTGCACGCTCTTTGCTCGTGCATTACATTCAGGCAGGTGGATGGAGCCTCCTCCAGTCGCCACTACCGGTTCTCTTGAACTGGACAGAACCTGCTGAATCCCACCTCTGATCCCAGGTGTTTTTCTGTATAGGTTGGCATTTTAATCCATTGGGCGTTTTTTGTAAGGATTTTTTTAAAAAAATCTGTAAAAACTTAGCTTTCTATTTATTACTTTTCCAAATTAATGGGGCTTTGTATCTAATTTTCCTTCAGTATAAGTGTGATAAATAAAAGTGGTTATTAGCATAAAAACGTACGGTGTCTTTTTTCTGAGACAATTCTGAGCTGAATTGTCCTTCTGTTCTTTCTTCAACCGTGTTGGGAAGCTGAAAGATGGTAAACACAAAAGAATAAATTTCTCCCTTGCTACTTTTGGAAAAAGTATCCATCTGGTTCAGTTCTAAGCTGGGAGAAAGGCATTGGAAATAAAAAGGAGGCTGGAGGCCGATTGGAAAGAGGGTCCATCCAGGGCCGGATTTTCCTATAGGCTAACTAGGCTTCAGCCTAGGGCCTCAAGATCAAGAGGGGCCTACATTCAAATTGTTAGCAAAATTAAAATTACACTATTCTAAAAACAGTGAACACTAAAACACTGAACCGAAAAAAATGGGAGGTGAAAGGGCCTCATAAGTGGAATAGCCTAGGGCCTCTTTTCATCTAAATCCAGCCCTGGGTCCATTAATTGATAACGCAGAACCACCAGTTTGTGGTTCTGGGCAGCTGACAAAATGGAGTTGAGAGTGGGTTTTTTTTAATACTTTCTATTGGGCTTTGCGCTTGAGCTTCCTGTTCCTGTGCAAGGACATGTATTCTATTGGCTGCTGTCAGATTCCTATGTAGGGATTATGTAGGAGTCATCTCTGGCTCTATAGGCAAAAGAGGAAATGGGTGTTTGTCTGAGCTCCCAGGTTTAGTTGAAGTTTGGACTGCTCTGGCGGTGGTGCAATGAAGAAGCTTGTGTTCTGAAAGGATGTTGGGCAATTCCTATTGTGGCTTAATGGCTTTTGTCCTGTTTTGGATCTTGAGTGAGGGCTAATCCTACCATTCTGCTGTTGTTCAGACTTTGCTGCAGGGAGTTGCAAAATATCCTGTCTTGAATGGATTACCAAATTTGCATTTCTAAAAGCTGCCTCCTCAGTTTTTGCTTGGAGCCAGGAAGATGGGGCTGGTTTCTGAATAGGCTGGCCCAATCTTTCTTAATGGGCAGAAAATATCGGCTGGGACTATTAAGAAAGACTGAGTCTCTTCCTGCCTTTAAAAAAACATGTTTCTCCATTTCTCATTTAGGGAAATATTATATTCTGCATTTTTTAACATTCCTCAACTCTAGGAGGGTGGGTGCTGACTTTTTACACTACTGTCTCTTTTTTACAGTCTCTTTGACTTTCCTTTTATCTTGATTTTTTTGGCTCACAGTTATCTTATAAGATAAAATCCCCTAGCCCCCCCCCCCCCCCCGTTTTTTTTCGTTATATTTTGCATTCCTCATCAACCATATCTTTGATCTTAGCTGAATTTACACATTCAAGCTATACATTTGTTCATCTTCCTTGGCTAAAGGTGGGACCAATTTACATCATCTCTGAAAAACCATTTGGGAAAAGCAACCAAACAGTTCCAAACACTTGAATTGACTGCAAAGGAATTATTCAGAAATGATACTTGCTCACCTCAAAAATGCCAAATGTAACACGAACTAAGCTGACAGTGAATGACTGATCAGAATAAGAATCTGGCCATGATGGTGGACTGTTCAGTGAAAATGTTGATATATGTAGCTCCAGTAAAAAGGGCTCATTCTATGTCGGGAATAAGAAAAGGGGGAAGGAGAGGGGAGGGAAGGGGAAAGGAAAGGGAAACAGTATAGTTCTGAGTACAGGTAGTCTTCGACTTACAACAGCTCATTTAGTGACTGTTCAAAGTTATAACGGCACTGAAAAAGTGACTTATGACCAATTTTCATACTTAGGACCTTAGTAGCATCCCCATGATCATGTGATCAAAATTCAGATGCTTGGCAACTGACTCATTTACGATGGTTGCAGTGTCCCAGGATCGTGTGATCAGTTTTTGTGAACCTCTGACAGTGTCAATGGGGAAGCCAGATTCACTTAACAACCATGTTACTAACTTAAGAACCACAGTGCAGGCCCGCTGCGAACCGGTAGTAAAGGTAAGTAGAACCCACCCCTGGTCAAGGCCCACCTGTACCGAACAAATTCTAGAAAATTGAACTATATTTCCCTGCCATCATAGCATGCGCCATCTCTAGCATCACATAGAAACATCGCATCTGTGTTTGAAATGGGGTTTATTCCAATCCCATGTGCAGATGCCAGTGACTGAATTCAGAACATTTAGCAGGCAAACAGCTGCTCTTTACCCAAGTTACTGCCTGTTTTCTTTCCCTTGAAAGGATCTTGGAAAATGTGTTGGTGAAATAAAAGCACAGAACTAGATTGGCTGGATCAAAGCACAATATCAATGCTCAGGGGCATCTATAGTGAAGAGGATGTATTTAAAAATAGCCAAGAGGGCAATCATAGACCCCAACCCTTTTGAAAATGCATTGATGTCATACTCACAGACATAGAACCAGGACTTTGGCTGCATGTTTCTGGCCATCATTTTGAGATTTTGGAATCTTTTTGTCTGCCTCCATCCCAAGTTGGTCCTCAACTTACAATCATTTCTTTAACAACCTAGGTTACAATGGCACTGAAAATAATGACTTATGACCATTTTTCACACTTATGACTTATGGCAGTACCCCCACCAGTGGTGAAATGTAAAATTTGTTACTACCAGTTCTCTGGGCGTGGCTTAGTGCGGGTAATGTGACTGGGTGGGCGTGGCCAACTTTATTTTTTTACTTTTAAAAGCATTTTTTCTACAACCTCTTTGGCCGAAGACATTGTAGAAAAAATGCTTTTAAAAGCCTCTGACGATCCCAGCTGAGCTGCGCATTGATCAGAGGCTTTTTTTTTTTACTTTTAAAAGCATTTTTTCAGCCAAAGAGGTTGTAGAAAAAAATGCTTTTAAAAGTAAAAGAAGAGCCTCTGATGATCACATGGCTCAGCTGGGCATGGGGGAGGGGCAGGGATTTTTGCTACTGGTTCGCCGAACCAACCGCCGCCATCTCGACCAGATCAGGTGATCCGGTCGGAACCAGGAGCATTTCACCCCTGATCCCCATGGTCATATAATCAAAATTCAGACACCTGGCAACTGTCCTGCATTTAGGACTGTTGTAGTGTCCAGGGGTTATGTAATCCCCTTTTGCGACCTTTTAACAAGCAAAGTCAACGGGGAAGCCAGATTCATTTAACAACCATGTTATTTAACTTAACTCCAGTGATTCACTTAACAACTGTGGCAAGAAAAGTCATAACATGGGCAAAACCCAATTAATAATTGTCTTGGCTAGCGATGGAAATTTGGGGTTCAATTGTGGTTATAAGTCAAGGACTATCTGTAATGCAGCTAATGCCCTTTCAAACTTTTCCAGCAAATCTGTAGGCTTTGAAGAAAGATAGGTGGCTTCCTTGAATTACTCATGAGGATGAAGGCATCCAAGGCCATCTTAGAACAACAATCAGGACTCATGGGAAAATGTCTTGCCTCTGCAGTAAATTGGAGTGTCCAATCTTGGCAAAATTAAAACCTGTGGTCTTCAAATCCCAGAATTCCCCAGCCAGCGATGTTGGGGAATTCTGGGAGTTGAACTCCACACTTTTTAAAGTTGCCAAGGTTGGATACCCTTGAGTAAATGAATATATGAGAAGCCATGATGCAGATCCATAGTGAGATGATTGTATAAGATGTTGGAAAAAATAGTTCAGTTCCAAGTGGGGGGAAAAGACACTGGATTCATGGAAGTTGCTTGGAAAGAAGGTTTATTAATGAATAGTATCACATGGCTTGAGATCCTAGGCAAAAAGGGAAGAGAGGCTGAGAGTCCCTGGGTTTTATATTCTCTCTTGCTTTGAACTTCCTGGGGCACAGGAAAAGTATCCTGTTTGGTTGCTCTCAGAGGCCATAGCTAGTTTTTTAGGTCATCTGTGTATTAAGTTTGGTTGAGCCTTGCTGGGTGATGATGTAATGAAGGGACTTTGGCAGATTCCTACTATGGCTCTGCCTGAAGGAGGTAGATCTTTGTTATGTAGAATAGACTGGCCCAGGTCTGACAAAGATGGGAGGGTCTGAATTTCTGCCTTCCTTTGAGGGGAAATATTTTTAATATTTCCTAAAATATCTCATTTTCCTAGGAGAGGGGTGGGTGCTAACTTCCTACTGAGGAAAGAAAAGGGAACCTGTCGACCTTATAAATGACATGAGCCAAAATGTCAAGTAACACCCAGGAGAATTTCTCCAAAAATTCTCTTCTGCTTTGAAAGGATGTCAAGCAAACATTTCCCCAGAGGGAATAAAAATTGGTAGGAAGAATGCAAAGAGAATTTCTCTGCCTGGCATTCAACCAATTAGCTGATTTGATATACAACAGCTTCATCTGTATGCTAAGCACATGGTTCATCTTTTTTGGAACGCGAATCTTCTCTTACACATGTGATGGAAATCAGCCATCGCTGAGCCACCTGGGAATGTGTCCCAAACATAATGGTCCTGATGCATGGAAGTTAAATATTTTCAAAACACTGATTTTTGGAAGCGACAAATATTTCTCATCTGCCTGCATAAGATTTATCATAATTAATGAGTAGGGGGGGAAGATTCACAATAATAAGACCAGGTGTATAATGAGTAAACAGGAAATCAGAAACCCCGCAAAAGCTAACATTTCACACTGTTCCTTTGCTTCTTTTCAATCTCCTCCTAATTGTTGAGTAATTAATGGCTTCTTTGCTTGGAAGAGTTTCCTTCCCCACCCCAGGAAAAGCCACTACTGTTCTTGGCAAGGAGCCCTTGAATTTAGTTTAGGGTTTTATTTTAAAGCGAATATGTTTATTGGGATGCAAAAAACATGTTAGGAAATTTTGATTTCCCCCATAGCCAAGAGCCGAGCTCGTCAGAGCAGGGGTGGGTCCTAAAATTTTTTACTACCGTGACTTATTTTGTAGGTGTGGCTTGATGGTCATGTGACAATTCTTTAGGATTTAGCAGAGGTACTGGTCTACCAGGCTTTTAACTGCTTGTAGAGCTGTACTGATCTACCCATTTATTTTTGCAGGCACCGGTCTGCCACCAAACTGCCTTTTACCACTGATCAGCTGTAGGGCAGCCCTTTGAAGCCCCGCGGCAAGAGTTTAAACAGTTTTTCCTTAGAGCCTATCAGATGGGACTCAGGAGGCAGCATTAGATTGGGGGTGGGGCCAAATAAAAGGTAAGAATAAAGCGGGGGGGGTGAGGGGGTGAGGGGGGCAGAACCAGTTCGGTGACATCATATTGTCACTGCTACTGGCTCGGTGGAACTGGACCGAACCGGGAGGAACCCACCACTGCTTCAAAGAAATTGTTGCATGACAGGGGCAAGTGGAGTGCAGGTAGTCCTTGACCCTATGACCGTAATTGAACCAGAAGAATCAAGGCCCTTATGGCCATAAATCATGGTGGTTGTTAAGTGGATCACCATGCAACCGCAATTGATTTTACAACTTTTTTTGCAGTGCTTGGTATGTGAAGAGCGCAGTCGTTCAGTGAATACAGTAGTTGTTAAAACAAACTCTTTTTCTTCAATGGGTGGGTTTTGGTTTTGGTTTTGGTTTTTTTGCCAAAAATCAGAAGTTAAACTTCAGAAACTGGCAAAAACAACCATAAATAATGGTCATGTGACCATGGGACACTTGGGAATGCCATAAATGTGAGTCAGTGCTCAAGTACTCAAAATGTTATTATGTGACCATGGAGAGGTAGGTGTGACCATCAGAACTCCATAACTGGGTCATAAGTAGCTCTGCAGAAGTCTTCCCAAAGGTGCTCTTTTTCAAGAGGCAACTGGACTTTCTGGTTTTTCTTTAAGGACGTTTCACTCCTCATCCAAGGAATGCAAATGACCAGCCGTCTGCAAGGAATATAAATCTTTCCCCACCATCCAGTCAGAGCTGAAGAAGCTTCTTGGATGAGAAGCAAAACGTCTTCGAAGAAAAACCAGAAAATCTAGTTGCGTCTTGAAAAAAGCACCTTTGGGACAACCATGATCTGGATGACTGCGAATCTCCATAGACATTCTGCAGAGGTCTGTTAAGTGAGGACTACCTGTAGAATGGAGCAACTGTAGGTGTGTCAGACTATACAAAAGAACCAAACTCAGCTTTTCTTCACTATTGTGACTTGAACCTTAAGAATTAGACACAAGTATATTTACAATGGAGAAAAATACATGGCGGGGATACCAAATGTAGGTTGCTGAACACCAGCTGGTGACTTCATGGCAGCAAAGAGTTAAAGATTGTTTTTCTTTTTCCTTGTTCCGTCTAGCACATGTCCAGATCTGATAGCCCAAAGTAGTAAAGCAGAAATAATTTAAAAATTCAACTCAGTGTCTAAAGCAGGGGTCTCCAACCTTGGCAACTTTAAAGCTTGTGGACTTCAATTCCCAGAATTCAATTCCCTCAACTCTGAGTCCACAGAGTTGTGGACTTCAACTCTGGGAGTTGAAGTCCACAAATCTTAAAAGTTGCCAAGGTTGGAGACCCCGGTCTAAAGGGTTAAGTATCTTATGCTTTTGGAAGATAAGATTGTCTTCTAATATTTTTTCATGCAGGACACATTTTTTTTCTGCAATCATTCTATATTTATGGTAACTTATTTTATTTTGGGTTCATTTTTTCCCCTCATGATCCACTCTTGGACCTATCAGATAAAGATCTGTCCCATATTTAGGATCTTTCACCATCCTTGTATCCTTGCCCAATTCTATTAACCTTTCATTATAAACAACTGAATCAATTGTGCTTTTAGTTTTATATTCATTCTTTTGCCTTGTACGCGTAAGAATAGAAATATACTTAAACCATAATCATCACTAGATGGACACAAAGATATTGATGCCGGCCACTGATCATGGCTTTCGTTAAGCAAGGCTTTAATTTAATGCTCTTCAATAAGATGAAGTATGAATTAGATCAGTGGTTCTCAATTGGTGGTCTGCAGACCTCTGGAGGGCTGCAATATCATCACAGAGGGTCTCCAAAGGCTTGAAGAAACATTATGATTTAAATCTAGAGTTAAATCTTGGGGGTCTGTGGCCCCCAAGGCATTTAAAGGTATTTAAAGGGGATCCATGGTAAAGAAAAGATTGAGAACCACTGGACTAGATTACCAGATTTCATATCTATGACATATATGGTGTATGCCCACTAACAGTAATGATGGTGCTACTGTGTTTCCCCCAAAATAAGACTGGGTCTTATATTATTTTTTTGCTCCAAAAGACACATTATGGCTTATTTTCTGGTTAGGTCTTATTTTGGGGAAAATACAGTACTGAACACCTCCATTTGCTGACAATCTTAACTGGGGATTGTTTTTTTGGGTAGAGCTTATATTATGAGCATCCTGAAAAATCATGCTTATTTTCTGGTTGGCTTTTATTTTCGGGGGAACAGAGTAGTTTGGACTAAAATGAAAACAAATGCAACAAAGCTTGGTTTGTGTGCTGCGAGCATACTCACATTGTTCTGTGAAAGCCAGGACTCTACTTTAGAAAGTACCTTGTAAGCCAATATACTGCTGCCTGCATACCATGAATATGGTATGCACTTTACTAAAACACATGAAACTTGTATAAAATTGCATACAAACGCCTACAGGTTTAGACAGGAACCATGGGGGTACAGTGGTTAGAATGCAGTATTGAAGGCTAACTCGCTCCTCACTGCCAGGAGTTTAATTCTGACCAGCTCAAGGTTGACTCAGCCTTCCATCCTTCCAAAGTCAGTAAAATGAGGACTCAGACTGTTGGGGGCAATATGCTGACTCTGTAAACCACTTAGAGTAAAGCACTGTAAAGCACTGTGAAGCGGGATATAAATCTAAGTGCTATTGCTAGTGCTACAGTTTTAAGAAGAGTTTTCTTGTATTTCCTAGATCAGGGGTTGGCAACCTTAAACACTCAAAGAGCCACAAAGATCCTAACCGGAAGTCCCCGGTCCAATTCTGGAGTTGACCGGAAGTCCAGTTTCCCCCTAGAGTCTCCTCCTAGAGTGGCGTCCTTTTTCCTCTAACGGTCCTAACCAAAAGTCCTATCAATTGTGGAGCTGATCAGCAACAGGGAACTGCAGCAGAGGAATGAAAGAGCCATATGTGGCCCCAGAGCCGTGGGTTGCCGACCCTTGTCCTGGATCAATATGCCAAAATAATCTCATGAATAGAAAAAGAAAGAAAGTGATACTGAAAGATTCACCTATCCTTTCAAAAAAATATGGTTCCAAACACAACTTTTCATACCAAGAACCTCTGAGTGGAGTTACTTCTGTCTTAGTAATTTATTTGTTGTTGTTCCCTTACAGACAGATTCTTGCCAGACCAAAGCCACTACCTGCATGATTATAGATATCATCTGGGAACTGCTAGGGAAAGTCAGTCCTTGCCCTTTTCTTGCCTATCAGATATTCCAAATTCTACTTGGAACTCTCTTTGCCCTCTAGGAAGCATCCCCTCCCTCTTGTGGCTCAAGTGGCTTCATTTCACTATGTTTTCGTTGTTTACTCTGAGAAGTAATGAATCGATCAGTAAAGTAGTAGCAGCTAAGCTAATTTTAACAGATTAACAGAGTTGGAAGGGACCTTATAGTCAACTACTCCAACCCCTGCCCAAGCAGGAGACCCTACACCATTTCTGACAAATGACAGTCCAATCTCTTCTTGAAAGCCTCCAGTGATGAAGCTCCCACAACTTCCAAAAGCAAGCTGTTCCATTGGTTGATTGTTCTCAGTCAGAAAATTTCCCCTTACTTCTAGGTTGATTCTCTCCTTGATCAGCTTCCATCCATTATCCTTTGTCTGGCCTTCAGGTGCCTTGGAAAATAGCTTGATCCCTTCCTCTCTGTGGCAGCCCCTCAAATACTGGAACACTGCTATCATGTCTCCCCTGGTCCTTCTCTTCACTAGACTAGCCATACCAAGTACTTGCAAGCGTTCATTGTATCTTTTAGTCTCCAGTCCCCTAATCATCTTGGTTGCTTTTCTCTGTACTTTGAAACTACCATGTCTGAATGAGAAAAGCTTCTAGGCCATCTGTCTATATAATGTGCTAGTCATTATTTATTTGGTTGTTGTATCTCACCTTAATTATTTTTACAAACAATTCAAGGTAGTGAACACATCTAATGATCCTTCCTCCTCCTATTTTCATCACAACAACAATTCTGTGAGATGGGTTGGGCTAAGAGAGAGAGAGAGAGAGAGTGGCAGGCCCAAAGTCACCCAGCTGGCTTTCATGACTAAGGTGGAACTTGAACTCATGCTCTCTCACTTTCTAGCCTGGTGCCTTAACCACTAGACCAAACTGTTCATAGTGATAAAGGAAGAAGTTGTTTTTCTTACTGAAAGAAACAAAATCTACACAAGCAAATACCTGATTCTTGCATTTCATAAAACTTTGAATTGTTTAACGATGGATTGTTAACTAACCTCACAGTTGACTGAATTTTCAAAATATTCTAAGCCAAAATCATACAAACCACACTTTGGTTTATTACAGCAACATCTACTGTCAACATTAATTCTGCTTTTTCCATGCTGAGACCTTCATTGTGAAACAATCTGCTGCCTGAACTGAAGCAAGTCTTTTCTGTATTATTCTTTAGGGAGGCACTTATAAACTCTCTTTGAGACAAGCCTTTTCCTATTTTATGACTTTTAAGTTGATGATTTTTTAATGTTTATATGCAGCTCCTCTATTTGTATTCTAAGGCATCTTTTAGTTATGGGTTTTTAAAGTTCACTAACAAAAGATGCCTAATAATGGCATGCATTATTATATAAAAATGTAGCAATCTAAGAGTTATAAAAAATAAAAATAAAAGACCAAGCCATTAACTCAACAGTCTATTGCTATAAGTGCTCAATGTCATGTTGGTATTTGTGTGCCATTAATTGCTAGGAAGTTTATTACATTTCAAAAAAAAAAGTTCTTTGAGATAGCAATAGCACTTATATACCACTTCACAGTGCTTTTACAGCCCTCTCTTAAGAGGTTTAAGTGTCAGCATATTGCCCACAAAAATCTGGGTCCCCATTTTACTGACCTCAAAAGGATGGAGTTAATCTTGAACCGGTGAGAATTGAACTGCCGAATTGCTGGCAGCCGGCAATCAGCAGAAGTAGCCTGCATACTGCATTCTAACCATTGTGCCACCATTGCTCTAAAATACTGAAAAACTGCAGAGAAGAACAGTCAGAATAATTCATGAGTGGGAACAATATTGTGGTGATCACTTAGGACATTCAGAGCATACCAAAAAAAAAAAAAAACCCAAGTAGGAGGAGGACATGAGTGAAGTGCATGAATATATAGTATGCTATGGAGTATTTTTTCTCCTTGGGGGCAGCCAACAAAGCTGATCACTGAGACAAAAGTACTTTTTCAAGAGGCAACTGGGCTTTCTTTCTTTTTCCTTGAAGTTGTTTCACTTCTCATCCAAAAAGCTTCTTCAGTTCTGCATAGCTAAGTGTTTATGGAAATTCTCAGTCATCCAGGTCATAGTTTGTCTTGGATGGAGACAATCCTGATGGGGAGGGATACACCACCACCTATCTCCTTTTACAACACAATCCTTGCAACAATTCTAAGAAGTGCATCCATTTGCACTATTCAGGTGACCCTGAGGGCACAGATAATCCTATAAATGGCCTCAACCACTCTAAGAGAGAGACTACTAATGACCAGATGACTGCAAGGGCTATAAATCCTTCTATTCTCCACCATTCAGTCAGAACTTAAGAAGCTTCTTGCATGAGAAATGAAATGTCTTCAAGGGAAAACAAAGGAAGTCCAGTTGCCTCTTTAAAAAGCACCCTTGGGACAACCATGACCTGGATGACTGAGAATCTCCACACTCACTGATCACCAGGACATTCACAGACAGGCTGTCAACCCTGAAGTTGGCCTGACTGAGGCCATTTTGAGACTTCAGTGCTGACACACTGAAGAAGAGGGACAGGGAGGGGGGAATAGAGATAGTTTGGGTGTTGTAGTCAAAACAAAATATTTTCTCTTGGGAACCAAGGACATTCCTGCAGGTGCTCAGAAGGAGGGGACTGGAGTCATCTAGCAACTGGACAGTATCCTGATGGGATCATGTGAATGTTTTGAGAAAGTGAAAATCTTTTACTTTTAATTAGGTGCAAACCGCGGGAATAATCAGAGTCGGTTTTTCACCAGCCAGTGCCAATATGACATATCCACTAAATTTATTGTTTGAGGAATCTTCCTGCCTCAGAGTTTTGTTTGCTACAGGTATGTTACTTGGAACCCTGACACAAGCCAAAAAAATACTTCTTTCCATAGACATAGGACATATGGAGGGAAAGTGTTGCAGTGGGTACACTTTATGACTAGATATGACTATTAAATCACACATTGTTGTCTGACATTGCAGTCAGGACAAATAAAGGCCTTCAGTTAAAGGAAAGCAAAATATTCTTCCCAACAGAGCAGCTGGGCAGTGGAATTCCCAAAAGAACCATTTACCAAAAGAAATAACAAATTTCCCATTCCACGGTTTTAAGCAGAGGCTGGACTGTGTGCCATCTGCAGAGAGGTTTTAATATGGAGTCCCATTATTGAGTAGGGAATTAGTTAATATCCTTAATTGACCCTTCCAAACCTCCAGGGTCCTGACCCTACTATGTAACAGAACCCAAGATAGATTCTAATGATTGCCAATAATTAAAAGGAGGAAGAATAGTTGTTATTACCCATTTATCCTCTGCATGGGCTTTCCAGGGGCATCTGGTTGGTATGAAAGTATGGGTGTGATAGGTTTTTGGCCTGATCTCTAGCACAGCACTTGTGATTTGTGTTGGCTTCCCTCCCAGGAGAAATAATATTTTCGCACCGTTCAGCTGTGGCGACTGTTTGAATGAGCCACTGCTTGGAGGCAAAAAAGCCTCTGTTTTGCTAATCAAACAGGAATACCAAGGGTAAAAAATGCAGTTTTTCCTTCTAGTTGACTCTGTTTTCTTGGCTTCTAAACTGATTTTGCACTGTTAGGATACAGGGAAATCCAATTTACAACCAAAGATTGAAGGAAAGAAAGGAGAGCCAAATGCAAGAAATGATAATCCAGTCTTTAAATGATTTACAGGCATGACATTAGAAGTCTGTCTCAAGATAGCAAATCAAGACGAGATCGTGCTTTCAAAGGCCAACACAAGATCTTGCTTTGAATACACCTTCACAGTAGTCATGCATTGAGTGATGCTGCCTTTTTCTTCATATACTTCAGAGTATATTCAAATTCAGGTAGCTCCCAAGTCTTCTTTTGGCTTGGTCTCTTTATATTCATAAGACCAGGTTTCCCAACCTTGGCAACTTTATAACATGTGGACTTTAACTTCCAGAATTCCATGGCTGGCTGGGGAATTCTGGGAGTTGAAGTCCATGCATCTTAAAGTTGACGAAGTTGAGAAACGCTATCTTAGACCACATCAAGTATTTCCAGTTTCCCCAAATTAAGCTTAGTTGAAGAATTCTAGAGGAATTGAGATCCCTTTTTTCCCCTTTCTCTTTCTCCATCTTTTCCAGATGCTCCCGATGTTCTCAGCGGTGCAATTTTCTGTTATCAAACTTTCCAGTTTCATCTTTCCATAGAAGTGCTGTTCGTTGCAGATATTCCATTATCTCCCACAGCTCAGTAGGATGAAAACTAGATTCCACTCCCTACCATTTGAGATGGCATTTTCCTGAATAGAAGAAAGATGACATAAAGCTCAGTGGGAAAGTGCAGGGAACTGGTAATGGATGAGCTGCTCTGATGACAGGAGTTACCATCCCTTATCTGCATTCTGGGCCAGTGAAGCCATTAGCTCTTTTACTGACGTTATTAAGTTTATTGCATGAACCTAGTCAGTAAACGAGGTGTAATGCTTCTGTTGGAGTGATTGTAGACATAGAAAGGTCTTCACTGAGGGCAAATATGAGCATTTTTCCAAGAGCTGAAAAATGAAACAGAATTATTCCTAAGGCTCACTTGTAGACTCCCTCATGTTATGTGCTTTATATATGAAACTGACAATTACAGCTAATCTTCTGCAGGGGTTTTTGGATGCCTACTTCAAGTGGCTGAGTTCATACAACCTTTTATACCCAGGTTATCAAAACACAATTACTGACAGGTACAAGCAACCAGAGCCACTCATAAATACCAAGCAACTTTATTATTGCTTACCTAGATTACAGGAATTTCTCCAGATTGCATTCCCTTCTCCTGGGAATGATCAGTTAAGATCTCACAGATTTTAACTGGGGGAGGTCAGGCTTATGCCTCTTGTGACTGCACAATGAGTCTAAGCTAAACCCTTGCTTAATTCCCCCCTACCAGTTATCTGGCAGTTTCCCAACTATTACGGTGTTCCCACACCAGGCAGTGCCAAGACAAGTAAATTATACTGCAGCCTAACATAATGACCTGATAGGTGGATGTGACTGGAGTTTTTGTGGTTTTACTGAGGCCTGGTGGCACAGTGGTTAAAGTGCAGTATTGCAGGTAAACTCTACCCACAGCCTGGAGTTCAATCCTGACTGGCTCAAGGTTGACAGCCTTCCATCCTTCTGAGATCAGTAAAATGAGGACCCAGATTGTTAGGGGCAATATGCAAAATATTGTAAATCACCGAGAGAGTGCTGTAAAAGTGCTATGGGGTGGTACATAAGCCTAAAATGCTAATGCTACTTATCCTTGATATAATTTTATGTAGCTTTGGGGAGGGGAGACAATGGAACTTCTGCAATGAAAGAGAACTTCTTCTATGGAAAAATGAAGCTGGGAAGAAACATTCAAAAGGGCAAGCTCACACCTGCAGAATGGCAGTCCTCAATCACTCCATCACTCTGCTAAACAAATAATTCCCTCAACACTGTCAAACTATTCACTAAGTCTGCATTACTATTACTATTAATCTTCTCACTGTTCCTATCACCCATCTCCTCCCACTTATGACTGCATTATTCTAACTTGTTGTGGTCTCCTTACAATTTATATTGATTGTTTCCTAGTATGATTTGATTGCTTATTTGTACCCTATGACTATCATTAAGTGTTGTACCTTATGATTCTTGATGAATGTATCTTGCCTTTTATGTACACTGAGAGCATAGGCACCCAAATTCCTTGTGTGTCCAATCACACTTGGCCAATAAAGAATTCTACAGTTCCAAAATTCTACAATTAACAACCGATCACTTAGCAGCCATTGGAAGTTATAACTTACCCAAAACTGGATTCAAAGTTCCAATGAGTCCTCCCCTCCATAGTCATGTGATCATATTTTGAGCATTTGGCAGCTGGCCTGCATTTATGGGCATGTGACCATGGTTTTCAAAGGTTTTTTTTTTTTTGCTGGAATCTGGCATTTACTTGCAGTTTTTGGCAAAAAATACCCATTATGAACAATGGATTTGCTTAATGGTTGTGGTGTTTGCAATTCACTTTATGACCAGGGTGATTCCTTAATGACTGCTAGAAAAAATATGTCATAACATTGGATCAGTCCCGTGATGATGCTTAACAACTGGCACGACTTAATGACAATAACTCCAGGCTCCATTACAGTAATAAATCAAGGACTACCTGTTCTGAATTGACAAATAGTGTTGGAGATATCCCATTTTCCAATAGAAAAATATCTGCCAGGAGATGTTCTGAAACTGAGAGAGAAGGATAATTTATGTGGAAACTCAACTTAATTCCCTCCCTCTTTCTAAATAATCTGGCAAAAAGGGCCTTTAAAATTCAGCCATTCTGTTAAAAATCCATGAAAGCTCGTGCCTGGAAACTATTCAAGTATTAATCCATTAAACAACCTGACAGGTCGTGTTCAATCATGGGGATAAATAAAAATAAGATTTACATGGCACTTTAGAGGTTGAAGGAAAAGTACTTAGTAACAGGGACTGACCTCTTTCTGATGCTTTTATCCAACCTACCTGGTAAAAAGCTTCATGTAATGGGAGAAAACCTATTAAAAATAAGTTTCTTGCATCGTCTCGCTCCCATTGGAACCTCCCTTGGTGCTCGACAGACTAAGCGCTTCATCTGATTTGTATTTTTCTTTTCAAAAAATTGAAAAGAGAGATAAATGGGAGGTTAATACCCCGCAGAGCAAAGTACCAGCCTCCTGCATCATCGGTCTAAAAATGCCTCTGGGCTTGATATAGATCCCAAAGGCATCTTTAGAAATGGATAAAAATTGGGAGGGGGGGATGTTGGCTGCAACGTAGTGCATACAAACAAGACAAAGCAAAGCCGAGAAAATAAGTAATATTTGGGAGGTTAATAGCTGCAGAAAAGGAAGTAATTCAAAGAATATAACATACTTGAGGCCAATTTTAAGGTTACTAAATTGTTGAAGGTACCAACAAGTTAAATCAAGTTAACAGTAAATGTCCAAATAATTAAAAAAGAGTGGTCTGACCAAGAAGATGGGACTACCCTTGAAGAGTGTCGGAAAGCTACAATTGGTCCAGAACAGAGTGGTGGGAACAGTTTTGGAGGCCCCTATGGGACGCGGTGGCTCAGTGTCTAAGATGCTGAGCTTGTTGATCATACGGTCAGCAGTTGAGTAGTTCGAATCCCTAGTGCCACGTAACAGGGTGAGCTCCTGTTACTTGCCCCAGCTTTTGCCAACTTAGCAGTTCAAAAGCACATAAAAAATGCAAGTAGAAAAATAGGGACCATCTTTGGTGGGAAGGTAACAGCGATCAGTGCACCTTTGGCATTTAATCATGCCAGCCACATGACCACGGAGACGTTTTCAGACAGCACTGGCTGTTTGGCTTTGAAATGGAGGTTAGCACTGCCCCCTAGAGTCGGGAATGATTAGCATATATGTGCAAGGGGAACCTTTACCTTTACCTGTTTATGGTGACACTCACTCATGCTGGCAGAAGGAGCCTACTGCAGATCCCATCAGCCAAGGAATTTTGGCTGGTGGGATCCAGAATAACAGAATATAGAGTTGGAGGTCTTCTGTTCCAACCCGCTGCTCAAACAGGAAACCTTATAGCATTCCAGACAAATGGCTGTCAAACCTCTAGTAGTGGAGCACCATAACGGGCAAGCCACTCCACTGATTAATTGTTCTCACTGACAGGAAATTTCCAACCTAGAAATTTCTTCTAGGTTGGATCTTCCTTTGATAAGCTTCCATTTGTTACTTCTTGTCTTGCCCTCAGTTGTTTTGGAGAATAGTTTGACCCATTCTTCTCTGTGACAGTTTCTAAATATTGGAAAGCTGCTATCATGTCACCCTTAGTTCTACTCTTTGTTAGGCTAGACATATTCAGTTCCTGCAACTGTTTGTTGTAGCCTCCAGTCTTAGCCTCCAGTCCCCTAATCATCTTTGTTGCTGTTCTCTGAATTCTTTCTAGACTTTATCATTATATGCCAGATGACATGGTGTCCTAAAGGAGAAGCTGTTGTCTGGAGATAATTGCTGCACTAATAAAGAATGCACCCCCATCTCTCCCTTCCAATCCATGTTTTTAGTTTGTTTTAATTTTTGTAATTTTAATCAGTTTTTATATTTATAATTGTAAAATGTTGGTGTGTTTTATCTTGCTGTTAAAAAAATGTTTTTCCTTATCATAGCTCAGTTGAGGGAAGGGTGGGAGGTTGTATGGAGAGATCTTAGCCACTTTCAGGAAACCATCTCTGAACTTTTCCCCCTCAACTTCTCATTATGAACTTCATAAAATAATAACGGTAGAAGGGAAATAACCTAGCCCAATTCCCTCTTTAATGTAGGCTGTGACAGATGACCATGCAGCCTCTCCTTGAAGACCATTAAAGAAGCAGAATTCATTTCTTTATGCTGTACGCTGTTCCAATGTTTGATAACTCATCCAGTCAGGAAGTTTCTCCTGATGTCCATCTGAACTTTCTTCCTTGGATATTTCCCCCCTAGCTTCCAGTCTTGCCTCTGGAACAAGAGAGAACAAGTCTTCCTCCTGTGTGACAACACTTAAGTATTTGGAGACTGCTATCATAGCTCTGTCCAGTCAACTACATGAATATAATAGAGTAGAGTAGAATAGAGTAGTGTGGAGTGGAGTGGAGTGGAGTGGAGTGGAGTGGAGTGGAGTGGAGTGGAGTGGAGTGGAAGGGTAGGGCAGGGCAGGGCAGGGCAGAGCAGAGCAGAGCAGAGCAGAGCAGAGCAGAGCAGAGCAGAGCAGAGCAGAGCAGAGCAGAGCAGAACAGAAGAATAGGGTAGGGTAGGGTAGGGTAGGGTAGGGTAGGGTAGGGTAGGGTAATTTTTATTGGCCAAGTGTGACTGGAGACACAAGGACTTTGTTTCTGGTACATAAGCTGTCAGTGTACATACAACAGTGTACAACAAAGTAATATAATCATAAGATACCAATAATAGAAGGTAATAGGAAAGATGAGAAAGATAAAAATAATACAGCTGTACTATATGAGTAAATATCCTTAGATATAAGATCCTTAGATATAAGACAGTGCTGTGTTATGTCTAAGGATAATAATGTCAGATAATTGTTTTTGCTTGTTCAAGGAATTGTTCTCCTGCATAACTGACTGATTTTACTACAGTCTGGTTCTGAGACCACCGATGTATTCACCTTGTCACCTTACAGCATCACAAACTATAACTTGCCAGTTAGCTCATATAGTATGCAATGGACTGACCAATTTTACTGGCAAGCTTGTGCAGGAATCTCATTGCAGTTTCTCGAGTGCCTCTCAGAGCAAAAGACACACAGACACACATTGACTCTATATAGAGGTACAAAGGCAAATGCCATTGTGAAAACCATAGCATGACAAGATAAGCTTTCTTCCTACTAAAAGTTCAGCAAGAAATTACATAAGTGGAGTCATTCCTAGCCAATAGGCAGGGAGTGCAGATGAGAACCTGAGGAACAGAGGCATTCTCTAGCATTACTCTAGTATACTACACATACTAGTATAGTATGTGATTCCAAAACAGGTCCCTCTCTCACCCAGACACACTGGACTAGGTGGAAAAAACAAACCTTCTGCCTTCTAGATAGTCTACGAACAAAGCATAGTACCTAAACACTGCATGGATTGATTGCAACATATGGATTTTACGGAATCTATCAAGGAGCCATATAGATTGGAACAAAATGTAAGTACCACAATTATAATAGACCCTAGTTATTCTTTTTCACAAGCTGATTACCTTTTATCCATCCTCTCCCCCTTACCCAGTCTTAAAATTATGATTATTTAATCTTTACATAATTTATTGAACATTGTTTGTAATTGAAATGGAATTGGGAGAATCACTCCAGGCAAGGTTGATGGCTTCTGAACATACAGGTTATACATCCTTGGGGAAGAGTAGTAGTTGTAGTCCCCCAATATGTGATTCACATCCCTGATCATTAGAGGAACCTAATTCTACAAGCACCTTTTATCTTATTCTGCAATATTTCTATCTATTTGTGTGGATTCTGGATTGAATTAATTAATTGATAACCCCATCTTTAAGGAGGGTGATAAATATCTGTTTGTCACTGTGTGCTTTCTATGCCCCCCCTTTTTGTTCAAACCCTCATTTATACAATCACAGGCTGGTTAATGCATTCGGATGCCAATAGTCTTCCATTGTTCTCTGCTTGTTTCAAGATTTAATTAATGCCTGGTTTCTCAGAGTTGGGTTGGTAGTTTGCTCCATGGTTGTCATTGTAATCTGAGTCAATTAGCAATTGATGTTCAATTGGGGGAATTAAAACGTGGAAACAGCAGCTCCCCTCATCATCTTTTACTTAGCAGAGATCACTAATGGATTTATAGACAATGTGGCAAAGCATAGAGTACAATACTAATAAAGGAGAGTATTTGTAGCTCAATGTTAAAACGAGGGGACTTTGGTGCTCTCTCAACTTGGCTGTTTTTCAGATGTTTCATTACCCAAACTAGGAAACATTGCTAGCACTGCTGATGTTATCTAACTTGGGGGAAATGAAACATCTTCAAGAAAACAACCAAGCTCAGAGAGCACCAAAGACCTCTCATTTCAACCCTCAGCTACAACATTCTTGTCTTATATTTCCTTTCTCTCAGATTGTGTGTGCGGCATAAAACCAATTAATATCCAGTATCTTTTTTGCCACATGCCTGCTAAGTGACAAAATAGAATGCTTATATGCTGTAAAAAAAAAAGGCCGAGTATTTATAGTGCCAGATATGATGAAATGCACATAACACTGGCTTCAACCACAACCATCAGAAGATTGATTTTAGCACCTAATGCTTTAGCAGCAGTTTCTTGCTGCCTGTGAATAGCTGAGAAAATGTGAGATTCCCTTGTGTCTCGGAGGGCCACCAGGTGAAGTTACCCTACTGGGCATCAAAACCAGAAGGAAACCAAAGTATAGAGTTGAAGCCGTGAAACAAAAATTAGAAATATCAAATGCAAGACGGCTTCTCGCTCACCATTTTTCATATCAGGTGTAATCTTGGCCTGTTGACCCAGAGCTCTTTCTTTAAGGTAGTTTTTAGGCAACTGGATATAAGAACTCAGTAAAAAAACATGTTTTGTATTCTGCTTCCCTTTTCTGTTTCAAAAGTGACATATTTCTACTATTCAAGCAGCTTTTTCCAATGACAGCTAGAAAGATGTTGAATATTTTAGATGGAAATGCTACATTGCCTTAAGCCTTAACACATATTCTCCGAGTCTTTTCTTCCTCCATCTAACTCAAGAAACTGGAACCATTTTAGTCCTGCCTTACTCTTCAGTAATGTGACTGACAGTCAATATATTTATTTTTTTATATGTGTGACATCATTCTCGGGGCAAAGGCCTTTTCATTTTTTAAAACTCTTTTTGGGAAAACAAACATGTTGACAGGAATTCTTCTCAGTAAATTCATGGATTTGGTCTTAATCAGCTTCCCCTAATTTGACATGAGGGAGGGAGTATCAAAACCTAGAAGATGCAGGTGTAGTGACATCCTGAATCAAAGCTTCACCCCAGTACACAGACACACATGCACACACAAAAGGGGTTGGATTTAGATCATGACATTGCATTGGCTATCTGGTAGGTGTTGATATCATTAATACCTCTTGATGATAATGATAATGATTTTATGTTTATGTTGACTGAACCCTCAGTCTTCTAAATCAGCATGACCTTTGATAGTACTTTGGACTGAGATGGAGGATTTTGAAGAGCCCACATTGGGAAAGCTGCCCTAAAATATCCTTTTCAACTTTGAAGTGGATGTGTATTTGTGTGTATGTGCCTGCCTGCCTGCTTGCTTGCCTTCAAGTCAGCAATAACTCCTGGATACTGCCTGGAAAAGTCCTTGCAGTTTTCTTGATAAGATTTCCGAAGTGTTTTGCCATTGCTTCCTTCTTAGGGTTGAGAGGAAGTGACTGACACAAGGTCACCCAGCTGGCTTTGTAACAAGGGTGGAGTTAGAACTCATGGTCTCTTGGTTTCTAGCCTGATACTTTAACCACTGCACCGAACTGGCTCTCACTTCTAACTCTCAAGGAATTGTAATTTAAAGTCTCTTTTGAAGCAAACGGTGGTTATTTCAAGGATGTGTTGTAAAGTTCAAGTAGTTCAGCACCAAGGACAGCTCCCCTGGGCACTGTTTTAGGATTGTCATGCATGGCTATGTATTTGCTAGTAGAATTTGAGAGATGGGAGTTCTCCTTGGAATGCTTTATTCTTAGGATTCAAGAAACTAAAAATAAGAAATAAGAGCATCGGGAAAGTAGGTGGAAACTGCAGATAGATTATTTTCTTCATTTTCCTCTTTTTTTGAGACAATCAAAGAAGCCACTTCTCAGACATTGTGCACATGTACAGGTTTTCTTACAAGAATTACTACTATTACTTTGCTCCCTAGATTTCTCCAATCACCTTGAGAACATTTTCCAGATTGTTACAAATGTTTAAGCAGCAGCAGTAGCATTGGCAATCACTGAAGTGGCTCATCCAATTGATATATTCAGACTAGATCTGAGCTATCCAACCTTGGCTTCTTCATAACTAATGGACTTCAACTCTGGCTGGGGAATTCTGGGAGCTGAAGTCCACAAGTCTTAAAGTTGCCAAGGTTAGACACCCCTGGACTAGATAAAGCATTGAAGTCACAGACAAGTGGACAAATTCCACAGAAGCCAACAAACTATCCACACAAGGCCCTGCTAAGTCTAGACTTGTAAGATATATGTCCAGAAGGTCCCCAAATTCAATCCTTAGCCTAGATTGAAATTTGCATGCTTAATTTGATTATTGAAATATTCTTTTTCTGGGTTGCTACAGTGCACTGAATCGATTCACAAAATGCACTGGGTTCACACAACATGTTAAGCCACAAGAAAGCTAACTTAGGTTAACCCTCACCAAGCTTAGCATGATATGTGAGTCCAGTCACTAATTCTTTTTCTTGATCTTACTAAGTCTGTTTTGTGAACACAGAAACATAGTTTTGATGGGTAAATAGAAACAGTCCTGATCAAGAAATGAGAATGAGGAAAGATTGTTCCCTGCTGCTGTCTGGCTAGATGTATCTGTTTACTTTTCCTGTCCCTTCTGCTTTTCTGGAGCCTAAAATCTCTTTGGAGAAAAATGGGGAAGTCAGAAAACAAATGCATGGGGATGCTGTCCTAAAGAGTGGTGGAATCAAACTCCATGAGGTGGGGGGACTTGGAGCAGGGGTCTCCAACCTTCGCAACTTTTAAGACTTGTGGACTTCAACTCCCAGAATTCCTCAGCCAGCAAAGCTGAAGTTGAAGTCCATAAGTCTTAAAGTTGCCAAGGTTGGAGACCCCTGCTCCAAGTCCCTCCATCTCATGGAATTTGATTCCACCACTCTTTAGGACAGCATCCCCATGCATTTGTTTTCTGACTTCCCCATTTTTCTCCAGAGTGATTTAAGGCTCCAGAAAAGCAGAAGGTCAGACCCCTGATCTGGAGGACCCCTGATCTGGAGGACCTCAGGCTGCTGAAGCTGGCATTTGAGTTTCTCACACTTCTTGGAGCAAAGTTGCCTTTATTCATCCCTGTACATCTCAGGGCATTTGAGGTTGAAAAACAGCAGCTTGCTTAAAGACTGTCCATTGAAAATTTAATGAAGGTTGTTCTGGCTTAACACTGCCACTCTGAAATGTTACCCTACGTCTGCTTTTACATGTAGCTCAGGCACTTTCCACTTGCTA
The DNA here is from genome assembly GCA_030761175.1 of Masticophis lateralis. Classification (NCBI taxonomy): domain Eukaryota; kingdom Metazoa; phylum Chordata; class Lepidosauria; order Squamata; family Colubridae; genus Masticophis; species Masticophis lateralis. The sequence continues at coordinate 333,399,400 of JAUDYJ010000001.1, forward strand.
GCATCTCTCTCCATCTCTCAGCACAGAGATGTGCAACCTAGCCTGTGAAGTTTGCAAAAATGTCACCTCATGAAATAAATGTTGGCTTCCCCTATTTTAGAAACCTAGGCCTCCCTAGCAAGTGGGGGGAGCAGATTGTGGGTCAGAGATTAGGAACAGTGAGTTCTACTGTGTTTTCTTGGAAATAAGACCCTTATATATTTTTGAACCCCGAAATAAACACTTGGCCTTATTTTCAGGGAGGTCTTATTATTTTGGGGCATGTGGAGCAAGACGAGTCTCCTCTTGCCATCTTACCTGATTTCCATCTGTCTCCCTAACCCTAACCAGACAAAATGGCAGGGACTGGCTGCACATGCATTTAAATATTTTGGGAAGGGCTTATTTTCAGGGGATGGGCTTATTTTAGCGCATGTGCTCAAAAGCCCAATTGGGTTTATTATCAGGGAATGTCTTATTTTGGGGGAAACAGGGTAATAGTATGTCTGCTTGAGATGGAGACAATGCAACCACAATTCCAAGCAATGCAATTGAGGCTTGGCTTCAGGGAAATGCTATCAGAGGCAGACTGAAAGCTGGCCAGGCTCCAGCCTGGAATCTTAAACAGAAAGTGGCAAGGATATTTGTTCTGTATTGTGAAGACCTTGCATATTATGTAAAAAATAAAAATCCTTCAGAGATTGCTCTGCACCAGGAAAGATTTAGAAGAGTTTTTCAACCTTGGCAACTTTAAGTTGAAGAGCCTGGTGGTGCGGCAGACTAAAGCACTGTAATTAACATTCAGCTGCCTGCAATTACTTGTAAGTTCAAATCTCACCAGGCTGGAGGTTGACTCAGCCTTCCATTCTTTCTAAGGTAGGTAAAATGAGGACCCAGATTGTGGGGGCAATAAGCTGACTTTGTATAAATATACAAAAGTATGAAGGCTATTGCTTAATGCATTGTAAGCCGCCCTGAGTCTCTGGAGAAGGGCGGCATATAAATCAAATTAAAAAAGAAAAAAAGTTGATGGACTTTAACTCCCAGAATTCTCCAGCCAGCATGGTGACTGGGGATTTCTGGGAATTGAAGTCCATACATTTTGAGAAAAACCAATTGGTTCTGTGACTGAATGGAGTGTTAAAGCAGAAATCCTGAAAGATCATTTTCAAGCCCTCCCCCTTTGAAGGGGCTTGTGATCCTTTAGCACAGTGTTTCTCAACCTTGGAAGCTTGATGATGGGTGGACTTCAACTCCCAGAATCCCCCAGCCAGTGCTGCTGGCTGGGGGATTCTGGGCGTTGAAGTCCACCCATCGTCAAGCTTCCAAGGTTGAGAAACACTGCTTTAGCAGAAGGACAACTGATCTTGAGAGCCATTCTCTTCTCCAACAAGGAGTGAAGTGCTGTTGACTGCAAATGAAAAGAGCTCCAGAATCTCCAGGAGATTCTCAGTCTTCCAAATCAGGGTTGTCCTAAAGATGCTTTTTCAAGAGGCAACTGGACTTTCTTGTTTTTCTTTGAAGATGTTTTTTTTCTTCTAATCCAAGAAGATTCTTCTTCTCAGGGTTGAAGAAGTTTCTTGGATGAGAAGTGGAACATCTTCAAAGAAAAGCAAAAAAGTTCAGTTGCCTCTTGAAAAAGCACCTTTGGGACAGAGTTCCAGAATGTTTATCCATTGTAGCAGTTCACTGCTATGAATTCTCTGAAAGCGTTAAGCAGAGAGTTGAAAGAGCTGGGGAAATACAGGTGGTCCTCCACTTACAATAGTTCATTTAGTGACCATTCAAAGTTACAGCAGCACTGAAAAAAGTGATGCATGTTTTTCACACTTACAACCACTGCTGCATCCCAGTGGTCACATGATCAAAATTCAAATCCTTGGTTCATATTTATGACAGGAGTGTCTTGGGGTCATATGATCACCTTTTGTGACCGTCTTACAAGCACAGTCAATGGGAAAGCCAGATTCCCTTAACAACTGTGTTACTAACTTAATAACCACAGTGATTCACTGAATAACTGTGGCAAGAAAAGTTGTAATATGGGGCAAAATTCACTTAACAAATGTTTCACTTAACAACAGTATTGTTGGGGATCAATTGTGATCATTAAGTCAAGGACTACCTGTAAACGTAGCTGGGGGATTCTACCCATGATTTAGCATTTCTATTAGTTCTTCCAACCACGAACTATGCAGCAAGAGGCAATTATGTGTGAGTTTGTACGGAGAGGAGGCTTGTGTTCAGCTGGGAGGTTTAGAGCAGGGGTCTCCAACCTTGGCAACTTTAAGCCTGGTGGACTTTAACTGCCAGTTGAAGTCCGCCAGGCTTAAAGTTGCCAAGGTTGGAGACCCCTGCTTTAGAGGGTCTGTGTTATTCAGGATTCTCTTATGTGCTGCCTGCAACCAGTCTCTTCTTCTTCACCTGTCTGTCTCGCACATAAACACTATGAGAAAGGAACCATCAAACCTAGGTCCTTTTAATTCCTTTGTCAAGACATCAAGTGACAGATAACTATCAAGCTGGACACCTCCAATTATATGGAATTTATTGGAGGGAAAAAATCTAATTTGGTTTGATGTCTCAAAGGTCAGTCAATTGTTTCAGGATGAGCACCCTAGAATAATGAAGGGCAATGCTGGAACACATCAGAGGTGTCATGTACTTTTAATTAAGCATGGGAGAGATAACAGCTGTCCATTAGAGGCCAGAGTTTAGGTAAAGACGTTTTCTTGGGCTATATTCCAAGAAAACTTTAGAAATTGTTTCAAGTATCTTAAAATTACACTTTATTTTATTCTGATTGTCACCTCAAAGAAACAGATAATGCTTGAATTACAATCTATCACTTAGCAACTGTTCAAAGTTACAAAGGCCCTCCCTGGGGTTGCTTAATACCTGGTTCTCTCTCTCTCTCTCTCTCTCTCTCTCACACACACACACACACACACACCAGTCATGGGACATTTCGGACTTGGCAACCATCCTGCATTGACAGCCATTTACAGTGTTCCTTTATCCCAGGCCATGTTTTACAAAAATCGGCATTTACTTTTCAGCAAAAACTGGCCCAAAGCAAACAATTGGCTCACTTAATGACTGCCACAAAAGTCATAAAATCCGCTTGATCCCATTGGTGACTCATTTTACGATCGTTACAACTTGTGTCTCTAATGGGCAGGCCCATTGTAATCGTAAGTTGAGAATTACCCAGATGCCTGCTTAATTCTACAAAGGTTTGTTGTAGCTGTTGCTGGGACAGTCGAAGGAGAGTCAGAAAAGGGACAAAGCTATCTTCCTTGACTAGTTGATGTTGGGTCAAAAGCTGAAAAGAAAAAAAGTCTTCTAAATCTATGACATTGATTGCATTTTCTGATAGCCAGTTCTACAAACTAATTACACAGTGGAGGAATACATGTTATTCTTTCTATCCAATATTCCTTTTCAGAAAACGTGGCTGTCCCAATCCCAAAATGGATGCTGCAATAGACATGGCCAGTCACAAAACTATATATTCATGGCTTGACCAATAATTCATTTCATAATTCATAAAACACTTTCACTAAATGTTGTATCTTTTTATTCTTGATGAATATATTTTATCCTCCCCATGTACACTGAGAGCATATACACCTAAGACAAATTCCTTGTGTGTCCAATCACACTTGGCCAATAAAGAATTCTATTCTATTCTGTTCTGTTCTGTTCTGTTGTTCTGCTCTGCTCTGCTCTGCTCTGCTCTACTTTTTTAATACTATTCTAATTCTATTCCCTGCCTTCCTCTCTAGCTTTCCAGGATCTTTTCCACAAACTTCTTTCTCTCTCTCTATTGTTTAAATTTTCCAGTAATGCTTATGGAGACTCATGTGGAATCCAAAATAAAAAATAAAAAAAAATCTAAAAATGCAGATTTATATTTGTAATTTAACATTAAAATGTATTTGCTTTAAAAAAAATAAAAATGGTAGGACAGGGCAAAGTCTGATAGATATCTTCAGGAACAGATTGGTGCCGATGGGTGCCACAATAGGGATTTCAATGTCACCTTTTTCCTTTTCAAAAAATAGATAGTGAGTTTCCTTTGTTGTGAGCTGCACTTCCTTCCCACTTTCACATCACAGTTTCTGACAGATTAGAAACAGTTCCAGACCTAAAACATGAAAGTGATTTCTCTTTGCCCTACACATTTCTCCCTGGCTGTAAAAAAAAAATAATAGTAATAATTGAGTTTAGCTTCCTGCTCATTCCTAACAACCAAAAAAAGAAAAAAGAGGCAAATTTGTGGAACAAAATAAGTTGTCAAAATCTTAAATCAGTAACAAGTCATTAATTATTACATGAAAAACAATGTTGAAGCTAGCTTCAGAACAATTGGTTGCTGCTATATGGATCACAGGACAGGGTCCAGATTTTTCTTAGCATTATAAATTGGAATATCATAAAAGAGACTCTGGGTCTTGGTTATCTTTCTTTAGGGTAAACTTAAGCTAGACTTTAATATTGTTTGTCTCTACCCATGAGATGAACTTGGCATTTTGGGGAAGCTATGGATCAACTCCTACGAATAATCCAGTCATTTGTTGATTATAATAATCTTGACACTCATTCTCTAAATACTTCCATTCCAGCTCAGTGGGAGCTTTTTTATTTCGTACAGAGCCTAGTTCCCCATATTAAGAAAAATCCTGTAGCTGCAGTATCCCAAGGCAAATTGTCCTTTTGCACACCGTCAAAATCCATCTTATATTAGGCATTTAAAGGCTAAGAGAAGAAAGTGGGTTGTTTTGCTTATGCTAGACAATGACCTCTTGTTACTTTTTATATAGCCCCTAAGTGTTTTACTCTCAAATTGCTATTTATCCTGGATTTATTAAGTAAGTTAAAGGGCATGAAAGGGCAACTGTCAAGCAAAATGCTGGTTTCTCCCTGTAAGAAAACTTCAAACTGGCGTTACTTTACTCAACTTGATGTTGTACTGACAGCTTGTGATCATTTTCATCTTGAAGGCCTTGTGTGGCTTGCCCACTGCATTCACAGTCAAGAAGGAGTTATGATGAAGCAGGATAAAAGGAGCATCTAATAGCCCGAGTAATCCTTAAGATCTTCAAAGGAAGGGTCCCCAAAGAAAAAGCTACTTCTACCGTGTTTCCCTGAAAATAAGACCCTGTCTTATATTTTTTTGAACCCTGAAATAAGTGCTTGGCCTTATTGCCATGCGCTCAAAAGCCCGATTGGGCTTATTATCGGGGAAGTCTTATTTTGGGGGAAACAGGATAGTACTGAAATATACGTTTCAATCCTTAATCACCATTCATGGCAGAGATGAGTGATCTTCAAACTGGGAATTCCACTAAACAAGACTTTTTGCGTGCTAAACCGACACTATGATCTCCACATACCCCAAACTTTTAGCAGAATTCAGTACCTTACCACTACCATCGTTTCAGATTTTGATTTGGGATTGGCTTCATTCCTGTGCAAAGAAACATGAAGTTTAGCATGATCCTGCAAAGCAAGTTGCATACTTGCCTCGCTCATGGATTTTTGGAGGTATGTGAATGGCTATTGTAAAATAAAGAAATCTATTGTTTTTGAACACTGTGGTTTAAAATTTCATAGCTCTACTAGAAAGGGACCTTCAAGCCCGAGGGATCAAAGTATTCATTTTAATAAAGGTCGCATATCAAATCTTCAAAGGATAAAATAGTCGTGGTAGAACACAGTGTTTCATAAATTGTTGGAAAATGGGTAGGTTTAAAAGACAGGTAATTTTTGCTTAGTTTTGGCCTTTGGTATGCATAGATGTCCTGAAACATCCTACCAGCCTCATGGAGAAAGTGGATCCTTCAAAGCCTCAAGCTATATCCAAGTCACCTAACTTATGAGGAAAGAGTGGAGTCCCTGGCGCTATTAGTTATACTTTTTTTTTTTTTGGAATCTTGTTCTTTTTATGAACAAATCACTATGCAAATGCTCATATTAAAACATTTATTTTGAGGGGTGGTGTGACATAATGGATCATTTTACAGTCTGTGAACTCAACCACCACCACCAGAAACCACAAATATGAAGAACAGAGGTCAAGGGTTCCGCTCAGCTCTCTCTCTCTCTGTTATTTGCTTTACCCAACTCCCTCCCCGCCCCCAAAAAGTCCTGAAGGCCAGAAAAAGACACTTGCTGGCAGGATTTGGGTGGAGAAAAGAAAAGAGGAAAAGGGGGGGGGAAGGGATTCCACAAAGAAAAATGGGGGAAGACCATGTCTCCAGCATCTCTGGTCTCTGGATTCTCGAAGCAGGCCTGAGGCACCAGGTGTGAAGTTCCTGCTGGTGGAGCAAAATTTGGCCCTATCAATCTTCGGTGAGTTGAAATCGAATGGATTTTTGTCGCGTGCAAACATTAGTGGCCACGTTTTCAGGAGGCTGAGGAGGCAGGCAAGCACTCTTCAGGCTACTGCCAGCTTCTGTGTGGTAGAAACAGAAACAGAGAGAACTATAAGGAGATAAAATGTCTGATGCAGCTCACCCATCAAACTTGCAAATCTATAAGACTTTTGTCTTCCTAGAGTGGCTGTCATTCAACCAGAACAGATCAGAACAGAAATTTTTGGAGTATATGGAACAAGGAAGGAAGGAAAGAAGGAAGGAAGGCAGACAGACAGATTGCCTTTTTTTAAATCAGCACACGCCCTTCTCCTCTTGTGAATGAGACAGAAAGATGTAAGACTTCTTTGTACACTATTCATTGCTGAATTATACCTACTACCATAAGAAGTAGGGACAACATTAGATGACTCTGAAAATGAATTAAACCAATTATGGCAGCGGAAGAGAAATGTATTTATAGCAACTGAGAAACGTGTGTACACTACATTTGGCTGAACACCAAATAAGTCTAAACAGGATCAACCCAACTGAAAATCAGTGTGAAGCAACTGAAAGTGAGCAAAATGGTCCAATGTTGCCTTGACAATACAACTGCATATCCCCATTGGACCACAGACTATCAAGCTAAAGACAGGGAGAAGAGGAAAAGGACTGACTAGTCCACTTTTTAATTACAGAGAACAATTCATCCAACAATATCAACCAGGAATGATAACATGGGACATGGTGCTACCACCTTTGGCACCTGCTATAGGCATCTCCTTATAGCATCTGATAAGTACCTTAATTTTGCTCTGCCTCATTTGCCAAAGGCAGAATATATCAACTGAATCTTCCCCACAAAGTTGCAATAATTTCCATCACAAAATTCTACGATCATTCGAATTGCTTGAAATGCGGTCAGTGCTATGGAGGCAAATGTCAACTAATTGTATTTGAAAACAGTACAGGCAAAACAGCAACAGTATCCCTCCCCCCCCCCCCCCCGGTGTAATTGAATAACAGTCCTGCAAATTTCCTCGCGTCTACTGAAAAACCTTTTTCCTTTCTTCATTTGAGCCAATGAAACAGGGATTTCACTCCAGATTACACCTCAGGTTGAAGTGGCAGCTTCCATTTTGTCACAAAGGGAAACACGCTATTTCCTGAAGCACCGAATCATGACTGGAATTCAACTCTATATAGTTAGTGCACACCTTGACTAATTGATTCGGATGCCTTGCTGTGAAACAAACAAGGCTAAAGAGAAGGCTGTGCTGAGTGTGAGGATTAGAAGAAAATGCAGAAAGTGATCCCACAACATTCTGGGTTCATTTTTTAAACACAAACATGTAACTCAAGAATAATAGTCAGCTTGGCAAAAGACACCCCAATGAGCAATTAATCTGAATTCATGGCTTGCTGAACTCAATCATGTTGGGAAACATTTACGCACAGAGCAAAAGGGAGGTTGCATTAAGGTAAAGAAATTCCTTTTGTTCTCATGGATACCTGCTCTTTTTGAGTATTAATTTAGGGGAATGCATGTGTATTTTAAGAGAGCCAGTTTGGCGTAGTGGTTAAGGCATCAGGCTAGAAACAGGGAGACCGTGAGTTCTAGTCCTGCCTTAGGCACAAAGCCAGTTGGGTGACTTTGGGCCAGTCATTTTCTCTCAGCCCTAGGAAGGAGGAGATGCTTCTGAAAACCTTTGCCAGGAAAACTTCAGGAACTGGTAAAGAAGTCTCCAAGAATTGGGTATGATTGAACAGAAAGGGGGGAAAATATGCATCTTGTGTTCGGCAATCAGGAAAAACTAGAGACTCTGCTGCTGTATTTCTAATCAGTCCCTCTGCTGGAGCTGGAGCTGAAGCAAACAACCTTTTCCATGACTAGTTTCTCAGGATGACTCCTTTGGAGAACCTCAATATACACGCTAACCCCATTTATTCCAATATTTATTTATTTATTTATTTATTTATTTCTTATTATTTATTTATTTATTTATTTATTTATTTATTTATTTATTTATTTATTTATTTATTTATTTATTTATTTATTTATTTATTTATTCATTCATTCATTCATTCATTCAAATTTATACATGCCCTTGAATCAGTGGCGAAATGCAAAGTGTTTGCTACTGGTTTCTGTGGGCGTGGCTTGGTGGGTGTGGCTTGGTGGGGGGTCATGTGATTGGGTGGCCATGCCCAACTTTTTTTTTTTTTTACTTTTTAAAGCATTTATTACTAGCTATTCGCCTGAACTGGTAGTAAAATATGCTTTAAAGAAGTTTTAAAAAAAGATTCTGATGATTGCGCGGCACAGCTGTGATTGTCGGAACCTTTTTTTTTTTTTTACTTTTTTAAAGCATTTTTTTTTACTATCAGTTCACCCAAACAGGAGCAAACCGGTAGCATTTCACCCCTGCCTTGAATCATCACAAGTTGACAGAAAACCTTGAAGATATTATGATTCCTGCTCGAAAAGCCAGGTGGAAGTTGTGGCTAGGAGGGCTCTTGCACAGCTTTGTGTTATGCTCCAATTTTACCTGTTCCTTGACTGAGAGGCTCTACTCACCATCACTCATGCCCTATTCGCATTTCAAATGGACTACAGCAACGAGCTCTACATGAGGCTACCCTTGAATAGTATCTGGAAGTTTCAGCTGGTACAAAAATGCAGCATTGCAGGCAGCTCTTATGTCCCTACAATGGCACAGGGACACCTCTGCTCTGTGAGCTGCATTGGCTGCCAGTTTGCTGGAGTCCAACTCAAGGGACTAGTTTCGACTTTTAAAGCCCTTCATGGCATGGGGACAGGTTATTTGAGGGACCACCTCCATCTAATTACAACTGCCTTTCCCAACACCTCTGACAGAAGAGGAATACTGCAGATGCCATCCACAAAAGAGTTTCATCTGGTGGGACTCAGGAAACAAGCCTTTCCTGTTGTGGCACCTGCCCTGTGTAACATCATTTCACCCCTTAGATGAGATTGGCCTCATCCTTCACACTCTTCTAGAAGTCATGGCTGTGCCAGGAAGCCTGGGGATCTCAAGGAAAAGAGAAATGAGATGGCTGCATTGTTTTTAATACCCATTCTCTCCACTATCTTGTTATTAATAGTATTGTTAATTTTTTTAGCATTAGGGTTTACTGTTTTTATTGTAAGCCATTTATAGATATTATATTGTAAGATGGGGGGCTATTACATATGATAGATAGATAGATGATAGATGAATGAATGATGGATAGATGGATGGATGGATGGATAGAGAGATGGATGGATGGAGAGAGAGAGAGAGAGAGAGAGATATGAATGTATGTATGTATGTATGTATGTATGTATGTATGTATGTATGTAGGTCCTTGGTTATTTGGGTCTTCTCCCGTGTAAAATTGGAAGTGTCTTGGCGACGTTTCGACGAAGTCTCATTCGTCATCTTCAGGCTGGTGTTCTTGGCTTCGTGCTTCCAGGAGCAATGTGAGATCGCAGCTGTCTCTTCCTTTTAACTGCTAGTGGGGGTGTGAGCTGATTAGGTGGGAGCTTGGCTGTGTTCTGATTGGGTGGAGGTTTGTTCTGGTTGGTTAGGGGCTTGGCTGTGCTCTGATTGGATGGGGGGTTGGTTGTGCTCTGATTGGCTGGGGATGTGTTCTGTTTGGGTGGGGGCTTGGTTGTGCTCGGCTTAATCTGAGTTGCAGGGGGATTTGAGCTGGTGAGCTACATTGTTGTTGTCTGGATTCGTGTTTGTGGCTGTGAGAGCTCTTCATGGTGGGTATCAGTCTGCTTCATGTATGGATTGGAAGGGTTTAAAGTGGCTAATGATGCAGCTGCGCCTGGCTTCTGGTCCTAGGTCGTGCCTCATTATCAGTGTGGATTTGAGTCTGCTTTCTGCGTGGATGTGTAGTGGTGACATCCTGTGTGGCTCTCGTGAGTGTGGATCTGGTGTCATTCATCGTGTTAGGGACTCGTTTGTCAATAAAGGCAGGTTTCCAAATGGCTGGTAGGCGGGAGATATTGTCTCGTTTGTTCATGCTGTGTGGGCGTTTTTCTATCTTGATGGCTTCTCTGATTATTCTGTTATTAAAGTGTTCAGTTTTGGCGATATTTCTGGTCTTTTTAAAGTCAATTTCATGTCCTGTGGCTTTAAGGTGTTGGACCAGGGAAGAAGTTGGTTCCTCTTTTCTGACTGAGTTCTTGTGTTCTTCAATGCGTTCACTTATTCTTCTGTTGGTTTGTCCGATGTATGTGGTGGGGCAGGCGGTACATGGGATTTCATATACTCCTTGATTTTCTAACTCAATTTTGTCTTTGGGGTTCCTTAGGATGGTGGATATTTTTTGGTTTGTGCAGAATGCTGTCTTGATGTTATGTTAGCATTCTGCACAAACAAAAAATATTCACCATCCTAAGGAACCCCAAAGACAAAATTCTGTTGTTGAAATTGACTTCAAAAAGACCAGAACTATCGCCAAAACTGAACACTTCAACAACAGAATAATCAGAGAAGCCATTGAAATAGAAAAACGCCCACAGCATGAATAAACGAGATGATACCGCCCGCCTACCAGCCATTTGGAAACCCGCCCTTATTGACAAACAAGTCCCTAACACGATGAATGACACCAGATCCACACTCACGAGAGCCACACAGGATGTCACCACTACACATCCACGCAGAAAGCAGACTCAAACCCACACTGATGATGAAGCACGACCACGGACCAGAAGCCAGACCGCAGCTGCATCATTAGCCACTTTAAACCCCTCCAATCCATACATGAAGCAGACTGACACCCACCATGAAGAGATCTCACAGCCACAAACACGAAGCCAAACAACAACAATGCAGCTCACCAGCTCAAATCCCCCTGCAACTCAGACTAACGCGAGCACAACCAAGCTCCCACCCAAACAGAACACACCCCCATCCAGTCAGAGCACAGCCAACCCCCCCATCCAATCAGAGCACAGCCAAGCCCCAAACCAATCAGAACACACCTCCACCCAATCAGAACACAGCCAAGTCCCACCCAATCAGTTCACACCCCCACTAGCAGTTAAAAGGAAGAAACAGCTGTGATCTCACATTGCTCCTAGAAGCACGAAGCCAAAAATACCACCCTGAAGATGACGAATGAGACTTCGTTGAAACGTCGCCAAGACACTTCCAATTTTACGCAGGAGAAAACCCGAATAACCAAAGACCAACATACAAACACCCGCGAAAACCTCAGAAAACATATATAGAGGGGGGGTAAGGAGAAAGGAGAAAGAGAGGAAGGAGAGATATGACAGATGAGAGAGATGACAGATGGACAGACAGCTAGATTTTATCATACTCAGATCACTTTCTGATTTAGAGTTGCTTCTTTTTCTTCTTCTATAAAGGCTGAGAAAGGTTAATGGATTTCAAAGGTTTCTCACAGACTCTGGGGAAATTTTCAGCTCTTATGATTTGAAGTCCAGACTGCCGTGTGAGATAACAGGCACATTTGCCAAAACTGCATCCAAGTACGCTATGCCTGTATATAGAGTTATGCAACTCTTTGGTATATTCTTCAGCAAAAGGTAATGAAGAAACAGCCAGAAATCATAATGCAGATTAAAAAATATACAGCCTAGTCCAACACAGATTTGATGTTCTTATTTAGAATATTGCGAGACATTAACAGTGGAAAAGAGCGTGTCCTACCATTACTGTTTCTTCAAAGTGTTGGCATCACAGCTCCTCTGGATGTTTAGGGGTTCTCCGTAGTCAGTTCTCTAAGACAATTAACAGCAGGAATCTAGGCATCATGCTAAGGTACGTTTGTGACTATTTTCAAAATCACAGGGCTTAGATTCCGCATTTCATGTAATTGCTATAAATGGAGCTTCAGTCCAATTTAATGTTTTGAATGATTAATAATTGATAAAATGCTGATCACCTGAGAAACTAACATTTAAGTCTAACAGAGATGGGGGTGACTAGACTCAGAAAGTTATAAGGTATCCATTGAGAGGAGACGATTTGTCTATACAGTACCTGAACCAACTGGAACTTTTGACTAGTTGCTTAAGAAATTATCCCAACACAACATAAAGTGTTCTTACTCCATTTAGATCCAGTTCTGTCAGGTTTTACCTCTGGTTTTGAAGGAGAAAAATGCCATATTCACTCCATTGGATAGACTTGATCAAGAGAGGATAGGAGGAACATGATCTTGGTATTAGTAGCTTTTTAGCTTTTTAGATGGTTAGACTGAATTTGGAATTTCTGGCCCCCTATCAACTCCTTCCCAAGGACCTGAAGTAGGCAGTTGTTGCTGTTTAATGGTATTAAAGGTATCATCTTCGGTTGTAAGCCAGGGTGTCAAACCAGCAGCCCACGGGCCAGATGCATCACATGGAGGCCACACCCACCCCAGATCCGCAAATGGGAAAAACACCTTGAAACATCACGTGATGGCAACATTACACCACAAATTTGATACCTGTGCTGTAAGCTGTTCCAGGTGAAGCTGCTTTTTGCAATTGACTGATGGTAATTTTGTCAATGCCAATGATGTTGGTGTTCTAGATGTTTTGGAATTGCATCCAGGGTGCCTATTACTATCAATACTATCTTTGCTTTCTTTTGCCACAGTCATTCTAATTATTATTTTTACTACTATCATTCAGACAGTAATCCATTTGGACCAGTTTGGCGTAATGGATAAGACACCAGGCCAGAAACCAGGAGACTGTGAGTCCTAGTCCCACTTTAGGGTCAAAGCTAATCACGTGAACTTGGACCAGTCATTAACTCTCAGTCTTAGAAAGCAGGCAATGGCAAACCTCTTCAGAAATCTTGCCATAACTAGTCCTTGCAGTTTTTTTGCAAGATCTCTGCAATGGTTTTGCTTCCTAGGACTGACTCAAGTTCACTTAATTAGCTTTGACTCCAGGCAGTTGCCAGAAATCAACACTGATTTGAAGGTATTAAAAAAAAATCAATTATGTCCAAAACAGAATCAAAGAGAACGGCCAAGCATTCTCTTTTTTCCCAGCAGAGGAAGGTCAGCAATTAATATTAATATTAATATTTATCAGTTTTAAAGCACTACTATTTCAATTGATTTCACCATGGAAATAGCAAGGAAAACAACTCATACAGCTGAATTTGGTACTAGAAAAACAGTGAGCATCCTGGGTGAATTTAAAGGCTACAAACTATGGAAAACCTTTTGGCATGCAGTATTTTTCTTATCCCTCTTTCTTATTGTCTTAAAAATATTCCTTTTTTATTCTCATATTCTCTCATTCTTGTTTCTCTCTTTAAAAAAACCCTAATCCTCAAGATGCTTCTCTGTCATGCTCCTGAACTTATACATGACTTCTAAAAAGACTTTTAAACACTTTAAATAGCTAAATGGGCTGTTGGCATTTTGCAGGGTAAAGTATCAACCTAGAGTATCATGTATATTTCTTAGAATTCCTGTGAGGCTCACTGAAAACCCATCCAGCATCGAGATTATTCTTTTTATGAACTATAGCAGTATTTTTCAATCTTGGCCACTTGAAAATGTCTCAATTTCAACTCCCAAAATTCTGCAGGCAGCACATGGAATGGGGAATTCTGAGAGTTGAAGTCCAGACAACTTAAACCAGGGGTGAAATTTAGCAGGTTCTGACAGCTTCTGGAGAACCAGTAGCGGAAACTTTGAGTAGTTCGGAGAGCCGGCAAATACCACCTCTGGCTGGCTCCAGAGTGGGGTGGGAATGGAGATTTTGCAATATCCTTTCCCCAGGAGTGGAGAGGGAATGGGGATTTTGCAATACCCTTCCCCTGGAGTGGGGTGGGAATGGAGATTTTGCAGTACACTTCCCCTGGAGTGGGGTGGGAATGGAGATTTTGCAGTATCCTTCCCCTGCCACGCCCACCAAGCCACGCCCACAAACTGGTAGTAAAAAAAAAATTGAATTTCACCACAGCCTTAAACTGGCCAGGATTGAGAAACACTGAACTAGAATATTTAATTGTGCTCTTTTGGCAAAAGTATATCATGTGTAGGCTCAGAGTTTACTTCTGCCTTTTACTTAGTTTTTTTTATATAAAGCTTCCTCAAGTTGCACTTGACTTCTGGTGACTTTATGCACATTCATGTCATTTCCTTGGCAAGAGTAGCATTTCCTGAGCCTGAGTAGCATAGGGGGCTAATGCCTCCTACTAAAGGCAGCAATTAAGATCCAGCTGCCTGCAATTTCTGCGAGTTCAATCCTAGCCAGGCTCAAGGTTGACTCAGCCTTCCATCCTTTCTAAGGTGGGTAAATTGAGGACCCAGTTTGTGGGGGCAATAAGCTGACTTTGTATAAATATACAAAAGTATGAAGGCTATTGCTTAACGCACTGTAAGCCATCCTGAGTCTCCGGAGAAGGGCAGCATATAAATCAAATAATTTAAAAAAAAGAGTATGCCAGAACTGTCTTTATTTTCTAGAATATTTGTCTCCGCTCGTTCTCATTTACAGAGCCGGGCTGTGCATGTGTGGAACTTATCAGACTACTGACTAGTTCAATATCTCCTTAGTGTTTTCAAGATCAGCCAAGGTTGGATAAGTGCTGCCACCTTCTACAACTTGCCTTCTGACAAATAAGAATTTTGAAACTGGACACAAAGCCCCCATAATATCCATTCTATGAATATACCCATAACAAGTTTCTTGTAATTCAGGCCCCAAATTGGACCCCAAATTGAAGGAACTTCATGAAACAATGTAGTCCTTCATCACAGACCATCTGAGGTTCCTTCATTTTGCAGCCTGGAACTTTTAAATATATACATAAAATATATTATGTATAACAGGATGTGCAATGATCCAATCCAATTATTTGCACAACAGCATTTGACAACAATTTGCAGATCATCAAGTTGTGTAGCAATAGAAAGAAAGCAAGTATACAAAATTTACTAGATCAGAAGACTTTGTGGAAGGTGGGGGGGGGGATGAAAAGGAGCACCATCTGCATAATATCAAACCACAAAAATCCATAGGACAAGGTAATACAGGACCTCTCTTTCTATCCAGGCCCTCATTCCAGCCAGAATAAGAGTAAGTTTGTAGGAACAATCTGAAACATTTGGCACGAAAGTTCACACACACAAATGGCAAAAAGTCAACAAAAAGAAGGGGTGGGGTTTAATTCCACTCATTGCTCCTTTGATCAAGATGGCTTAATGGGGTTACATTTTTGGTTCTCTGCTTCAGTGAAATGAAACTAAAGTCAAAGAGGGATATGTGATCCATCTATGCTGCTAAACTACGACTCCAGATAACAAGATCGATGTTGAGGAGGTTTTTTCAAGATCAATGGAGGTTTTTTCAAGATCTGGAAGGCTGCAGATTTCCCTTGTTTGTGGTTGTCAGCACTTCCTGTAATTTCTCATAGCAATAGCACTTAGCCTTATATACTGCTCCATAGTGCTTTACAGCACTCTCTGAGCAGTTTACAATGTCAGCATATTGCCTCCTACAATTTGGGTTCTCATTTTACCAACCTTGAAAGGATGGAAGGCTGACTCAACCTTGAGCCCCGTCAGGATCAAATGCTACTGTGGGCAGAGTTTTCCTACAATACTGCATTCTAACCACTGTGCCACCAGGACTTCAAAGAGGGTAACCAATGCAGAAAAAGCAGCGTGGGATCAATTAAAAGTTTGGCCAAAAAAATGCCTACAAGTCTGGAGCCTTTCTAATCATCTCTGTTCTCTTGCTAAACTTTTCTCTTCCTCCCAGCTGTTCGACATTATTTTTATTCCATCTATTCAGGACATATAAATGTAATCGTTCTATCAATAACCCAATTCAAAAGCTGACCATCTCCCACAAGATTTAAGTCAAGAAGACTACCAACAATAGGAGAAATCAACTCAACTTCTCTTGGTCAATGCTGCATCAACTGAAATGCAAATAGGTCATACAATGTAGAGAGCTGGCTAATGTCTCAGCGGTGAATTGGCACTATGAGCAGAAATCCTTGGTAGGAGGGTAGGGATTGAATTAGCACATCTGCTACCCCAATGAAATCTGCTAAATATTTTTTTCAAGTACAGAAATAGGGTGAGACACAAATATTTTGGAAGAAGGCACAACTGGAAATCTATTCACAAGCTAGCTAGTTGGTTACTACCCTAACTTGTTAGTTCGACTTGGTTATCCTGGTGATCTTCCTTCAGGTTTGATTTTGTTTAGCTTTTTTAAGATCAGCCCAGGTCAACTATATGCTGCCACGTTGCTGGGCAGAGATTGCCGTACTGCCGCCTAAAACTGACCCTCAACATGAGAAGAAAAATGGAAAAAAAGAAGAAAGAAATACAACTTTAAAAAAAAATCAAATACTGGAAATAGGCTTTTTCTGATCCTAGATTTTTTTTTCGGTAACTCCCCCCTCCCCATATTTAAATAATGGTGCACTGATACAGATTTTAAAAATAACAACTTGTCCAATGAAATCTGCTCCTTTAAGCAATTGCTTCACAGCAGCCATGTTTGAACAACACAACTGACCCTGTTATCTCTCATCAACTGACCTACTATCATGCGCTAGCAATGCATGGTCTTGAACAATCACCCAAGGGTCATTTTTAAATAGATATATATTTAAATATATATCACAACTAATATGACCAGGATTGGCACATCACATTTACAGCCCATTTTCCATCCCAGTGTGACCACAGAGGTATGAAGAAAAACCAAACCATCCCAGAGAGATTGTACTTAAAGGAGATCAAAGGTTCATCTTAATTATGGACAATAGAAATAACTATTAATGCTCAGGCAATATTACTGGACCACTAGCTCCAAATCAATCCTGGAAAAAATGGGTGTGTCAATTCATTACAGAATGTTCCCTAGTTTGCAAAACATACTAACATTCCTCACCCATCCACTGATTAACATAAGTTGGAGGACTATTAATGGAGAACAAGGCCAAGCCTTACTACACTACCTAATCTAGATAGCAATTTTCCACAGCAGTTCAAGCACTGTATCTACTAGTACAAAGAATTCCAGAAACTTTACTTACATCTTCCATACTTAATTTGATAGAATTGCCCAGAATGGCTCATTGCTGAATTATGATAAACCTCTTTAAATCAATGGATATGATAATGCCAGGTTATATTTTTACTGCTTGAGCAATGGACCCCATGGAATATAAGCCAGTGCCTTCCCTGTTTAGCTTGACCAATCTCCTTGAAGTCTGTCAAAAAGCAAGAGAGGCTGCACCATTTGAGAGCAGTTTTTGAAGACTAATGCAAACTCCTGCACCAAGACATTTAGTGAGTGATACATAGAACTGGTATTAGGGATGGTATTCACTTACCTTTGCTACAACTTCACAAATGTGAGTGCGTGCTTCCTTCACGCATGCGCAGAGCCTTCTGCGCATGCGTAGAAGGTAAAAAATGGGACATGATGATGTCCGGGTGGGCAGGCCTACCGCCGCTGACGCTACCAGATCGCATGATCCGGTTAGAGCCAGCTGAATTTCATCACTGACTGATATCCTGCAAACTTACAAATCGAGTTAAATAACAAAAATGTCACGTATAGGAAGATTTGGGGCAGGAACAGTGGATCATGTGGGATGAGTGTTAGATAATACTAATATACTTCTGTGAAACACTTTTGTGATTTGGGCCGGGAGGCAAGCTTTGTTGCTAATCAGATCACTCCCACTCCCAGTTTCAATCATCTTCAAATTTCTTGGAAAAAAAAATATATTAATTTTGCGTCTGATGAAATGCAAAATTTGAGTTTGAGTTTGATATTTTTCTTTCCTGATAAATATAATCAAAACATGTCTTATTAATTAAAACATAGAAAAGAGGTCATAAAAGTTTCAATCCCATGATTATATATGATAGCACCAAAACAAAAAAGAATCAAAACACACTTTAAAAAAAAAAATCCTGATGATACCTCAACACTTGAACGGGAGCTCTGAAAAATGCAGTAAACTCTGCCATGTGCATTAATAGGCATATTTTCACTTCAGCCAAAAGAACAAAGGATTGAGAATGTTTTTAATGACCCTCCAAAATCAAGATGAAGTAATTCAGAAGCCAAATTTCCAACTATGTTGGCTGATGGTTCTCAGGGTTGTAGCCTCAATAAATCGTGAGAGCATTTAATCTGGGGAAATCTGACTAATCTCTCCTCCTGTCCCTTTTGTTATGCTGAGTAGCATCCTCTCTGCAAAGGTAGATTCAGTGCCTTTCAAAGCAACATGAGATCAACTTTGTCAAATCTAAATGTCACTGACTCAATCCTGGTAATACGTCTCAGCCATCCATCAACAGGAAATGAACAAAAGAAAATTCGGACACTATTCGACACCATTTCACTTAGAAGCTAAAGATAAGACAGAAGCTTTTGCTGGCTCTACTGCT
The DNA here is from genome assembly GCA_030761175.1 of Masticophis lateralis. Taxonomy (NCBI): domain Eukaryota; kingdom Metazoa; phylum Chordata; class Lepidosauria; order Squamata; family Colubridae; genus Masticophis; species Masticophis lateralis. Next base: position 333,418,164 of record JAUDYJ010000001.1, read on the forward strand.
GCTAGAGATCAAAAGCTCTCACAGCCTCCCATTCAGGCAGGGGAACTTTCTTGCTTTGCATAACCAACTTCTCATGCTGTAAAACTCTGATATGCCTGCACCCAGGAGTTTCGTTTGGAACCGGGCCTCAGCTGGCAGAATGTACAGAAACCAACAGGAGTAAAATCCAACATACCTGAACCCAGGAGATCAAGCTATTCCCCCTTCTCTCCATCCTCTACACAGATGGGGCAGGCACACCACTCACCAGAACACCTGAGCCATGATTCAAGGCAAGAGGAGGTGGGGAGGGGAACCTCTTGTAACACTGACTGAGTGTAGTTATGGAATATTTTATTTTACACAATATAACAACATAGAGTTGTTGAGATTTTACAGCATTTGCCTGAAAATGAAGGCAACACCATTACCACGTGGGGGAGGGGACGGGGGAGGAGAGAGGGAAGAAAAAGACACTCAGGATTGCTTTAAAAAATATTCTTTTTTGTATCATGTTTGATCCATTAAATGGTTGGTGTAGAGGAAAGACCCCAACGGCCTCCACACAAGGCCTTTTTTCCGCCCATGCGCTTTTGTTCTTGATCTGCCATTGGAGAACCAAGATGCCAATCCAAGGAAAAAGGAAGGCACTAGTGTCATTTCGTGCTTTTTCCTTGATCACTTTTTTTTTTTAATGAGCTCTTTGAATGTGACATTTGCCTTCGGTTGTTATACTAAAAACAAAGAAACCCCAAATGGGAACAAGTGAAAGTTGCCTGGTGGATTGAGCCCAACTCTGCCCAAAAACAATAATGGTGGAAAAATGCAAACTGCTCAAATGGATACACATTTTCCAACAATGTTTGGAAGATGGGGGTGGATGGTGGGGGTACTCCGTACTTTTTTTTTTAATTTAGAAAAAAAAATCACACATCACAGCTGATCACACAGTGCTTTCCAATATCCACTCAGAGCTTGAGAAAGTTGCTTTGCCACTATCCACATTGGAACAGTCTGTCTGCATGAGCATCCCATTCATAGACAAGCTCCGCTTAGACCAAAATCCACCTGCATTTGAGGAGTTAATATAACAATGGTATTCCATTAATTCTCCATTCAGGGAGTACCTGCGTTTTGCCCGGGATGGGTCAGCTGGCAAAGTGAGGAACTTACTTGACTTGGCTTGTGCTCTTTTGTACTGGGATCCCCCTTTGGCATAGTCTGGGGTTTGGCTAGGCAACTGCAGAGCAGTTGAGTTGTTGCGATTAGTGTTCTGGGATTCTAGGCTGGTAACGGTGCCTTCGCTCGGCGGTGGAGGATCACTGCTGGGCTTTGGCATGGGCTTACGCTTCAGCTTTTGGGAAGTGGGAGGGCCAGGAGTCCACATGGGAGGCAAAGAGGAGGTAGCAGTGGAGGAGTCCTGGCTGCAGCAGGCTTCCGACGACTGCGCCACATTGTCGTTGCTGACTTTGCAGCACTGCAGGCTCTCCTCACGCCCCACGGCCTGCTTGGACCCAGACTGGGACATGACGGCTCCACTGCACCCCTGGGCCTGAGCCCCGTTGGTCTGGGAGTAAACGTTGCTGACCTTGGTCACCTTGGGGTGCCCGCCGTTGTTACACACCTTATAGCGAATCATGAGGATGATGATGAAGACCAGGACGGAAGCCACGATAATCCCTCCGATGATGATGATCATGGTCCCTCCCAGGAACTGGGACTGCATGAAATGGCAGCGCACGTAGTCCTGCTCCGTCGTGAACTGGGTGCATCCCACCACGCGAGTGGCTGTCAAGGAGGTGATGCCATCGTCATAGATTGCTAAGACACACAAGTCGTACATCGTCCCCGCGGCCAAGTTGTTGACCAGGAAGGTCTTGCTCATGGGAGGTATCATTCTACGAGATGATAGGATAAGACATAGATTAATACATTGGATGGGATGGAGAGGATATATACCATGAAGTGGATCTCCAGGTGCTCTGCCCAAGCCTGCTTTCCCAGGGCCTCCCAGTTGTGATGGGAGATATGGTCCCAATACAACTGGAGAATATCGGCTGGAAAGGAATTTTTGTCTTTCCTTTTCCGTTTGACACAATAGTCAATCTAAATAAAGCAGAGTTTGACACTAGGTTAAATAAGGAAAGGGAAAACTATTGGCAGAGCACTGGAAGAATCCCCATGTACTTTCTCCTCAAAAACATACTCTATTGTCAGACATTATGCTTCTTGCCCCAGGTTATCAAACCTAGATCTAGGTTCACTCGGTGTTTTAAATATGCACCGGCACATGACACAAGAAAATAACATTTCAATACTGTCTATATACATGGGACGTTTTCTCAACTATTCAAAACAATCCACCCCTGGTTAAAAATGCTAAAGCAAGTCCAAATCGTACATGAAAACATCCATATAATATAGGAATATAGCAAATCCAGATGAAAGGAAAGATATTATCCAAAGCTCAGGTGAGTATGAAAGCCAAGAAAATGCCAAAATAATTACACTTCTTGCTTTCAGGTTTCCTTTAGAATATAGAAGTTGTTCCATTTATTACATTTAAGTATGCAGCTCCCAGAGTTCCCTAAAGCATTTTTCAGTCAGTTGTGTTGAGCTGTAAGTCTGCATAGAGGCTCGTGCTATTTATTATCCAAAAAGAAACAAGATTCCCTTTCTTTTTTGAAAGCTTGAAACAAGGCCCAGGGGCTACCTAAATGGGCTGGGAGCTGCCTGGCTACTACCCTTGTTTCTCCTTTCGCTTCTCATGAGCTCAGAAACAAGCTTGACTAGATATTTAATTATTTATTCATTCATACATTCATTCATTTGATTTATCTAGCTGCTCTCCTCAGCACAGAAACTCATAGTCCCTCAAGCCTCTCTGTCTCCATCCTAATTCATATACATTGATATATAAAATGTATGCTCTTCCTGCAGTGGAAGGAAAGCAAACTTGATTTCCACAACCATTTTCTAAGGGATGAGTTGGTAGCATATTCTGTTCATAGATGGACAGATAGATCTCTACAGCTGTGGGGGGGGGGGATAAGCGACAAAATTAATTCTAAGGCTTTGTTCTGTGCTGGAATTAACATTTTCTATTACTCCATCTTATAAAGTCAAATATCCTTCTTCTATCTGAGAGAGAATACATGTACATAATAGGTGACATAACAGGTGACATCAAAGTGGCCCTAATTTAGCAATAGCAATAACTTTGCAGCCCTCTCTAAGCGGTTTACAGAGTCAGCATATTGCCCCCAACAATCTAGGCCCTCATTTTACCCACCTCGGAAGGATGGAAGGCTGAGTCAACCTTGAGCTGCTCAGAATAGAACTCTTGGAGTGAGCAGTGAGTTAGCCTGCAGTACTCCATTCTATAAGAAAGGCTGAGCGCCAAAGAATTGAGGCCTTTGAACTATGGTGCTGGAGAAGATTCCTGTGAGTCCCTTGGACTGCAAGGCAATCAAACAGGTCAGGCCTAGAGGAGATCAACCCTGACTGCTCTTTAGAAGGCCAGATCCTGAAGAGGAAACTCAAATACTTTGGCCACCTAATGAGAAGGAAGGTGTCACTGGAGAAGAGCCTAATGTTGGGAATGATTGAGGGCAAAAGAAGAAAGGGATGAAAGAGAACGAGGTGGCTGAATGAAGTCACTGAAGCAGTAGGCGTGAGCTTAAATGGACTTCAGAGGATGGTAGAGGACAGGAAGGCCTGGAGGAATGTTGTCCATGGGGTCACGATGGGTCGGACACAACTTTGCAACTAACAACAACAACACTGCATTCTAACCACTGCACCATCATGACTTTTATTTACCAAGTCATAAAGGTCATTCTTAGAGTCATCCAAAAGCCAGGCATCTGAGGTTCAACTAGAACTTTCTTTAATATAGCAGCTTTCTTCAGCTAAGACTTGTGAATCTTTTCCACATCAACAGAAGGGGATGTTTGTAGCTCAGGGTCGAACTTTTGGGCCCTTATTGCTTCTGAGCTTAGTTGTTTTCTTGTAGACCTTTCATTACCCAACTAGGTAGCATCATCAGTACACTGATGATATTAGCTAGTTGAGTAATGAGATATCTTTCCCATATACCTCTCATCTATTTTTCTTTCCTTCTTTCAATATACTTTTAAAAGTACTAAGAGTAAATATATCTTAATCCCAATCATCCTTCCATACGTTTTGTTAAAATGATCGTAAAATGGTATGCTTATTGCAAAAAAATAAAAATAAAAAATCACCATCTTGATTTGATGTTTTTTAAGTGGGGGAAGGGATTGCTCCTGATTCTTTTAATCTGCAGGACCAGCTCCCATCCAAGGATATGGCATTAAAAAAAAAAGATACTATAAGATAAACTGTTCTTGAACTGTAACTGCTCCATTAATAGTTTTCAGAGCAAATCCTTATTTAGCAAATAAAAGTCATTGGCTCTTTTCCTCTCTGCCACCAAATGAGATTGAATAATTGGAATTTTCCTGAGAGGCAAATACGGGCATCTTTTTTAGAACTGTTTCTACTGTCATCCCAAATAGAGGGTATTAATGTCTTCTTAGCAGTCCAGCTAAATTAACCAGATTACCTTGAAGGATTAAAGTTCAACAAGGATTTGTAACAAAAATAAAACAAATTTAAATAAATCAGACTTCAAGGCTGAAAATGACACTGCCCTTTGCCCATAAAGGAGGACAATCACTCAGGCCTCCCTCTGGATGGAAGCCAAGGTCTAATAGTTCTCATTAATTTATTAATTGGTTTATTTTTTTTTAAAAAAAACCATCCGATCCTGTTTTTCAGTTTGCTAGAATTCTCAGAGTTGCTTAGAACATTCACAAATAACCGGAACATAAAACCAGTAATGAAATAGCCCGAGGAAATAAAATTCTCTGTTTTAATAGACCATCGTCAGCTGTTCTTGACATTTGGGTAGGAACATAGGGAGGCATATTATCATCTGGGTCATTCTCCAAGCAATCAAGTACCCTATTTTAAAAGTCAGTTCCTGGAATATGAAGACAATACATACACATTTTTACTCTCTTCCCCAAAAGACCTGTGAACAAGAAATCAATGCATTTAACACAGCTGTCACTACTGCTGTTCATCATGTTGTTAGGTTTTTGTTTTGGGGTTGTTGTTTTTTTTTTTTTTTTTTTGCCTAGTTAGGCAATTAGCTCTCCCAGGCCCTGGCCCATTAATGGTAGCAGTAGTCAGTTTATTTACCTGCAGAAATATTATTTGATCACTAACACTTTATATACTGCAGCTTTTAATACAACCTTTCACCCAAATCACCATGTAGTGCTCAGTAGCATTTATGCAGCACTTTGGAAATAATTTAAAAGGTTATTTTGAAGGACACGGGGACTTGAATGCTACTCTTGCCTGCATTTCTTTAAACCATAGAATTTCCTGTGCCTAGGAAAAGACAGTTACTTTAAAGCAGAGGTGGGGAACTATGGCCCTTTTATGACCTGTGGACTTCAACTCCCAGAATTCCTGAGCCCATCCATGCTAGCTCAAGAATTCTGGGGGTTAAAGTCCACAAGTCATAAAGGGAAGTGGTGAAATCTAATTTTTTTTACTACGGGGTGTGGTGTGGCTTGGTGAGCGTGGCTTGGTGGGCATGGCAGGGGAAGGATACTGCAAAATCTCCAGTCCCCCCTGACTCTGGGGCCAGCCAGAGGTGATATTTGCCAGTTCTCCGAACTGCTCAAAATTTCCACTACCGGTTCTCCAGAACCTGTCAGAACCTGCTGGATTTCACCCCTGATAAAGGGGGCATAGTTCCCCACCTCTGCTTTAAAGAATGGTTGCCGATCTTTTGGCTTGTCTGGACCACATTGAGTGAAGAGGAAATGTCTTGGGATGCACATAAAATATATAATATAGTTAATGGTGGGATTCAAGTAATTTAACAACCAGTTCTCTGCCCTAATAATTTTTCCCAACAACCAGTTTGCCAAACTGCTCAGAAAGTTAACAAGTGGTGCAAACTGGCTGAATCCCACCACTGGTTAATGTGTATTAATTATATAATGTTAGAGGTTTATGACCTTGTGGAGCTGCATTATTAGCTGTCCAAGGCTGCAGGTTGGGCACAGCTGCTTTAAAAGGTTAACAGGGAGCTACTACTTTCATGCTCCCACATACTGATTATCTTTTCTGGATTATCTCCGAAGCACCACACAACCCTAGCACCTGATCCATCATTCTCTCTCCTGTGACACAAACCCAAGCATGGCATAATTCTTCCTTTTCTAAAGACAAGAACCGCAACTCTGACTGGGATAAGAGTTTATATCCAAAGCAAATGTACCATCCATTCTTCCTTTCCTTAAATATATCCAGTGAGCAATTCAGCAGTTAAGAGATTGGTTACATAAACTACGGAGAAACATCTCAGGAAGCCGACATCTATGCTTTCCAAACACAGTACTGAAAATACCCCTTCTAGAGATGATTACGCTAATGGATTAGCAAATATAGTCATGTGATTGTGGAGCTGCAAGCTATAGATGTAGACCCACAAAGCATTCAAAATCATTCTGCAACTTAAAAAAGAAAAACCCCCAGAGTTCTTGGATTTTGCTTGAGAGCCAATCTGCTATCACACAAGCTAGTTAACCTCTTTGTGTTGTTTCTCCTTGCAGGAGGTTGTTGCATTATCACTCTTTCCATCCCAACCTATACATTTAACCATCTGTCCAATAGGCAAAAGGAATACAGTTTCATTCCTGATTTTTCTGGAGTTTCAGCTGGGCCGGAATCCCCTACCTGTAAACAAGCGAATCATCATATGTTCCATTATACTGAATTTGGAACATACGTATCCCGGGTATATTCCTTTGGAAATTAAATTTAAGCAGGGCAGTGGATGATGTGGCTTCTGCTATCACCACCTTCTTGTCCTGGCTAACTTTTGTTTCCCCGTTGCTACTGCTTGCATTTGAGCCAGATTTGGTCGAAGTTGATATATCCGAGGAGCCAGGATCTGGCTCATGGATGTGGTTTGTGCTGTTTACTATGTGAGGCAGTTTGATTATGTGAAGATCTACAGACTGGGTGTCTTCCCCCGCTGGGTTGGAAGCAATACAGGTGAAAGACCCGGTATCCTTCATGGTTGTAATATGAATGTCAAGAGTTCCGTTGTCGTACACCAGAGACCTGGTTGCATTAGAAATCAGCTTGCCTTCTGGGGAAATCCAATGAATAGCAGGCTCTGGGTCACCACGGGCTTTACATCTCAGGATGGCTCTTTGGCCCTCTAGCACTCTGAGCTCATGCGTGTGCCTAGTAATGAGGGGGGGTTCACACAGGAACTCCTCCTCGGGGACCGACCAGAAATAGCGGCCAGACAGAACAGAAGGTGAAGCACACGTCTCCAGGTCATCCTCCCTGGAAAGGCGTCTCAGCCACAAGAGTTCACAATTGCAATGAAGAGGGTTCCCTCCAAAGCTCAGTGCAAATGTGGATGGGCTGATGATTCCTGAGGTGGCTAAAACCTGAGCTCGCTGGAAGAGAGGGTCAGGCGGCAGTTTATGCAGTTTGTTGGATGTGACGTCCAGCCGGGTCATCTTGTGGAGGTGGGAGAAGGTCCCTTTGGGAATGTTGATGATCATGTTGTGGTCCAAACTGAGGGTGTGCAAGCTGACCATCTTCTCAACAGCATCCCAGGGAATGGTCTCCAGGTTGTTGTAGGACAAATCCAGCTCCTCAAGAGCCAAGACATCGTCAAAAGCAGTGGAAGAGATCATAGTCAGCTGGTTATTGTTCAATATCAAATGATGCAAATTGGAAAGCCCACTTAACATATCATGGGTGATTTTAGTCAATCGGTTACTGTTCAAATGCAAAGCCCTCAGGTTGCGCAGGTCAGCAAATGCATGAGGGGTGATGAAACTAATTGTATTCCTAGACAGCGTTAGGTCCACCAGGCTGGTCATGTTGGCAAAATCTTTCCGCTTGATACTTGTAACAAAGTTGTCTGCCAGTCGTAATTCTACTGTTTTCCTATCAATGTCAGGTGGGACAAACAATAGCCCTTTCTTTGCACAAAGTGTAGCAAGATTGGGAGACCAGATCTGGCATACGCAGCGCTTGGGACAAGTCTCGGCCTTCAGCACTAAGCCAATGAAGAACAGATATAGAAGCAGTTTTTCCATTGTAGAACAGGGTCAGGATCCTGGGGGAAAAAAGAAAAGAGAATACACTGTATTAGAGAAGAGAATGTCAAAGGCAGGAAAATCAAGAAGTCCAGGCAGTTCAAAAGAATATAGAAGTTGATTGTATGCCTCTACAAGAATCTGAACTACTAACAGTCAAAGCAAATTGATGTAGATACGAATCAATAGACATCAAGGTAGGCTGGACTTAAATCTCTTGTGGGCGCGAAGGGATTCGAGACCGATGACCCACTTGACACACCACCCACCCCCCCGTTCATCTCCTACCGAGCAATTCTACAGAGAAAACAAGAACTCAGAAGCATATATGGAAGAAATCAGTGAGTACTTCATTGGGGGATTAAAGATTCTATTTCACTATATTCCAGCTCACAAGAGAATTAAGTGGACAGAGCTGTCTAAGAATTCAGTGCATCATTTCTAGCAACAAATACATGACTGCAAAATATATGTCTTTTGATAGGCCTTTCAGGTACATTAGGTGTCTGGGAATTCTGGGAATTCCAATTCATGTGTGAAAGGCAAATAACTTGATTTCCTTCAATAATAAATGAGCCATGGTGACTTAATCCTCTTAGTAACTGAAGATTAACATTACATCCACCATTAGAAGAAAACAAAAGACTCTTGTAGCCTTATTTTGCATTTTTATTCAGATAAGATCGGGTTGTTAAAGGTTACTTGCTCATGGGAATCTGGGATATTTCATTCAGCTTTGCCTGCAAGCTTATGATGCTGAATTCTTGCCAAAAAATGGGCTCCCTCCTGCACACAATCAACCAAAACTGATGGTCTGGAGGATGCAGACATTTGTTTTATTACATGCTTCCTGGGAAATTCACCTCCAGGTATTTTATAGAAAAATACTGGAGCATGTCGTAAAATCACAAGGTGACACAAAGCTGAATTTCAGAAACAAGTGGAAGGTGGAGTGGAGATTACCAAATCACAATTCAAGTCATCCAGCAATAGAATAACAGAGTTGGAAGGGACCTTGGAAGGTCTTCTAATCCAACCCTCTGCTCAAGCAGGAGACCTTATATCATGTTTCAGACAAATGGTTGTCCAATCGCTTCTTTAAAACCTCCAGTGACAACAGAAGTACATGCTCTTTTTTAAAGACCTCCATTAGGTAATTTACCACTCCCAATCTCAGGTTTTATTGCTTGAGGAAACATTGCCTCAGTCAAATCCTGTTCCCTCATTAACTTCTGATGCAACGTAAGTTTCTTACATCACCCACAGGTAACAAAACATTTGGGCCTGAGGGACTGTCCAAATGGGAATTACATCTTTATTCAATGAGAGCCACTTGGCTCATCTGAAAACTTGAGAAGTTTTGAATAGGTTCTCACAACATGTATGGTACACCACAGATATTCACATTTCTAATTAAGCACCCCTAAAGTATATAGATGGGGGCACAGTGGCCTATGGGGATAAAGTGGCCTAGCAGTTAAGACACTGGGCTTGTCAACCAGAAGATTGGCAGTGTGAGACCCAAATATTATGATGTGTCAGTTGAGCTCCCGTTCCTGCCCCAGCTACTTGCAAATGGAAGTAGATAAATAGGTATCACTTTGATGGGAAGGTAACAGTGTTTTGTGTACTTTGGCATACAATACAGCCATGCCAGCCACATGACTATGGAAGCATTTTCGGACAATGCTGGCTCTCTCTACTAGGAAATGGAAATGACACCACCCCCTAGAGTCAGACACACCTGGGCAGGGGAAACTTTACTTTATCTTTAAAGTATATAGGGTGCCTATGCTTTCACATCAATACATAACTGATCCACCCTCTGGAACCTACTAGCAGAGGTGGGATTCAGCCGGTTCTGTCTGGTTCAGGAGAACCTATAGTGGCGACCGCGGGAGGCTCCGCCCACACACCCGGATGTAATATGCGAGCAAAGAGCATGCACGGAAGGCCATGTGCTGCGCGCGTCACATTTGCAAACCGGTAGGGAAGGTAAGTGAATCCCACCTCTGGCTACTAGCAATTGTGCCAGCAAAATCCTTGTATTATTAAGAGCAGACAAAAATTGGAGAAATATTTAAAAATAGAGATATTAGAATGGAGATTGGTTTGGGTCCAAGATAAGCACGACTGACTGAGGACAAAGACGTGATAATGTGCAAGTTATTTATTCCACACATTGTCTAAGATGACACACGTCTTTATCTAGATGGCACTGTTCAGCAACACTAACTGAAAAATATGCAAATGTCTGGTAAAACTGATACAACTTTTGTTGTAGAGTCTGAAGACTGTCTGCCAAGAAGCTGCAGTAGCTCACTGTTCTCTCCTCCTACACGTTGGCATCTTGCACATACTCAAAAAAATAAAAATAAAATAAAATCACCAAGATTAGGGTCACCTGATATTTCAAGTCACAGTTTCAATGCCTGGAAAGCTGCTGCCATTTGATCATTAAATCTCTTCACAATTGAACATCTTGTAATTAAAAACTACCTCCAGTTCACTCTTCTTTTCCATAAAGAGCATATAGAGGGTGAGCTCACAGAAGGAATGTACAGATCGGTCTGCAGTTGAGCCATATACATAACACATGCACGTTCAATTATTAATATATTCTACTGATTGTCCGTATTATCGTAATTTCTTTTATGCACCAAAGAGAACCCTGCTTTACATTTTCTCAGGTCATTTTCACAGATTTGCATTTTGTGTGTGTCTGGAACATATTTTTCATTAATAAACACATTTTTGCATACATACATTTATTTTCCTGGTTTCCCAAATAGATGTGTTTATTTCACACTTTTTGTGCTGAGCTACATTTCAAGACAGATGTTGACAGCCTCAGTGAATTACCTGCTTGTTTATAGTGGAACAGATTTTGTTTTAGCACTTAGACGATTCTGCATGGAAATGAATCCATTAACATTTTTTCTGGCACCCCTAGTTCAGCAATTCCCAATTCAAACTTTCACCTCCAGAAGCCCGAGACAAGCTATGACTCTCACAGCTTTGACAAAATGAAAATCATGTATATCCACACTTTTATAAGCTGCTTCTCAAAGCTATTTATTGTAAGATGAAAAGAAGGTTTAAGAGATTAAAAGGGAAAAGCAGAAACAAAAATTTACATTTCAATAAGAAAACCACAACAACCCGCAACAGCCTAATAATATCAGCAGGTTGCCGTTAAAACATGCTAAGTCTGAGTAAAATAAAAAGAGGTTTGCTTTATTATTTATTTATTTCATTATTTATATCCTGCCTTTATTATTTTTACAAATAACTCAAGTTGGCGAACATATCCAATCCACCTTCCTCCTCCTATTTTCCCCACAACACCACCAGTAAGGTGGGTTGGGTTTAAGAGAGAGTGACACAGATATTTGCACAATTTCTTAACTGTGCAGAGGTCCAGATGTGAATTTCTGCTGGGAATTAAATGGGGAAAGTCACTTACTAGTCACAGTTCTAGAAAATTTATGAAATTGTTCTATCGATTCCCAGTTAGAAATAAAAATTTAAATCAAAAACAGATTTTAAAAAATCAGACCAGTTTTCTCAACGTCAGCTTATTATGTTCCATGTAGCATTTGCTGCAGTTTTAAAAAAATCATTTCAGGGATGAAGATATGAACTTTCCAGATACTCTGAAGGCACCAAAAACCTGATTCTGTTGTTCAGGGAAAAACATTACCCATGAGAGATGTAATTCACTTTGCTATTTTAAGAAGATACAAACATAAAATGTGGTTTATTTGCCTAATGTTCAGTTTGCTAATCTTATTAACAGTAAAACTATAATTTAGTTGTATAATAATCATGTCTGCCAGTTGAATTTATTTTAAAATGTTATTTACACATTGCTTTTGCACTCCTTTGTCCTCTGAAGAGAAGGACAAAGAGAAGATCCGCTGATCTCTGTATAAAAAGTCAGCAATAGATAAACCCAGGTGCAAATCAGTATGAATTTCTCCTTTCTTCTTTAGCGAAAATGGAAGACCAACAGAAGTAGGGGGGAATCCATTTTGAACATTGGCTGGGGAATTCTGGGAGTTGAAGTCCACACACCATAACATTGCTCAGGTTGAGAAACACTGCTCTAGATACTATATTCTATATTCAGAGCATTTGGAAGGAACAGAGACAGGCAACATATGAGCACTTTTTTGTTGTGTTCTGTTGTTTTTCATAAACTTTCTATTCAAGAGCAGCTGCTATGACAATTCCAATAGCAATAGCTGCATTCCCTCTACCAGTAACGATAGCTGGTACACCACCAGAAGCTAATGAAAGATGCTTTCGTGCCAGCAAACTACTTGACTTCTCAAACATAAAAATAGAGCCAATGGCATGAATCAATTACAAACATGATCCATTCAAAGTATAGTCTCCCTCGTAAATTTTATAGACTAAATAATTTATTCCAAAACTAGCTTCTGTGGACTGAAGTTCATGTATGCCACAATAACTGTCTTTCTCTATGGCACCACAACACTCTGTGGTTTTGAAGTCAAACGCTATCAAATCAATTTAGATCATCCAACAAAACAATCTGCAGAGTATCAGGATGAGTTTTGGTCTGTCTGTTGCTATTTGTTTAGGCAAGTATTATTCCCAGTTACCAATTCAAGGAGAAGCTCTTTAAAAGTTCCCAGAAACTGTAATGGATACAAAATGCAGCAGCTAGGCTGATAATCACTGAAGTAATGATGCTACTATTAAAAATCTGCACTGCGCACCAACTGCTTACCAGGCACATTTTAAGGTGGATTTACCCATAAAGCCTAAATATACAGTGGTATCCAGTATTCATCGTTAATTGGTTCCAGGAGTAAAAGTAATGAATACCAAAAAAACAATGAGTATCAAACAAATTTTTCCCATGAAGAATAATGTAATGAGGCACAAGGGAGCTGACAACAATAAGTTTTGTGCATTGAGTACCAAACAAACTGTTGAGTACCGGGCAGTGATGGGATTCAAAAAATTTTACTACTGGTTCTGTGGCCGTGGCGTGGCTTCGTGGGTGTGGCAGGGGAAGGATACTATAAAATCTCCATTCCCTCCACACTCCAGGGGAAGGTTACTGCAAAATCCTCATTTTCTCCAGATCAGCTGGGACTCAGGAGGCAGAGAACAGATGGGAGCAGAGCCAGTCAGAGGTGGTATTTACCGGTTCTCCAAACTATTCAAAATTTCCGCTACCGGTTCTCCAGAACTGGTCAGAACCTGCTGAATACCATCAGAATGTATTAAATACCAAATTTGATGAGTTTCAAAGCAGTTGAATATCAAGGTATCACTGTATATAGAGGAAAGAGCCATATTTCCTCCTTAGGTTGTTAAGTAAATCAGAAGCAATTCTGTTGAAGATGCCTCCAACAGGATTATTTTTCTGGGGCATAAGAGAGGGCTCTCCCTATGTTGTTCCCTGCAATGCAGTATATTTTATTGGGAGTATTGATTCATCCTCACTCTCTCAGCATTTGGAAAATCTCTAAGGACACATGGCTTTTACAAGGCTTTTAATTGTTAAATTATTTTTAGTAACAAGTTTGTTCTTTGAGGGAAATGAGCGGTTCAGAAGCGTGAAAAAAAAATAAACAAGCAAACAAATAAAAAAAATATAGTTAATTTTAATCTGACTCATCAACTTTTTATATGCTGTTCTGCTTTTCGATTTGATTCAACCATGTTGAGTATTCACCAAGAACAGAACAGGGGAGTAAAGTCACGAAGATATTGCTCCTGCCAAAAGCAATATTTAGATGTTAATGCCAGCATGCAAAATAGACATACTAAATTATGGGAAGTAACCATCCAAATGGGATGTTGAAAGGGGGTGAAATTTGCCCAATTACTTTATTTGAGAAAAAAAAAAAACCTTCCATGACCAGGTTTGTGATTCCTTCCAAACCCAGAGAAGGGCCTAGGGATATTTTTATTAGATATTAGATTCATTCAAAAATGTACCAATGGACGTTTTCTGAAGAAGATGCATTGGACCAAGTCAAGAATGCAAAAGGCAGACATCTAGGATGCTTCTGGTTGCTTCACAGCTGAGCATGAAACTTGCATGCACATTGAAAGTCACTTGAATTTTTCTGTGCAAATTCTTCTGCTCTCTCCACTCTCTCCTGCAGTACAATAACATCAGCATTTTTCCCTACCAAGCTCAGGGAATTCTCAAAATTGCAGTCCCAACACCAGTTTAACAGAAGGCTATTCTATGAAAGTTGTACAATTTCAATATCCAGAGTCAGCTTAGAAAAACTGCCAGCAAAAATGCCACCTTCTCAAAAAAAGGCGGGGGGGGCATAATCTCTACTATGATATTTGCTTGGAACTTGTTTCATTTGGGGCAAACTTCTTTTGCTAGGTGAAGGCAACCATTTTTATTTCTTTTTTTACTTTCTAGGATTCTTCCTGCAAATGCAAAATCTGGGTTTTTTTTTTTTTTTTTTTTTGGACCAATTGAGTATTGATCCGTTGGTGGCAACACAAATTGTCCCAATCAGCTTGTCACCCAAGCTTGATGTGTTGGGCTAAGTGAGAATGGCTGGCCCAAAGTCACCCAGCTGGCTACCACTCCTAAGGAAGGACTAGAAATCACAGTTCCTGATTCCTAGCTTGGTGCCTTAACCACTGGAACAATTCTTACCATATTTTAATTATTTGTATTTCTCCCCTGACTGTTTCACACTAGTCTTCCTGCAGACTTTATTGAAGACAAAGCTAATATAGTTGTAAGTGTAGGCTGGCTTTTATTAACTTTCTGTTTCACATCTATCACTTGGGTTCAGCTCTCCCTACCCCTTTAAATATTTCTCCATCTGTAGCAAACATACAGGGGTGTAATTTGCTATGAAAAATGTGTTATTTTCACATCTCCATACCTCGTCGTCTAGAAAATTTCAGCCACTTGTTTCAGACTTTAGGGGCTGGGAGAAGCAGCTAATGACTCTCTTGCCAACCCCATCATAAATGCTGAGGGAATCAGTGTTCAGTGGTTTTAAGGGAAAGTCACCTAACAACAAATTCATTTTTTACAGGCAGCTGAGAGGGTAATCTCTTCTCTGCAGAATCCAATATTGCTCCAATTTATACATTCAGTTAAAAAGAAAGCTACTGGGCTCCATCATGGAGAACTAGACAGCTCAGGACTATAAATGGAGCAATTAAATGTGCTTCCTTTTGTGCCAGCCTCAATTCAAGGGAGAAAGATTGTTCTGACATGATTTTTTTTTAAAATCTCTGTTGAAAATGAATGAACAAATACTTGTGCATTATTTCTAACAATAAGCAAATTTTAAGGGTGGTATTTAAGGGCATCTTTTCAGGGTTAGGTGTTATGCCTTTTGAGGCCACCCATGTGTGACACCCCTGGAAACAGTGGATTTATGTGAACCAGAGATTCAACAGTTGGAATTTGTAGAGACCTGATCCTTGATATTTAGTAATGGACAGTTTAAAGGCCGATTGTGCAGTATCATGAATCTCTTAGGCTTAGTAATAGAAAATACCACCTATGGAGAACAGTACAGAAAAGATCAATCCTCATATTAGTCAACATAAGCCAAACTTGTAAGGTTAAGGGATTTTCTTTTGCTGAGCAGATTGGCATTGGCTGTTGTCTTCCATATACTTCATATTACACTTTGTGAGATTTTTCTTACTTTCTTTTGATGTGCTAGAACCCAACCTGAAAGGCATTCCCTATGAACTTTAGGTTCTAAAATTCATAAACCACAGATAGTCCTCGATCACAATTGAACCAAAATTTCTGTTGTTAAGTGAGACATTTGCTAAGTGAGTTTTGCCCCATTTTACGACCTCTCTTGCCACAGTTGTTAAGTGAATCACTCTAGTTGATAAGTTGTTGTTAAGCGAATCTGGCTTCCCCACTGACTTTTGCTTGTCATGACCCTGGGACATAGCAAAGGTCATAAGTATGAGCCAGATGCCAAGCATCTGAATTTTAATCACATGAGCAAAGTAATGTACTGTATTTTGTAATGTATGTACCATGTAATGGTACAAAGCAGTGGTGAAATCTAAAATTTCTTACTACTGGTTCTGTGGGTGTGGCTTGGTGGGGGAGTAATGTGACTGGGTGGGTGTGGCCAATTTTTTTTTTACTTTTAAAACCATTTTTCTATAACTTCTTTGGTGAAGAGGTTGTAAAAAAATGCTTTCAAAAGTCTCTGATGATCCCAGCTGAGTTGCCTGATTGGCAGAGACTTTTTTTCTTTTAAATGCCTCTAACAATCAGGCAACTCAGCTTGGATCGTCAGAGCATTTAAAAGAAAAAAAGGGTTTGTTTCCTCTAAAAGCCTTTGATGATCCATGCTGAGCCGCACAATCATCAAGAGGCTTTTTTTTTTACTTTTAAAAGCATTTTTTCGGCCAAAGGGCCAAAAAAGCCTCTGATGATTGTGCAGCTCAGCTGGGCATGGAGGGGGGCAGGGATTTTTGCTACCGGTTCTCTGAACCACCCAACTCCATTGCTACTGGATCAGGCAATCTGCTCCGAACTGGGAGCATTTCATCCCTGGTACAAAGATCATGTGAAAAATGGTCATAAGTCACTTTTTTCAGGGCCACTGTAACTTTGAACAGTCATTAAATGAACTGTTCTAAATCGAGGACTTAATAAAGTTTTCCAGAAATACTATTTCCACCCACCAATTCTTTGAAAAGGATGACCATAAAAAAGGCATTTGGGAGTCTTAGAATATGCAGAGCTGTATGCTGCCCAGATAAACTGCAGAGTTTTCTCTGCCTAAAATGTGAAGAGGGGGCAAGAATATTTGAAGCGGTCTCCTAATGAGTGGATAATCTGTCCATCTAGCTATTCTGGTCTACTGTGATAGGCCACAGCTCTCCAGGTAGGCAAGCACCAGCGGCGGTATTCAGCCGGTTCACATCAGTTCGGGTGAACCTATAGTGGCAATTTGGCCTGGGTCGACGAACTGGTAGCGACTTCTGGCTGGCCACGCCCCCCACCTGGTCACCTGGTCGCCGCCCGCTCACCCCTTCCAGCCACTCGATGCTCACTCGCTCCTTCCGGCCACTCAACGCTCATCTGCTGCTATGAAAGATTCCAGGGATGCCAGAAAATATATTTTCTGTCACTAACAACTGCAATGATTCACTTAACAGCTGTGGCACAAAAGATCATAAAATGGGGGCAAAATTCACTCAACAAATGTTTCCCTTAGCAAGAAAAATGGGCTCAATTGTGGCAGTAAGTCAAGGACTACATGTACTGTCAACTCATTTTATCATTCCAACAAAACCACCATAGTCACTACAAATATAGAGAGAATTCATTTCCTAACATTTCCAAAATCATTGAGCCAGATGTCTTTGGAAGAGATAAGGGGCACTTTTGATTTACAATCAGCCTTTTTGCTTCCAAATCTAATTCAGAATTGCAGCTTGACACGGTGCAGAGGCTCCAGCGATTCCTTTAAGGCTGAGAGTCTGCCTATTTCTACACACCCATACAGCTTTTAAACAACTATCCAAAATTAAAGAGGCAAATGTGGGAATTATTTTCAGATCAGACTTCAAGAAAGGGCAGGGGGGAATTAGAACTTTTCTTCCCGACTTACCAACAGCTACAGAAGAAAAATCCTCCAGCACTTGAAGTGATAACTGCAATTCCATTTAAGCAGCCCTTGCGCATTAAATGCAAATGACTATGAAATGGATTCCTCTCTAGCGTGCTATTCAGCACTCCAAGCTTCTTCCACCTGTGCAGGATGAAGATTGAACTGCAGCCATACAAAGAAGTAAGCGTCTTCATCGATTATCAGACCAAACAACAAACAAAAAACGGCAGAAGTGCCCCGAGTATCCAGTGCTAATTAGCTAACTTCAGCAATTTGTAGGGACAGATGGATGCAAGTAACCTTTGCTGGCCTATTGTTGAAACATATGGAATCCCTTCCAGGTTAAAGTTCCCTACCTGCTTCAGCCACAGGCCAGCTATACACTGCCAAAATAAGCACATTGTGATAGAAAAGGAGAGTCTGGAAGACCTGGAGATAAAGGGCTGCTGGCATGCTCCTGAAATATTTAATCAGCAAGTGTTCAGCTGGTGCTAAGGAAGCAGCTCCCTCCCACATCAATATGGACTTCCCAAGTATAACAATCACAATGTTATCCGAACAGTAATATGATCAACCATGATTAAATTCCCATAACTAAATAAAGTGTTCTTTGAGTCAAGCCTGACATCTGGTGACTGCATGGACATGCCTGCATAGTTTTCGTGACAACATTACAAAAGAATACATGCCTTTTCTTTCTTTCTTTCTTTCTCTTTCTTTCTTTTCCTTCCTTCCTTCCTTCCTTCCTCCCTTCCCTTCCCTTCCCTTCCCTTTCCTTTCTTATCTGGATGGACGGGTGGATGGGTGAATGAATGGATGGATGATAGATAAATTTTCCAGTCTAAACTGCAGCCTGGGATTTCAGCCAAGGTCAGCCAGGTGCAGCCAAAAACAGTTGCTTCTGTATAGGGATGTTTGTGTTAAAGGCTCAATTATTTTGTAAGCAGGTTTCAGCCAACATTGATCTGAGAAACCAATTCCCTTTCCCCTTCTCACTTCTGCATGAGGTTCTATCGATTGGTCTTATGTTTATTATTTTGTGTTTAGAGATGTAGTTCCAGAAGCAACATCTTCCCTTGCATCTTGTATCCTACGGATAGAAGAGATAGTAGAAATAAGAAGGAAGGGACTTCCCTTTGAAGCAAGTACTTCTTTCCCTAGATTGGAAGATTGACACTGGTAGACTTGCCTCTTGAATTTGCTTCCTCCATGAAGAATACAGTATTTCCTTTCTACAGCTGCTTTTTCCTACCATGAAAACTGAAAAATGCAAATTATTAGAGTGTATAACTGTCTTAAACTTTACTTGCTTTGCGGGATTCTAAGCATGTCTCTAGGTCAGTGTTTCTTGACTTTAGCAAGGCTGGCTGGGGAATTCTAGGAACTGAAGTCTACATATCTTAAAGTTGCCAAGGTTCAGAAACATTGCCCTATATGCTCCCAAATAAATATGCTGGAAGTTTTCCAACAAGGTTACCCTTAAGTTTTCCCTCCAGTTTGTACATGCAATGGAAAACCATGTTTGGTCAATTAGGTTATAATAGCAGAGTTGAAATGAAAGCAAATGGAAACATGGAATAAATGACCAGAAATTAGAAAAAAATCTTCTTTGTGGGGACATGCAAAACAGAAGAGTGCTGATTTTCCTATATAAAAGCCCCTATATATTTTATTTGTAGTGAATGTATTTATCATAGTAAGTGCATTACAAACAGAATAAAATAACGGTACAACTTACTAGAATCAATATGAAATCACAATATAAATAATAAGACCAAAAGTGCTTATAACTTTTAATAATATTAACATCTATGGAATAAATAAAAGCAGAAACAAAAGTTAAGTGTCAGGTACAGAAGAAGAAAAAACCAGTTTATTATTTTATTATTTTATTTTAGATTTAAGAGATCTGGTGGGAGTTGATTCCAAAGAATCAGAGCCAGAAAATAAAAAGCATATGATGATCACGTGGCTTAGCTGTGCATGGGGAGAGGGGGGGCAGGGATTTTTGCTACTGGTTCTCCGAACCACCTGCCACCATTGCTACCGGCTCAGGCGATCCGGTCCAAACTGGGAGCATTTCACCCCTGCTTATGACCATTTTTGCACTTATGACTGTTGCAGTATCCCCATGGTCACGTGATTTACATTCATATGCTTGACAACTGGTTCATATTTATGATGGTTGCAATGTCCTGGGGTATTTGTGATCACCATTTGCGACCTTCTGACAAGCAAAATCAATGGAGAAGCCAGATTCACTTTAACAACCATGTTACTAATTTAACAACTGCAGTGATTCACTTAACAAATGTGGCAGGAAAAGTCGTGAAATGGGGCAAAACTCACTTAACAAATTTCCCCTTTAACAACTTAAATTTTGGGCTCAATTGTGCTCGTAAAGCCAAGGACTACCTGTACAATATCCAATACTAAGCCTTTGTGGCACTTGGATAATCACCCATTAAATTGCTGTAGTCGTTTATCTTCACTAATTACTGAGTTGAGCTGAGCTTTGCAAGCTCAATCAACAAGCAACAGAAATATATATTTATTTTATTGGTTTGATTTATATGCCGCCCTTCTCCGGAGACTCAGGGCGGCTTACAATGCGTTAAGCAATAGCATCATACTTTTGTATATACCTGCTTAGTAGGGCTTTTGGCCTCCTCAAGTGGTTTTCTTTTTTATACAAAGTCAGTTTATTGCCCCCACAATCTGGGTCAACTATGTCTCTCCAAAGCTAAGTTTGCTATGCTTTTCCCAGGTCCAATTATAAGATGTAACCAGGAAAGCTGCTAAGCAGTACAAGATAGTTATTAAAGGTTATCTCTGCTCATCTATCCAAGTTAACATAAAGAATGGCACATTAAAATCTGTATCTTTTACATGGTAAGACATCCAAGGAGACAGCGGGAAAGGCTTGCATGGCTAGACTGATATAGGAGATTATGCTGAAGTTGAAACCGAATTAGAGTAACCCTTGCTATCAGTAAATAAAGTCATCAAAGGAGAGGTTTCATTTGTTTAAAGTATGTCCAAATAATATGACTTCTTATGGTGCAGATTGGATTACCCAGGAGTAAGCCTTTCCATTAGTAGCTCCCTGACTTAAGAAAGCCATTACAACTGAGACCCGCGTCATGCCGTCTTTATTGTCTATATTCCCCCCCCCCCAGACCATTTAATGTTGTGATATTTTTAACATTTAGTTGCTTACAAATGTTACTCTAAAGTAACATTTGGTTACTTTAACATTTGTTTTTACTCTCTACTATTGTTTTTTTTTGGGGGGGGGGGATTGCATATTTTATTGTCTATTCTTCCTATATAGTCCAAGGAAGGGGAAAAACATAAGCAAGAGACTCCAAAGAAATTCCACCTCAGTTACATGTGATTCTGTGACACTGCCCTGCTAGCAATAAAGATCATTTCCGAAATGCAAGAGGTGATTGTTTCTGAATTGTCCAGCTTCAAAAAGGCTTGATACCTGTCAGTGTTTCCCCCAAATTAAGACCCTGTATTTATTTTTTACATTATATATTATATTTTTTTGTCACCAAAAGACACCAGGTCTTATTTTCAGGGGGAGATGTCATCCACTGACTCACTTCACTTGTAGGCATCGCCCCCGGCCCTTTTTTTGCTGACAGAGGCCTTCAGAAATGTCTTCGTCCGGCAAGGACAGCAAGGCTTTCCTGAAGGCCTCTGCAGCTGATAACAGCGCTCCGGATCAATCCGGAGCACTGTTATCAGCTACAGAGCCTTCAGAAAAGCCTTGCTGGCTGCAGAAGAAATGGGCTGAGGTGTGCGAGACCTGGCTGCAACTATCCGAAGGTAAGTAGTAGGGCAGCTCCACACACCCCACCCCCACCCTGGCTTAATTTTTACGAGTGCACTCTGGATATAGTCTTAATTAGGGCTTATTTTGGGGTAGGGCTTATATTAGGTTCACGTGTAAAATCAAGGTAGGACTTACTTTCTGAGTCGGTGGTATTTTCGGGAAAATACGGTATTACAAGTAGTCCTCAACTTACAACAGTTCATTTAGTGACCATTCGAAGCTACAATGGCACCGGAAAAAGTGACTTATGATCATTTTTCACACTTACATCCATTGCAGCATCCCCATGGTCAGGTGATCAAAATTCAGGCATTTGGCAACTGACTCATATTTATGACAGTTGTAGTGTCCCGGGCTCATGTGATCCCCTTTTGCAATCTTCTGACAAACAAAGTCAATGGAGGAACCAGATTCACTTAACAACCCTGTTATGAACATAACAACTGCAGTGATTCCCTTGAGAAATGTGGCAAGGAAGGTCGCAAGATGGGACAAAACTCACTTAACAAATGTTTCACTTAGTAACAGAACTTTTGGGCTGAATTGTGGCCGTAAGTCGAGGACTACCTGTGTTTTCTGAAGAAATTTGGGGGATGGTGCCTGACTTTATTTATTTAGTCAGTTTATATAACTACTCATCTTGGCAGGTGATCTTGGCAATTGTAATTGCTTTATTGTAATTAAAGCAATTACAATAAAAACAATAAAACATTAACAATACATAGCAATCTTCATATATTCAGGGGATCCAAGTCTTGGCATAGGGTACTCCTTGACTTGTCACTGTAAGTCATGACATTCATAAGTCAAAGCACCCACGACTGACCCAATTTTACAATCTTAAGTGAACCCTGTGGTCATAATGTGAATGCCACAGACGGAAAGCGAGTCCATTCATTCCTACAGGCGTATTGCCAGAAACCAACCAAGAAGGCCAGAAACTGGCAAGAAAATTATAAATCACGGTTAAGCAAGGACTAATATATAGTGGGGCAAAAAAGTATTTAGTCAGCCACCAATTGTGCAAGTTCTTCCACTTAAAAAGATGAGACAGGCCTGTAATTGACATCATAGGTAAATCTCAACTATGAGAGACAAAATGAGAAAACAAATCCAGACAATCACATTGTCTGATTTGGAAAGAATTTATTTGCAAATTATGGTGGAAAATAAGTATTTGGTCAATATCAAAATTCATCTCAATACTTTGTTATATATCCTTTGTTGGCAATGACAGAGGTCCAACGTTTTCTGTAAGTCTTCACAAGGTTGGCACACACTGTTGCTGGTATGTTGGCCCATTCCTCCATGTAGATCTCCTCTAGAGCAGTGATGTTTTGGGGCTGTTGCTGGGCAACACGGACTTTCAACTCCCTCCAAAGGTTTTCTATGGGTTTGAGATCTGGAGACTGGCTAAGCCACTCCAGGACCTTGAAATGCTTCTTATGAAGCCACTCCTTCGTTGCTCGGGTGGTGTGTTTGGGATCACTGTCATGCTGAAAGACTCAGCCATGTTTCATCTTCAATGCCCTTGCTGATAGAAGGAAGTTTGCACTCAAAATCTCACTATACATGGCTCCATTCATTCTTTCCTGTACACGGATCAGTCGTCCTGGTCCCTTTGCAGAGAAACAGTCCCAAAGCATGATGTTGCTACCGCCATGCTTCAAAGTAGGTATGGTGTTCTTTGGATGCAACTCAGCATTCTCTCTCCTCCAAACATGACGAGTTGTGTTTCTACCAAACAGTTCTACTTTGGTTTCATCTGACCATATGACATTCTCCCAATCCTCTTCTAGATCATCCAAATGCTCTCTCGCAAACTTCAGATGGGCCCAGACATGTACTGGCTTAACCAGGGGGACATGTCTGGCACTGCAGGATCTGAGTCCCTGGCGGCGTAGTATGTTACTGAAGGTTGCCTTTGTTACGTTGGTCCCAGCTCTTTGCAGGTCATTCACTAGGTCCCCCCGTGTGGTTCTGGGATTTTTGCTCACCATTCTTGTGATCATTTTGACCCCACGGGGTGAGATCTTGCATGGAGCCCCAGATCGACGGACATTATCAGTGGTCTTGTATATCTTCCATTTTCTAATTATTGCTCCCACACTTGATTTCTTCACACCAAGCTGCTTACCTATTGCAGATTCAGTCTTCCCAGCCTGGTGCAGGTCTACAATTTTGTTTCTGGTGTCCTTCGACAGCTCTTTGGTCTTCACCATAGTGGAGTTTGGAGTGTGACTGTTTGAGGTTGTGGACAGGTGTCTTTTATACTGATAACAAGTTCAAACATTAATACAGGTAATGAGCGGAGGACAGAGAAGCCTCTTAAAGAAGAAGTTACAGGTCTGTGAGAAATCTTGCTTGTTTGTAGGTGACCAAATACTTATTTTCCACTATAATTTGCAAATAAATTCTTTCCAAATCAGACAATGTGATTGTCTGGATTTGTTTTCTCATTTTGTCTCTCATAATTGAAGTCTACCTATGATGTCAATTACAGGCCTCTCATCTTTTTAAGTGGAAAAACTTGCACAATTGGTGGCTGACTACTTTTTTGCCCCACTGTATAAAGTGTATTGAGTCTTTAATCCACCACCGGTTGATTGAGGAAGGCACTAGTCTGTTATTTTTCATTTTAATGAATCTTCCATAATAAAATATTAAATGATACCGGATAGATTCTTATGAAAAAAAAAATGAAGAAATTTATCATTTTTATCTTAAAAAATTTTTCTATAACCTAATTTCTCAGCATACTCAATAATAACAAAGAGGTGTCATGAAGCTGGTGACATGCTATCAGAAAGATCCTAGAAAGGAATAAATTATTTTATTTTCCACCACCACCACCACCACCACCCGAAAAAATGGGAATCTTTAGTCTCTTTTTATTTTTGTATTCTTGGAAAGACTTAACCCACTGAAAGGAAACTCATCTTTCCTGCAAAGGAAATCCCTCTCTATCTGTAGTTATTTGTAGTTTAATTATTATCTGTAGTTTAATTATTTCCCAAAATGACTTTTAAAAATGAGACTGGCGGGCCTTATTGTCCTACAGGCTTTATCGCAGTTGTGAGCGTAGATGGAATTCTGGGAGTCCCAGCTACTCAACTTTCTGCAAAAGCTGACCTCAAAAACGTCAATTTCTGCAGTTTACCCACTGAGAGCAGCTATCCGGAGTACAAGTGAGTTATCTCAAGATTTCCTTTTCATCCAGGGTGATTTTGCTGGCCAGTATCTGCCCTTTGGCTAGCATGCTCACCTGCAGCGTCTCTCAGCTTCTACAGAGATATCAGCCCAAAGTAATTCCTCACTGAAAGCTTTCAGTACTTCCAGTTTTTAAACTCTATTAAATGGAACTGAAATAATTAACATTTAGAATCTAACCATTTCATTCAACTGAGCCGCGGTGGTTAGAGTGCAGTATTGCAGGCTACTTCTGCTGACTGCCAGCTGACTGCAATTTGGCAATTCAAATCTCACCAGGCTCAAGATTGACTCAGCCTTCCATCCTTCTGAGGTGGGTAAAATGACCCAAACTATTGGGGGCAATATGCTGACTCTGTAAACTGCTTAGGGAGGGCTGTAAAGCACTGTAAAGTAGTATATAAATCTAAGTGCTATTGCTATTCCAAAGTCCCCTTACTGATTAGATTAACATTACATTGTAATGCTCTTTAGTTGGGTTTGGGGCAGTGTGATGTGTAATCTATAAATCATGGATTAGTGTGATATATAAATCCAACTGCTGCTCCTGTAAAACAAATGGTATAATACTGTACATTCTTTGTATTTACAGATGACAAAAAGCTTGAGGCATACTCTAAAGATTTTAAGAAAAACAGAATTAGTTCCAGGTCATTTGATTCTTAGAGCTTGCCAAGGTGGCACAACAATGGTAGCTTACTTTCGACCCAGATTTCTGTGTCCTCACAATCTACATTCAAGCAGATGGTGATCACTTAGGCCAAGAGATTCTAATCATATCAACAATAAACCTGCCAAGTGAAATTTCTCCTCTTAAAATGTTAACCTTTTAAAAATAATTAAAATGTTAAGTAGCTGGTCATACTTGCTGCTATAATTATTGTCACCCTGAAAAGACTATGTGCCAATGGAAAGCTCTCCATGGGTCTGCCTTTCAAGGGATATGAGCTGGGAGCAAAGGTTAGAATGGAAATGAGTCAGAAAGAATGATGGGTTCCAGACTTATTTCTTTTTGGAAAAGATTGGGTTGAAAAGCTGACCTTATCCTTGCTTCCCTTAATCTGAGCAACAAATTGAGGTCCTGAAACAAGAAATGGAAACTACTCTTGAAATTAATCCCTTAGGGACATTGGGCTTAAAAAATATTTCAAAAGTTGTGTATTTTTTTTTAAATAAAGTGTTTGCAAGGTGCTATACAGCCCTACTGACATGAGAGGTTTTTCTGGGGAAATTAAACCATTCTTCCAAGAGATTAAAAAGCATCAACTCTGATGTAAGTTTTTTGTTTCTGATATTGAAAAGAAAAATTGGAACCAAAAGGGAGGGGGGTGAATCAAAAGGCTTTTATGGAAAGACATTAATCAAAATGCAAATGAAAAAGAAATTAAAACCCACAAAGAACCAAAGCACTTGCATTCGTATAGCATCTGAGAGGGAAAATGTATTTGTAACAAGGTAGATAATCTATAGAATAAAACTAGGATACAAACTTTTTAAACAGACACAGATTCTGGTCCTGCTTACTGTTTTGAGGGAAGGGATGTCTACCATAGGAGGGACTGATAATAAGGACAAGCATACACAACATGTTCTTTCCACAGTGGAAACAGCTGCAGATGTGGCCCTACCACTGAGCAAACTAAGGCAGTTCACTTCAAGTAACAAAGATCTTGACCACGTCTTGAACAGCTGGTCCCTACTGAATGTAGTCAGGGTAGATGAGTGAAAACTTTGTTGGGACTCCCTTTTAAGAGCTCACACAATATGCATATTCTTTTGCAAATGGAACAAAAGGAATGAAACAAAAGGAATGTGGGAGAAGCCCAGTTAGCAATTATGGGCATTAAGTCAAAAGGTTGTGCCCCATGTACCTTAAAATCTCTTTGGAGAGAGGTCAGGTCCTAAGAAACTTAATCTCAGTGGCAGAACACATGGCTTCCCATGATACAAAACTACTTAGCTCATGTCTAATGTGAATTTCTATATTTTGAAGAAGGCCAGCGAAAAAGAAGGGACCTAACAAAAAGAAACCCATTTCTGATTGCATGCCATTTTAGTCATATGCAACATTTTCAGAAGAAGCTATTTTTGATGCACAATAGAATTAAAACTGGAACAGGGCCCTAATATCTTCCAAATTTCTGAAGACTTTTTTCATACATTTTTTTTAAAAAAAGAGAGAAAAACACATTTCTCAAACTGTACCATTAATGGCATCGCCTCTCAGAGTCACTGGTTGGAGGTGGGTGGCTATACAAATTGATTTGATTGATTGAATAAAATAAATTAGCCCATTCCTCCCCCAATTAGCCTCTGTCTTAACAAGGCGGCCTTGAGCACAATACCGCTTTTAAGCAGAGCACAGCCCTGTTGGCTCCTCCTGTTTTATATAATGGGAGACAAATTAAGAAGTATGGATTATAGCACATGTTGAGTGTTTAAGGGAGGGCTGGAGCAGAAAACTGCTGTCAAGACAGCATTTAAAAAAAACAAAAACAAAACCTCACCACTCCCACCTACAAATAGGTTTGAATTCCTGACATCTTGCTTCTCTTTTAATGGATGCAGACAGGGAGTCTTCTCGGAGCCACAGTAGTAGACACTGAATAATTGATGGAGGAAATAGCGTGCACTGAATGTGCAGCACGTAGAGACCCTTCCTTCTCTGCAGCCATTCTGCAGACACCCAACCCTGTCCTTCCCCATCCAGGCATTCTCATTGGAGAGAGAAGAGTTGTGCTTGAGAAGTTGGTACGGGTTGTGGTCGACTTACGACCACAACTGAGCCCAGAATTTTTGTTGCTAAGTGAGAAACTTGTTAAGTGAGTTTTGCCCCATTTTACGACTTTTCTTGACACTATTTATTAAGTGAATTGCTGCAGTTGCTCAGTTAGTGACATGGTTAAGTGAATCTAACTTCCACACTGACTTTGCTTGTCAGAAGGTCACACAAGGTGATCACATGACCCTGGGAAATTGCAACCGTCATGAATATGAACCAGTTGTCAAGCATCTGAATGTAACTCATGCAACCGTGGGGATGCTGCAACGGTCTTAAGTGTGAAAAATGGTCATAAGTCACTTTTTTCAGTGACATTGTAACTTTGAATGGTCACTAAATGAACTGTTGTAAGACGAGGGCCATCTGTACTTCCCTCTGTCTTCCCTCCTCTTCTAAGGCAAGTTCACTAAAGTATCAACCCATAATGAAACTTAGCAATGAAAGCAGGGGTGAAATCCAGCAGGTTCTGACAGGTTCTGGAGAGCCAGTAGCAGAAATTTTGAGTAATTCGGAGAACCGGCAAATATCACCTCTGGCTGGCCCCAGAGTAGGGTGGGAATGGGGATTTTGCAGTATCCTGCCCCTGCCACACCCACCAAGTCACATCCACAGAACCAATAGTAAAAAAAAAAATTGGATTTCACCACTGAATGAAAGTCTATTGTTTCTGCCACCAAGGTAGCATCAAACAAACATTCCCTTCAAGCTCAACCCTCAACCCTCCAAATCCTTCTTTTGCAACTTCCTCCAGGATTATTTGTTCAATTTCCCAATCCAGTCAACAGCCCTAATATTTTCTAATGGTTTCTCTCATCCATGTACTAACCAGGTCCCATCTTTCTTATCTGCCAAAGCACATTAGTTCAGAGAAAGGAGAAAGAAAGAGGGGAAATTGCAGGAAGATAGTCTAGACAACTAACTCTCCTTGCCCCAGTTTATATGGTACCAAGAAAAGAAGAATGGTGCTTTTAAACTTCAGACTTTCTGTGTGATCTTTAAGGACTTCTCCCTTCCAATCCATTATTATCTGTAGCAGGGGTGTCAAAATCGATTTCATTGAGGGCCACATCAGGGTTGTGTTTGACCTTGGGGGGTTGGGGGCATGGCCTGGGATAGGCATGACCAGGGGACATGGCCAGCTCGGTGTCACTTGTCGAAACTCCGTTTTCAGCCGTGACAGCCTCCTGCAGCCCTCTGCCAGCAAAAACGGAGCTCCCTGAACTGTGTTCTTGCTGGCAGATGCACCATAGGCCGGTCCTTCGTTGTTTCCAGGGCGGCCCTGTGGGCCAGCCTTCAATATGACACCCCTGATCTGTAGGATTAGCTGAAGGACCAGCTCGCCTCTATAATTCTGAGGAAAATGAGAGGTGAAAAAGGAAAATTAGCAGTAAACTCAAGGGCATCAAAACACAAGGAACTTCTACCATGTGGGAAGAAAGTATAGAATCTTTTATTTTTTTTAGATTTTTTAAAATCCCACCTTTATTATTTTTATAAGTAACCCAAGGTGGCAAACATACCTAATTCTCCATCTATCTATTTTCCCTACAACAACAACCCTGTGAGGTGAATTGGGAGATAGTGATTGGTTCAAGGTCACCCAGGCAGCTTTTATTCTTGTTCTAGACCAGAATTCCCAGTCTCCTGCTTTTTACCTTGTACTTTAAACTGACTACACCAAACTGACACTCTTGTTTGAATTACTATACTAAAATCAAATGCCAGAGCAGATATACTTCTCCAAATCTATATATATAAAAGCGAAAACCACTCACACATTAGTCACGAAATCTCCAGAACCGTAAAGCCTACAAACTTGAAATTTGCCATGTATGTTCCTCTTGGCTTCTAGGTGCTCACTATGAAAGGATTTTTTGAAATGACCATCAGAGCATTAGTATTTCTTATATTATTATAACACACTCTGATGCTAATTAGTTAAGATGTACTCCTCCCCCTCCCAACTTGAAAATAACTCTGGAGAGAATGGGATAGCATAGGATAGGATTCTGTGGGCAAGCCTCATGGAGAGAAGGGGCTAGAAAGCCTGAGGGAGAGAAGAGGACAGGATAGGAGACGTTTCTGTGGGACATGGCTGAGGGAGAGAAGGAGATAGGATAAGGGAGGATTCAAACTGTAAGTGTCGATTTATCAAGCCTGATCACATAGTTTCGTAGCGAAGCACGGGGATCCAACTAGTTAAAAATAATGGAAACAAAATGTGACAAGCAAAGATTAATTTTATCTGGCCACTAACATTTCATTTCTTTCATGTTGAAGGAATTCTAGTCCAGATGTCTGGAGTTGCAAGGTAAATAGGTAAAAAGGTAAAAAAAACAAACCAAAAAACATGTTCCCAATATATCATTATGGAGCACAGCTATTTAATAACAATATTCTTCTGAACTGGCATCAATCTTCCCAAGGCTTAGTGGCATTCAGCTGATGGGGAATTGCTCTACCCTAGAAGAGTGACCTGAAATTGTTCAGCCTCATGCAAATAAAATCTTTTATGGCATACCAGGAAAATGTCAAATGTCTCGTAACTTGGGTATGGAGCGAAGGTGCAACTTGGTGCAATTCAATAATATGTCCACCGCTGTTGTGAGGAACAGAATACTAATAAGTAGAAATGGATCTTAAAAAACAGCACAATGAAGCAGGAGAAGATAAGGCTCTTAGTATACAGGGAAGTGTTTAGCCTAATTATGTCACTGGATCCCCCATAGCTCTTTTGGCATTTTTAGTTCTGTGAAGCCAAAGTTCAACTACAATTCAGAAGTCACCACAATTCTAATAAGCAAGCAGGACACTCTATAATCAAGCTGAAGTGTATACAGTCATGGTCCACAGCTGCTATACATATAGTCTTTAAGCTTTTTTTTATAGCTCCTGGAATCCATGGAGATTCTGCTGAGTGCATAATGTGGCTCTAACTATTGATATGAAACAGCGGGAACTTCAGTGAAAGATTAACATTAAGTTTATTGCAAATGTCATAACTAGAGATGTGATTTCCCATTACTGTATTAAAAGCAAAAGAACAGGTATTATAAGGTGGAGGTAGGTTTAGTACAGACCTTCATTTAAAGGGTATTTTTAAAAGTCTAACCAACCTGGAAATAAGGAAAGCAATAATACCATTGCTGTTTTCTGCAATTTTGCCCCTATTTTTCTTTTCCACAAGGCAGGAAAGGAATTCCTGTCTTATGAATTTTCTCCTGGTTTTGTTTAACCTTCTCTTTCTTCAAGGTGAACAAGCATAGCAGATGGACCCAAGGAAAGAATGGTCTTCCTTTTGCTTCTATTTTGTTCCTGTAACATTCAATTCTACAGATCCTAGCAGAATAACAAGCTGCCCCATTTCAGTTTAAGTGTTCTTACAACAAAGAATGAATTGTTGATATTACCTAGCACTGGCTCTTTGTTGCAATGCAGAAGTTCTTCAACTTTGTCTGAAAGATGCAAAGATGCAAATCTAGTTTCTATATGCAAAATTATTGCCTGATCATTGTCACTGAGGTTAAAAAGAGGTGAGACTCCCCCTCCACTTCTCCCTCTCACATTCCCTTGCACTTTTCTTTTCTTTTTAATAAATATTTTATTTATTTTCAACAATTAAAATACAAAAAGAAGTTTGTGCATAACTGTGACTATTTACATGACATACTCCTATATTTCACTTATACTCTATACATTCTAAATTCAATCCTACTTTATCTAATTTTTTCCCTATTCTCAATCCATTTATACCACTTCTCCCATATTATATAATATTCCAAATCCATCAATTCTTTCAGCTCAAGAGTCATCTTATCCATTTCAGCGCAGTCCAAGACTTTTTTAATTATTGAGTCTTCCGAGGGTATATTTGTCTTTTTCTAACACTGTGCAAAGGCTAGTCTTGCCGCCGTTATTATACGTAGAATAATGTATGTTGTTTTTTGTCGTATTTCTTTTTTGTTATCCTCAGAAGAAACACTTCTGGAGTGTATTCTATTTGGATGCCAGTTAATTCCTGTAACCAGTTTTGTATTTTTTTCCAATATTTTTGCGATTCTGGGCATAACCACCATGCAGGAAAGAAGGTACCCTGCTTTTGTCCACATTTCCAACAATTTGGGATTAAATTTGGATATATATTTGCCAATCTTGAAGGTGCCAAATATCAGCGATAAAACATTTTGTATTGATTTTCTTTATAGTTTGCTGATTTTGTTATTTTATAATTTCTGTTCCAAATCATTTCCCAATCCTCTAATTCGATATAATGTCCTACAATTTTTGCCCAAGTTATCATCGCTCCCTTCTCTATGTCCTCGGCTCTGTAAAATTCTAATAAATAATTATAAATTTTAGTTATAAATTTTTCATCCAGGCCAATCAATAATTTGTCTAATTATTGTGGGACCAATTCAATTCCATATTCTTCTTTATCTTATAAGTATCATGACTATAATTGCAAATAAGGCCACCTACTTTTTAAATTTCCTTGACAATCTAAACTTTATTTGTATTTGGCCATTTTATTTATATCCATAGTGTTGGGATTTATCATCGCCTCCACTGTCGACACCTATCCAGGCATTTTCATTTTTTTTTTCTTGATTTCTTGCCATTTTTGCATTAATGTTTCTCATACCTTATGATGAAAAAAATATGAATGTGCTTTATTTTCATTATCCTATAGGAAGGCATGCCACCCTTTTTGTAAATCATGTCCTTCCAATGTGAGTAATCTTTTATTTCTCAAATTAATCCACTCCTTAACCCAGGCTAAGATTGCTGCTTTATAGTAGAGTCGCCAATCTGGAAACCCAAGGCCACCTCTGTTTCTGCTATCCTGAAGGTCTGTTAGTTTTATTCTCGCTTTTTTGCCTGTCCATATAAACTTTGTTGTAATTTGGTTCAAATCTGTGAAAAAATTCTTATCTAGTTTTCCCTTGCACTTTTCATTAGAATAGAAACAGGTTCTTCTAGAACAAGGTTGTCAAAACTCACATCACGGTGGTGTCACATGACATACCGGGACTCCCCCCCCTCCCTTTGTTAAACCAGGCATGGCCCTGGCCAACACATGACACATCCATTCTAGAATCTAGAAGAACAGCTTCTTCTTGCTGTTTGCTAAGTTTCTATGCATGATATTTAACAGAACCACAGAACAGAATAACAGATTGGAAAGGACATTAGAGGTCTTTTAGTCCAACCCCTACTCAACCTGGAGACCCTATACCATTTCAGACAAATGTTGCCTAATTTCTTCTTAAAAACCTCCAGTATTGGTGCACCCAAAGCTTTTGGAGGCAAGTTGTACAGCTCCTCTTTTTTTGTGACAGCCCCTTAGCTATTGGAACATTGCTATCATTTCACCCCTAGTCCTTCTTTCATTAAACTAGAGATACCCAATTACTACTCAATTTAGAGTATGGTTTCTAATAAGAGCCACAGTGGCACAATGGTTGGAGTACAATACTATAGGCTACTTCTTTTGACTGCCCACTGCCTGCAATTTGGCAGTTCAAATTTCTTCAGACTCAAGGTTAACTCAGACTTCTATCCTTCTGAGGTGGGTAAAATGAGGACCCAGATTGTTGGGGGTAATATGCTGACTCTGTAAACCGCTTAGAGAGGGCTATAAAGCACTGTAAAGCTTTAAGACTAAGTCCTATTGCTAAGCCAGTCTTTCCTAACCAGGTAACCAAGGCCAGAGAAGATGATAGAATTAGGATTATATTTAGGAACATAAAAGATGTAATCCATCCATGATGGATAAGTGACAGATACTGAGGTTAGAGGAGTGGATTTATGTGAAATATGGACTACACAAGAAAGAAAAACTTATGTATAAATATTTTGATGGTTATAAAACCAATACTATAATGGAAGATAGTATACTTTTCAATAACAATTGATACTATCGCATATATGTTTATGTATATAGGATTAGAATGATTATGATGATGATGTTTATATGTTAACACTTTGGACACCTAGAAAACACACTGTTCAACATAGAAATGGAATATATGATATAAAACAATAAAAATATTTAAAGAAAGAAAGAAAGAAAGAAAGAAAGAAAGAAAGAAAGAAAGAAAGAAAGAAAGAAAGAAAGAAAGAAAGATGTAATCTGTCATATCTACAGGACACTCGAGATGGGAAACCTGCCATAATTCATTTGTCTTTAAATTGGCATGTAATTTGTAATATATTTACTTGAGAGTAGATGTTGTGCTTATTTTTTTCATGAGGCCAATTCAATTTGCTTTGTTTGCAACCGTCACATCATTTGGGGACCTTTAATAAATAACAGTGACAACAGTTTGGCAGGGATGGGATACAATTTTGAGAAGTAGTTTACAGACCAACTTGATGGAAAAACCACCCTTAACCAAGGAACCTCTCAGCAGGGAAGGGCTATTAGAATAGTTTGCCTTCAATGAAGAAAATTTGAGAATCTAATTTCTTGCAGCTCATCCTATATTTGTGCACTTGATTGGCCTCATTTCACCAATTGAAATAAATTAAGAAGACAAAACAAAAAAAATCAATGGGCAAAGAATAAGAAGTACCTGGCTAGGTAATATTATGTAAAAAAAAGAAAAGAAAAGAAAAGAAAAGAAAAGGAAAGAAAGAAAGAAAGAAAGAAAGAAAGAAAGAAAGAAAGAAAGAAAGAAAGAAAGAAAGAAAGAAAGAAAGAAAGAAAGAAAGAAAGAAAGAAAGAAAGAAAGATCTTGAACTGTAGTAATCACAAGCTGAATATAAATCATTAGTGTGATTAGGTTGCAAAAAAGGCAAACACAGTTTTAGGGTATATCAATAGTATTGAATACAAATTTTACAACAGCAGAAAGAAGGTTTTTTGGTAACTATCTGAAAAAAAAATTTTTTCCCCATATTAAAGGGTATAAATTAGGCTTTGGGGTTGTATTAATTGACAGATATGTGTCCTAGAGCCAACATGGTATAAATCACTAAGAGAACTGAGTATGTTTAGCCTTGAGAAAAGCAACTGATGGCAGATTTAATTGCATTAAATCTGAAACTCTGCCCTCAAAATTAAAGCCGTATTCATTTTCTTGCATCCCAAAGTACAAAATGTGAACAATGGTCTTACGTTTTTAGAATACAGATTCTTGCTGCAAGTTAGGCAAAACTTCCTAATGGTAAAAATAGTTAATCATTATTAATTATTTCCTAAGATCATATTCTGAAGATATGTTTAAAGAGGATTTGAAATAACTGTTCATCACGATTGCTTTTGTTTAGATTGAAGTTTATAAATCTACAGCATGTTTGATGTTGTGGAAAAGTAGGGCAATGTTAATTGCCTGCTAAATCCATTAAAGCCTAGGCAATTAAACCAACATTTACAGATCTACCCATTATATTTTCATTCCAACCTTTTGCAAGAACAGAATTCAAGATATCATTCCATTTACAGGCAGGTTCCCAGCCAAACACCTACCTGCTCAGTTTTAGCCAGGTATTTCATCACGTACCTCTCGACTAAGCTGGTACAGGTAGTCCTCAATGTACAACCACAACTGAACCCAAAATTTCTGTTGCTTTAGTGAGACAATTATTAAGTGTGTTTTGCCTCATTTTACGACCTTTCTTGCCACAGTTCTTAAGTGAATCACTGCAGTTGTTAAATTAGTAAAAGGGTTATTAAGGGAATCTGCCTTCCCCATTGGCTTTGCTTGTCAGAAGGTCAAAAAAGGTGATCACGTGACCCCCAGGACACTGCAACCGTCATAAATATGAGTCAGTTGCCAAGCATCTGAATTTTGATTAGATGACCATGAAGATGCTACAACAGTCATTTAGTGTGAAAAACGGTCATTTCAATGCCCTTGCAACTTTGAACAGTCACTAAACAAATGATTGTAATTCAAGGATGATGTGTAATTCAAGGATGATGTGTAATTCATTTCTTAATCATCTTTTTTACAGTTCTGCATTCTATTTAGATCTGGAGAGGAAAACTGAGAAATTAACAGATTTCCTATTTGCTTCTCTGTGGGTGAAAATGTTCCTGAGCTCGTTCACCAGTATTTCCCAAGCTTGGTTGCTCTCAAACCCAATTACAACCCTGTCTCAGTTTACAAAATGTACAAGTCTTCTCCCCTGTACTTCTATACCTCAGTCTAAAGAAAAAATATGTTACAATGTTCACACAAAATGGAAGGCATGGATTACCCACTGTTCTTCTGAAACTCACTGAATTTTATTGAAGGGCAAGGAACAAGTTCATGTGCTTGAAGACT
Organism: Masticophis lateralis; assembly: GCA_030761175.1. NCBI lineage: Eukaryota > Metazoa > Chordata > Lepidosauria > Squamata > Colubridae > Masticophis > Masticophis lateralis. Next base: position 333,454,049 of record JAUDYJ010000001.1, read on the forward strand.
AAATATTCAGAATCTTAGAGAAACAGGGAATGATTGATAGACAACATACAGTTTGTTTTTACAAAAGGCAGATAGTAAATATCCATGCTTTTTGGCAACCATAAAATTGGATTATTTTTATTGGCTTGGCATTGTTTAATTTCCAAAGGATTTCCAGATGGGCTAACAAAAGCTAAAAAAGAAAAGCCCATAAACAATATAATTAACTATGTAAAGCAGCTAGAAATCTTAGCATTAAAACATTCAAGACATAAATTTGGAGACTTAAAAGCAGTGAGTAATTTAAAGGAGAGGACACATCAAAATCTTATGATTCTGCATCAGAAGAGCATCTTTTGGGAGGCTTCTTCAAAAGCAAAGCACCACAATTCAAACGTCCTATTTTGAGGGCATGTGGTTTTAAATTAAATGAGGTCTTATCTTTTTACATTAACCCTTCATTTAAAACTAAATTGATACAGAGATCAGGTTACTAGAGAGACCAATACAATGTCCAGGCACAAATGCCCCTTTCCTGACTCAATTAGGAAAATGAAATCAACTCCCATTTTCCAAATTGGTTCAAATTATTAACTCAAATTGGATTATTGATCTGATTAGACAATACAAATCAGATCAGGGCCATTTTCATAGCACTACTTTACATGCTAAAGATGAGGAAAGTGGATTACAAAACCCAAAAAGCTATTGCTAATCAAGTATCCATAATCCCTAACCAGATTTGTGCTTAACCAGTATATTTCTATATAAATGGTCAAACATTGATCCCATGAGACTTTATGCTTTCTAGTAAAGAGTGATGAATATCACAATACCTTTATATTCTCATCTGATTTGCTGTTGGTTGGTTTAGTTCACGAGTGCCAAGCTCACAGCGTCACATTGCCATTACATGACGTATCGCAACACTTTTCCCTTTGCGGAGCTGGGTTGGGCGTGGTCTGCACATAACACATCTAGTCTGCCAGTTTGACAACCCTGGTTTAGTCAAACATTAATTAATAGGGTGGATGGCCATCATTGTCACACTCTTCCAAAAATTAGTAAAAACTCAGCTTTTCTGGAAGCCCTTAAAGTATGGATATAGGGGTGTAAGTGCCTCTTTGTTTGTGTGTGTGCATGTGTGTGTATTTTTCTCATTATTAATTAAAAATTATACTTTCTCTATTGATATTTACAGTGCAATATTATTTTATTGCTATTTTCATATCTGTGAACATGTAGAATCTATGAGGACATGGGGAATAAGTAGACTGCACTAAAATATAAATATATATGTGGATTTAGATTAGTTCTGACGTATCAAAGAGAAAAATGAAATCCTTGGTCCCCATTCTTCAATTCTAGGAGTTCTATGTAGCAAGGATTTTTTTTCTCAGTTCTGAAGACCAGTGACAGACTTTTTAAAAAATGTATATAAAAATGGGGCAACCATCTTGATAAAGTTTTGTTTAAAAAGAGGACAAGGAAACAGGAAACCAACTAATCAAACCTTAAATCACTTCAGATGCAGATTTAAGCATGACGTTGTTCAATAGCTGGGGTTCAGCATGTCCAAGTAATTTCCGTTTTAGGCAAAAGGTGTTCTTATATTCGGAACCCAGGTAGCCAACCCAATCATCCATTTTTTTTCTTTGCAATTCCTAGATTTCCCCAATCTTGTTCAAAAACTTTGAAATAAATAGCTGTATTAATCCCTCCAAATTGAAATAAACCCCTCCAAAGGCTGCAACAACTGTGTCTTTTTTTGAGTAGTGTCAATCATACCTTCTGAAACTGTTGGCTTCTGGGAGGAAATCATTTAAAAATCAATTACAAAACAGTTGTCCCACTGCATGTAATAATCTGTAGCTGTCAGGCACAAGAAAGCAGGAACCAGAGCTGTTCAAATGAGTACAAGTTTATTCCATGCTACCTCTCTACAAGAATCTGAACTACTAATGGTCAAGGCAAATAGACAGTAGATAAGAATCAAGGAATTCAAAGGGGGCTTGACTTAGATCTCTTGTGGGTATAATAATGGGACTCCAAACTGATGACATGCTTGATCCTTGGGCTCAGTCTGGTCATCTCCTATAGTAATACAGTGAGTGGAGTGGAGTGGAGTGGAGTGGAGTGGAGTGGAGTGGAGTGGAGTGGAGTGGAGTGGAATGGAATGGAATGGAATGGAATGGAATGGAATGGAATGGAATGGAATGGAATAGAATAGAATAGAATAGAATAGAATAGAATAGAATAGAATAGAATAGAATAGAATAGAATAGAATAGAATAGAAGATACGTTCATCAAGAATCATAAGGTTCAACACTTAATAAAACAATTGTTCTTTGGAAGCCAAAAATTTTTATGTTTTACATGCATACAGATGTTTTTCCTAAAAGTAGTCATCCTGATATGTGTGAAAGCTCAGTAGTTTGAATGGTGCTGAGAACAATGCTTTTGAGAATGTGAGTGCTGTAAGGATATCAAAATCAAAGGGGGAGAGGTGTTACCAAGGGATCGACCATAATTAGGATGAGAATCAGTGGGACTTTGCAGGTAAGGGGAAGCCAACAATCTAAGAAGTGCAACTCCAAAATCATATTCAGAAGGCATAGTGTTAATGTTACCAAGAAAGCCATGGATCTAACTGAAATACAGGGACTAATTTGTGTGAGAGATAATGAGTTTCCTCAGATCAAAAGGCACTTTCTAGTGACTGGAGAAAATGCTGAATACTGATGGTGTGACCAGGCCGAAGTTGCATGAATTTTAATCACTGATGATTCTAATAAAAAAAAGAGGAGTACCTTGTTTTACACAGAGAAATATAATTGGAACTGGAATAGGGGTAGTTTGAGCCAAGGAATACTTAAAATTATCAAAGTGAAATGAAGTGTATTAAATTGGAATCTGAGAGCATCTGGAATGCAATCGTGCAGGAGGTAAGCTGATAAAGAGTTTTGCAAAGAATTTTTTTATTGCTAATACCTGCTTCAAGCAACATAAATTCAGACTCTATAACGGGATATTACCAGATGGGCAACATCAAAATAAAAACAAAATTAAAAAGATGAAAAAGAACAATCCAACCAACCAGGACATTTACAGGGCAGATTGTGAAAAGACCATAAATTATTGATATCAAATATATGGGTTAAAGATAGGAAAAAAACTTAACAGGTAAGTTGTACCAACAAGATGTGATCTGGAGACATACCATTAATATTGAAGATCAATAAGGTACAGATTCAGTAATCTTAGCTTGATGTAGGAGGAGAGAAAGAATTTGGGGAAAAAAACTATGGAAAAAATAAAGACACTACAAAAAACTGAAGCATCAAAAATCCCAACATTTCAAAGAGGAAAAGATCCAATTAACTTGTAAAATAAGCTATTTTGAAGGCCAGGGAAGACACAGGATGAAAGTTGGGCAAGAAAAAAAAAGAAACACCAATTACAGACTTTCAACATCAAGCAAGAAACAAAAAAAGAAATTCAGCTCAAGCAATAATGACAACAAATAGAGGAAAATAACTAGAAAAGAGAAATGAGAGATTTCTTTAAAAAAGATAAGATCAGAAAAATCACCAAAAAAAAAAAAATGTAGGACTATTCAAGAATATCTAAGGAACAGAGCTAGTTGTCAGCGTTCCAGAAAGACCCCAACTCCAAGTAAAGACACGGAAGCAAACATTTTCCAAAGTTCTCTTTACTAGAATAGGCAAACTGGCACATCTGGGAAAACCCAAATCTGAAAAGCCTGGGTTTTCCTTCAGTAAGTCAAAGCTCCCAAAACCATCCCCTTTTTCCCCCAGTCGGTCACATGCTCCAATCAATGTCCGCTCCATCTCGATCCAGCCCCCTGACCACTTCTTCTCCAAATGCTGGATCACCCTGACCTTTACCAACAGGAAGAATGCTACTATGTCTATTAACAACTCCTTTCCTTAATCCCACCTCCTAGTTTCCCACACATGAGAAGGTGGCAGCATTGAAGCTTCCGGCCTAATATGGCTTCCAAAGCTGACACTAGTAGAAGCAAGTGAGATTAAAAGAAAATGGACAGATTATACTAAACAATGCATATGACAGAAATCTTTGTAAAGGAAGGGAGAGAACCAACCAAGCCTTAAAAACTGTAGTATGAGAAGCAATAAACCAGCTGTCAAATAGCAAACCACCAGATGGAGATGAAACACCCATTGAACTGTTTAAAGCTGGAGGAGCAGAAGCAGTTAAAATAATAACATCCAACAGATCTGGAACAAGATTGTATGAACTGGAGAGCTGAAAAGAATGGTCTTATAAAACTATGCCAAAGTAGAGAAACACAGGAGAATGTGCAAATTTCAGAGTGACTGTATTAATATCTCAGGCAAGCAAAGTTTTAACTTCTTACAGTGAATAAAGACATACATGGAGAGAGAAATTCCAAATAAATAGACAGGTTTCAGCGGGACTCAAGATAAGATAACTAATATAAGATACAAAATGAAGACAGCAAGAGAATTTAAGAAGTTTATCTTTGCTGTATAGATGCAGAGATCAGGTTAGAGTGTGACATATTAAAGCTCATGGATATATCAAAACACCTGATTATTATTCTTAGAAATTTGTACAATGAAAAAGAATCTATTGTAAGAACATTTGAAGAAATAGTTTCAAAAAAAGAAAAAGTATAAGCCTTTGATGTGTATTATCCCCAGATTTGTTTAACTTATTTAGCATATAAATTATAAGAATGGCACAGTTGGAAGATATGACAGCCAAATCAAAAGTGGTGGCTAAAACATTATTAGTCTGAGATATGTAGATGATACCACTCTGTAATTTGAAAATAAAGACTTAGAAAATACCATGGAGAATGTAAAAATAGAAAGTGAGAAATGCCTTAGTTTCTTGGGATAAAAGAATGGAAGTGAAAATTAAGTCTAGATGGGGTAGCAGTGAAAAAATTAGACAACCATTCAATACAAGGGCATGTCTACAAAGTTCTGAATAGTCAGAGCAGTGGTTTTCATTGTAAAGCTAGAAATAGTGACAGAAAACTGACAAATTATGGACTCTGAGAGAATTTCTGGGACTATCATGGATGCAAGAAGAATAAGTCAACCTTGAAGGAAATAATGAATGCTGTTTTCTTGACGCAAAGATCCTGAAGCAGAAACTCTCATTCTTTAATTATATCATGCAAGAGGATGATGGGCCATAAAACATGACTACGCATGAAAAGCTAAGGGAAACAGAATTGGAAGACAAAGGATAAAGTGGAATAAAGGAATAAAGGCAAAGAAACATGTTCCAGGATCCAGTCTGGGTCAGTTATAGGGACCAGAGGTTTAGTCTTTCGGTCTCATGCTGGAGCCCATTCTCAGGGAACTTCTCTCTCACCACAATGTGTGAGGGAGAATTCTGACAGAGAGATGTTCCCTGAGGATGGGCTCTAGCACCAGTCTGAAAGCTCAGAAGACTAAACCTCTGGTCCTAGTGACCAACCCAGATTCGATCCTGAATGGATCGGATCAAGATCAGCTAAAACAGGGGTGTCAAACTCGATTTCATTGAGGGCTACATCAGAGTTGTGTTTGACCTCGGGCGGGGGGTATGGCCAGGGTGGGCATGGTCAGCTTAACATCACTCATTAAGACTCTGTTTTTGGCCATGATGGCCTATTACAACCCTCTGCCAGCAAAAACGGAGCTCGAGGAGGCAGCATGTGGCTCACCCAGGCTCCATTTTCACTGGCAGAGGGCTGCAGGAAGTTGTGTTTGACCTCAGGCGGCATGGCCAGGGTGGGCATGGCCAGCTCAACGTCACTCATCAAGACTTAGTGATGGCCTACTGCAGCCCATACCAGCGAAAATGGAGCCCGGGCAGGCTGCACGTGCCCCTCCCAAGCTCTGTTTTTGCTGGCAGAGGCACCATGGGCTTTGCTGTTTCCAGGATGGGCCCATGGGCCAGATCTAAGCACCTTGTGGCCCCGGATCTAAGCGTATCCAGGCCCCGGAACTTGAGTTTGACACCCCTGTGCTAAAATGTCCTTAGAAGATGCACGTATTACTGCCAGTGATTGGTCAAGATGGAGAACATTTGTCCATCCAGTTGTTGTGAATTAAGTCTAGATAGGTTCTAGGAAGGTTCTTCCATACAATATGCTAAGATCTCCCCTCCCCCTCTCCTTTTTTTCCTATTCCCTCTACATAAGCAGATTCACTGTTCTATCCTACACACTGGATCATTTTGTTAATGAGTAGCCTACATTGGGACTGGGTATTAGGCCTTCCAGGTATTCCTAGTCTGCAAAACACAATATTTCTCACTACCAGATTATCTATGTCTGATGAGAATATGCATTCACTGAGCTCTAAAAAAGCATAGTTTGCCAACAGCAATCTAGATCTCCTAGATACGTAACAGGTGTCTTCCCCTTCTCCTTTCTTCCTAAAAATGCCAGAAGTGGCACCTGAGACTCACTGCATGTACCCTACAATGGAGCTATATAAACTGAGATTTTTAAGGGAAAAATCTATTTTTCCAAGTTAACAGCCTCATAAAATTAATTAGTGAAACTAATTAGTAATGAATATTAGCCAAATCTATTCCAGGTCTGTAATTAGCTTTCTCTGAATGACCCTAAGAAGAGAAGTAGAATCTGCAAGATATCACTATTAATTTAAATATAGAAGTATACACAGGCATTTACATTTACACTTGAACATGTACACATCACAGTTGGTTTAGGCATGTGAATGTGTCAATAGTTTTCAATGTCTTCCTTCTTCAATGTTAAAATATGAATGACGTAATGAAAAGATATTCCACCAATTTATCATGACTTTGGAAACAATCGCATTATCCCTAAGATACCAGCTAAAGAAAATTATATTAGCTCCCTACTTATAATATTGTCTGCCACCTCTCCCATTTAAGTCTTTAGACTGGCTCTTTCTGAAGTAGGAAATTGCTACAGCAAAAGTGTGATGGACCAATCATAGAATAGGCCAAGAATGGAGCTAGATGTAAAACAGGAAGATTGATAGATCCCCAACCTTCCAGCCTGGAAAGCAAAAATATACACTAACTGCTTGCAAGCATTCCAATCCATTTTTAAATACAGTAATAAACTACATGGGAGAAGACATTTGAAAGGATCCACATCTTGTGCTAAATAAACAAAGCTCCAGAAATAGGTTTACAATTGTTTTTATTTTTTTCTTTCCAAATGCAGATAGAAGAAATGTCAGAACATTCTGACTGAAGAAAAGCTTAGAATACTGTAGTTACTCTACCCAAATCTGTCCAACTGGTTACAAGTGGAACCAATGGAACAGCTTGCCTTTGGAAGCTGTGGGAGCTTCATCACTTGAGACTTTCAAGAGTACATTGGACTGCATTTGTCAGAAATGGGATAGGGCTGTGATGGCAAACCTATGGCACTCGTGCCACAGCTGGCACGCAAGCCTTATCCGTGGGCATGAGAGCTGTCAACCAGCTCAGCTCCAGTGTGCATGCACGTGCCTCCCACCGACCAGCTGATTTTTGGGATGCGGAGGGGGCAGGGCACATGCAGGAGATGTGCGCACATGTGTGGGGAATCGCATGTGCATGTGCAGGGGGGCAGGAGTCGCACATGCACACACAGGGACAGGGGAGTGCATTTTTGGGCCCAGGAGACTCCCAGGAGGCTCCACGCAGCCCATTTTGAATGCCATGTAAGTGCAGGGCCCACCCAGAGCCTGGGAAGGGTGAAAAATGGGCCTACCAAAGTCCGGAAATAGGTTCTTTTCCAGCCTCTGGAGAGCCTCTGGAACCTGTGGGGAGGCTGTTTTTGCCCTCCTGGAGGCTCAAAGAAAGCCCCCAGAGGCTGGGGAACCTGAAAAATGGGTCTGCCGTAAGTTCCAGAAGTCCAGAAACAGGCCTATTTCCAGCCTCTGGAGTGTGAGGGAGGCCATTTTCACCCTCCCAGGGGCTCAAAGACAGCCTTTGGAGACTGGGGGGCCAAAATGCCCTCCCACCATAGTGCAGGAGGACGATTAGGCCACGACCACCATGGCCATGCCCACCCAGCAACTGGGCAGAAAACCAGTTGCTAAAACCTTTGCATGCGCAAGGGGCATGGGGGGCATGTGCGCATGCTGGGGGGTGCATTGCATTATGGATGTCAGTACGCACACACGCTGTCACACACGTGCACACACTTTTGGCACACGAAGAGAAAAAGGTTAGCGATCACTGGTGTAGGGTCTCCTGCTTGGGTGGGGGGTTGGACTAGATGACGTACAAGGTCTCTTCCAACTCTGTTAATCTGTAAGCAAAATTGCCAGTGAAAGCTCTGGACAACTTTCCCATAACATTTAACATTAGCTATTGAAATATTTTTGCATCTGTCCCTGTGTTTGTTCTATGGATAAGCAACCTTTTTGGGGGGAATAATAGACACAGTTGAAATTTTGTGATTGTCTTTTTTGTACTGTTGATAAACTGCTCCTAGGGCTGTGACGGTGAACCTATGGCACACGTGCCACAGGTGGCATGCAGAGCCATATCGGTGGGCACGCGAGGTCAGCTCCGGCACACCAGAAGTAGGGAAACAGGCTGCTTCCTGCCTCCGGAGGGCCTGTGGGGGGAGGAGGCTTATTTGTTTGCTCTCCTCAGGCTCCAGAGCCTCTCTAGGAGCCTGGGGAGGGCGAAAACAGCCTTTCCCACCCCACTGGAAGTTGGCAAATGGGCCGTTTCCAGCCTCAGGCTGCTTTCACCCTCCCCAGGCTCCTAGAGAGATTCTGGAGCCTGAGGAGAGCAAAAAACGGGCTTTCTGGGCCCACCAGAAGCCAGCAAACAGGCCATTTCTGGCTTCCAGAGGGCCTCCAGGGGAGGGGGAGGATAAGGAAGGCCATTTTCACCCTCCTCAGGCTCTTAAAGAGGCCCACCATGCCATCATGTGCCAAAAGCGAGGGGAGTACAGGGGGAGGAGGGTCACACGTGCATGCATATGTAATTATGGGTTTGGGCACGTACACGTACACGTGCAACACACACACACACACTCCCCCCGCTTTTGGTACGCCATGGCATCACCATCGTAGGTGGTATAGAACATTGTAAAAAACTTTTTATCAGGAAGTAGTTCAATGAGGTTGCTTCCCACCAACACTCAGATGTCTACCTATTTTTGGCAGGTTTTCTCAACAAAGCAATGGATGAAACAATTATTCACTTTCCTGTTTTATATTTTTTTTAATGCCCATGGCTCCTTTTAAGGCCTAGAGATATAAAACGACAGATATGCTTAAATTTGTTTGGGAAATGCTACTTCAGGGCATTCAAGGCATGTTTTTAGTAGTTACTTTCAAAGCAACCTCTATCACAAAGGATGAGTAAGGAACATCTGTGTTCTAGTCTATTAAATCTGAAAAATGTTGTCAAAAAGAACTTCTGGGGAAAAGGAGGATAGAATGAAGAATGCAGATCCGATCAAAAAATTGCATGAAATGAGCCCAATTTAGGCCATCTCTGCTCCCGTGAGCCTCAACTTACGACAGACACCAAAACAAGTACTTGTGACTGCCCCAAAGGTGCTTTTTCAAGAGGCAACTGGACTTTCTTGTTTTTCATTGAAGACCTTTCACTTCTCATCCAAGAAGCCTCTTCAGTTCTTGTTTTGAAGTTCTGATGGTCAGAAGCACCCCACTATCATATGTTCGCATTTTGGGCACTTAGCAACCAGTCACTTACAGCTGTTTGCAGAGTCCCACCATTATGTGATTGCAATTTATGACATGTTTTGCTGGACACCAGCATTTGCTTGTGATTTTTGGCAAAAAACATCCATTATCCACATGGGTTTGCTTAATGACTGCAGCATTCACTTAATAATCTCATTGTTCGCTTCACAGCTGCATTACTTAACAACCACCAATAAAGAAGGTTGTAAAATTGGATTCAGTCATGTGATGACCCACTTAATGGCCAGCATGACACACAACTATAATAATTCCAGGCTCAATTACAGTCATAAGTCAAGGGCCATCTGTATGCAGAACAGATGTATAGGGAAATCAGTTATACCGAATACAGGACTGACCTCTGGATCAATGTTAGCATGCCTTTATCTCCTGAATCAAATCTTTCAGTTCCACCTAGAATTTCTTAGTTTCATTTCTATTTCTATTTCTTCAACTGAATCTTAAGAAGATGCAGCATTTATGCTCCCACTATCCAATTATGAGATTTATAGCACGAGATTTATAGCACAGGGGTTTAAACCAGGACTGCATCGCTGTGCAATTAATCACTTCAGCAAAGTTAAGCAGTGTAGTACAATAGATATTAATAAGAGGACAATCCCAGTTACAGACTTGTAAATCAGATGTCTTAGTGGTAAGATACACAGTGCACAAAGAATCAGGCTGTGAGAACTGTCCACTATGTAACTGTCAGTTACATAGCAAATTTAGCCCTTTTATCCTCGATTCCTTAATCCAAATTCTTATGTCACATCATGACAATTTAGACTTTTTTAAATCTTTGACCAGCTCTGTATGTAACCTGTACTATATGAAGAAGTATTATGACTGACTGTCCTAATTAAAATTCACAATGCCTCAAGTGTCTGGAATCCTACAGTGAATCCCATAATAAGGCATTGAACACCTTCATCTTCCTAAATCATAAATAGGAATGCAACAGCTTAACTGGAATAAACAATGGATCCAACTTTCCAAAAAGTTGGAAAATCCAACTTTTCCTAGGAATGCATGGTTGACATAATAGAAAATAAATGGTTCCTTTAAAAGTGTTGCAGATAATTGAAACATTTGTGCCATCACACACTTTTCACCTTTCTGAAATTGAATCCAAAGCATCGCATGGCCTTAATATTCGATGCACCAAGTATTTATTTATCTTTTTAAGCTGGAATGCAATAGTAGCACTTGACATCCATTTTCCTACAGATATAAAAAAGAACGCCTGGATAAGGAAACTCCATTAACATTCCAAACAAGGAAATCAGATTTACACGCTGCACTCATCTGCGGCCTGCTTAACCCTGCTTTAATGAACAACTCATAGCAGGAAGAGTTCACACAACATATTCAGCAATAAACCATGGATTAAAAACTGCCAAGACTGAAGTGATACCCAAGACACCAAGAGGAAAAATCAGGCGAGCCACACTTCTTAATGTGATACATAAAAGCATTAAAATCTCTGAAGCAGTTCCTTAAAACAGGAAAGCCATTCTCCATATACTCTATATACATGGGACTAAAAAGGACTTCCATGAATTGTAAAAATTAGTAGAGGCAACTGAGTCCCTTCAGTCTAATCTCCTGCTCAGTGTAGGAATCCAAATTAAAGCATTGCAGAGAGTGGGTTGTCTAGTCTCCCTCTGAAAGCATCCAAGTGAAGAGAAGACCACCATCCCTCTGATTAATTGGTTGCTTAGGGAACTGCTTTATTAGGCTGGTTTTTCTAGCATTCCATCGGAATTTGAATTTTCTGAATTATGAGTCATTCCACAGCCTCCATGTGGCAATGTGAGATGGTGAAATTGTCAATGTAACAATTGTTCAGGTATGCTCTACCATATCTCTTCTCAGATTTCTCATTGCTCCAGGCTAAACATACCATCTCTTTGAAACTTTTTCATAGGCTTAGTTCAACAGATTATCTTCACTGCCATTCTCTGAATTTTCCCAAGTAAAGTACCCAAAGTTGAAACACAGCACCAAGGGGGAATCTGACCAGATAATAGAATGGAATCATTACTTCCCATTGTTTGGAAATTATTCTGCTGTTGATGCACTCCAAAATTTGCATTTTGTAGCCAGATCACACTGCTGGATTACATTTGTCTACTATTATAGCAATAACACTTAGATTTATATATCAGACCATGGTGCTTTACAGCACCCACCCTAAATGGTTTACAGAATCAGCCTATTGCCCCCAACAATCTGACTCCTCATTTTACTGAGTTTGGAAGGATGGAAGGCCAAGTCAACCTTGGAGTCAACCTTGAGCCCCGTCAAGATCAAACTTCAGGCTGAGGGCAGAGTTTACCTGCAATACTGTATTCTAATCACTGCACCACCAGGGCTCCTAAAATGGCTATCCCAAAATGTTTTTCACAATCATATTACTAACCTTAGTATCCCATGTCCTATACCTCTGCATTTGATTTTTAAGGGAGGAACTTTACATTTGTATCTGTTAAAATTCATTCTTTTTTAATTTGTGTTCTTACTGCAGTTGTTTACAACCATGCTTTTAATATCACTGTCGTTAAAATTAGGATTTTCCCATTAACTTTTCTTCCTGCAAGAGCCTACCTAGCCTTATGCTAATTTTATTAAAAGCTGATGTTTGAAATAGAAGTAAATAAAGTGTGTGCCTAGGTTCCAATTCTATTTTTCCTGAAGTCAAGAACTCCACTATTACCTGGTCACTTCTACCAATCTTCCTGCCATTTCCATTTCCTCAACTGAGCCTCACACTGATCAGCCACTTCCATCTACTACTCCCTCTCTGTGGGCACGCAAGCCATCACCCCAGTTCAGCTCCACCACACATGCGTGCACGCCACCCACCAGCCAGTTGGTCGTCGGGGCTCTGCTGCGCATGCATGGGGGGTGCAGGGGGTCATGCAGGGGGTCGTGGGCGCATGCGTGGGGGCGGGGCACATGCATGGAAGCTGCGCACAAATGGCATTTTGGGAGTTTGAAAGTGCGTGTGAACATTCATGCATGCGCTCTTTGGGTACTCGGTCCGGAAAAGGTTAGCTATCACTGTACTACTCCATCTGGATTGTCCAGATTGACAAGCATTATTTAGTTATTTAAAACGTGCTGTAATTTAAAATATTTTTATCTCACATTTGCATCCCACATAAAGCACAGATGCTAAATGTCCACACCATGCCTAAAGCTAGTTCTCATAATTGCACCTCATTTAGTCTTCCACTGAAGCATTCATATCTTACCAGAAACATGAAGCAATGAAAAGAAGTCCATTTTTAATTGGGACACCCTGACAGCAGACATTGCTGGGCCCAAAGGCAACTTACCTGGTACCCAAATTGTTTTTCTTTATAGAAGAGTGGGAGGGACTCGCTTTGTTGCACCACTCCTGCTATTTTATCTCCCATGTTTATTTCATCCTTCTTATCTTTATATAGGAATGCTCTAATTTATAACTACTCCTCTCCTAGCTTACTGGCTTCTTTTCTAGGAACAGGATGGGGAAAAGAGGGGTTTTTTTAAAAAAAAATGAGCTGGACAAGGGACTTGAGGGAAATGACCTTAGCAACTGGTCCTGTTGTCATGCCTTCTCTCAAACCAGCATCCTTTAAGCAGGCCTGAAATGAGAATTCACTGCCTGGCTACAGTTGAATTCTCCACAAAAGGAGGAGAATTGCCTCTCCAAATCTGCCTTTTTTTAAAAAAAAAAAAAATTGATTTATATGCCGCCCTTCTCCGGAGACTCAGGGCGGCTTACAGTGTCTTAAGCAATAGCCTTCATACTTTTGTATATTTATATTTATACAAAGTCAGCTTATTGCCCCCAACAAACTGGGTCCTCAATTTACCCACCTTATAAAAGATGGAAGGCTGAGTCGACCTTGAGCCTGCCTGGGATTGAACTCGCAAGTAATTGCAGCAGCTGGATCTTAAATGCTGCCTGTGTAGGAGGCATTACTCCCCTACGCTACTTAGGCTCTTGAACAGATCCATTGTTGAATGCATTTATGTATTTATATCAATACCCACCTTACAACTGGACATTGCCTAGGAAAGGCAAGCTAATTAATTAATGCGCTCCCAGCATTTTGAAGTGGAAACACACATGGGGGGAAAAACAGACTGAGAAAGCTGTAATAGCAAAAAAATGTAGTTTTTTTTTAGTCCTACCTTTATTATTTTTTATAAGCAACTCAAGGTGACAGACATACCTAATACTACTTCACCCTCCCATTTTCCCCATGGCAACAACCCTGTGAGGTGAGTTGGAGTGAGACTATATGAACTGGCCCAAAGTCACCCAACTGATTTTCATGCCTAAAGTGGGATTAGAACTCACAGTCGCCTGATTTCTAGACCACCACCTTCACCACTATGGCAAACTGGCTTCCCATCACTTCCTTTACAGTTTGTCATCCCAACTAGTCACTAGCAGGAGAGGTGTCCTGTCCACCATATTTTCAGCAGGTATTTTGTTCAGGAAAGAGCTCTCAGCATACTTTCTAACCTGGTGCCTTAACCGTTAAACAAATAGCAATAGCAATAGCACTTAGACTTACATACTGCTTCACAGTGCTTTTACAGCCCTCTCCAAGCAATTTGCAGAGTCAGCATATTGCCTCCAACCATCTGGGTCCTCATTTTACCCACCCTGGAAGGATGGAAGGCTGAGTCAACCTTGAGCCGGTGAGATTTGAACTGCCGAACTGCAGCTAGCAGACAGCTAGCAGACAGCTGAAGTAGCCTGCAGTACTGCGCCACCTTGGCTGGCTCTTCGTTGACTTGTCTTTTACTTTGCCTATTCATGTTTCCAGAGACTACTTGCATATACCAGATGGAACCACTGCTAGGTGGTATACTTATATTTGTACAGGCCCAGTTCCAATTGAATTGTTAGTTTTGTTTAATGGAGAAGTTGGGATGTCAAACAAATTCAGGTATCAGTTTAAAGCTTTACAAGACTGCAACATTCATTCTTGGGCTAAAACTGTGTTCATCCTATATGAAGGAAGGTGGAACCAATATGGATTAGGAAGGTGATAATTGGGAAAAGCACATAAAACCCAACCACAGCTTAGTATGTATAAATCCATTAAATCATTCCTAAAAGGTGGCCATCCAGCTCATTTGAAAACCTCCAGTGAGGAGAATTCCCTTACTGTTCTGTGCAAACTGTTCCAGTGCTTCAACAATTTTACCAGCTAGAAATTACTTGTAATATTCACCCTAAATCCATATATGACCTCTTAGATTTTCTAAAGCAATGGCTCCCTGGGGTCCTTCTGCTAAATTCCCTTGCTTAGCCAGCTGTACTGGGTATGCAGCTGTAGGTTTTTCCCAGAGCAAAGTAATGACCAACAGGCAGAATATCACTGTGCAAGAGAGCTTGGCCTTGACTGCAGAACTGCGAACTTCAACTGCATAAAAATAGAGAGAACATATTCAAGCCCAGCAGGCAAGACCAATGACATTAAAGAAGCCTCATCCAGTCTGTGCCACTGCTAAGACATGAGTCAATTCCAGGGAAGCCCCACCAATGCTGCACAGTATCCAGAGACAACGCAGGAATCTTGGCAGCATTTGGGGAATGTAAGTCACTAACACAGTGATGGTGAACCTGGTGGCACGCTAGGCCATTTTTGGTGACACACCAGACCACAGCCTGAGGAATCTGAAAATTGTTTGAGCGTGACTTTCTGAGGCCCTTGAGCACCATTTCTAGAGAGTCCAGAGATAAGGACTGGAGAGGGCTCTTTTGTGGGTCATGCCAGCAAGAGTCAAGGCATTTTCTGAATTTTTGACAAGCCAAACCCAAAATGTTTACCATCCCTGCACTAACAGCACAATATAAATCATGCTAGAGACTACACAAGGTTATTTGTGGGAAGCAAGCTCAAGAATAATATATAGCACAAGTGTGTATGCCAGAAGTAAACAGAGGAGGGATATTTATTTTTCCCTCTCAGAAACTCGAGGACTGAAGAGAAATGTTTTGCAGGCAAGACATATGTCTTAATTAAACCAAGCAAGATTGACGTCTCTGCTTTACAATACTAGGAACTGAGAGGATCAAAGGGCAGCCCTCCCAGTTCTGCTTCCCCTTCCCAAATCTGTGTCCATGACAACGCTTCTCCTCCTCCTCTCATTCATCAAGCAGGGATGCTGAGAAAAGCGACATTAGTAGCAGCAGCAGATAGACTGCCTGAGCGCCATTTTGAGTAGAAAGACAGGATGTGTCTATCAGTAAGAAACAGAATTCATTTTGGAGCTCTACCTCCCAGCTGAGCCTTTCTTTTTTTACTTTTCTATTTCTATTGTGGGAGCAATAGGAGCCAATCTCCCAGAACTGCAGCAAACTAACCAGAGATGGAAATGGGCTTTTTTGATCTCACATTTCATGCTGAATAGTGGTTGACAAGGAGCACATTTGCATACACCTAGAGAGAACAGCTATAAAGACCAGAGAGTAAACTAATCTCCGCCCCCCCCCCCCACTCCAACAATCAGTACAGTACGATTGCCCCACTGCTAATAACATTCTTCCCCTCCTATCCAAGTTGCCAATCATTTTGCCAAGCTACAACTGTTAACAGGTCATTTGTGTCATGATGGAGCCTAGAGCCCTCTTATAAGACTTGCTAACCTTCAAGGGGCCAGAGAGACAGTTTTAGAAGCAGCTTTAAGAGGGCTCTATGATTAATCATAGAGTCCACTGACAGCTGTTGCCAGAGCAGCAGCTACCCTTCTCAAGGCCTGGGTGATCCTATTAGCACCTGCATTGTAATGCCCATCCCTGAATCAAGGGAACTCTATGATAGATGGAAGCTTCCTTGAAAGCTGCAGGATTTAAATTTACAAAGAAAATGACACAGAGAGAAAGGGGGGTGGGGACCTGCTGGAATGATGCTCCTCATCCTTTGAAACAGCATTTTTATTGAAGTAAGCAAATAAAAAGAAAAGAACAAAAGACAAAAACCAACAGAAAACATTTTTTTCCTTACTCCCCTCATCTATAGACATGGCAAGACCTTCTGTAAAATGCAGAAGGAAGCTACTATTATAGTTTCTGGATGTGTTTAAAATTGCAGGTTTTAGACCATCTGATTTAAAATGCTATTAATCTCTCTAAGCTTTCATGTTGTCTCATTTGAATTCAGATAAGCAATTAGTATAATTGTGTTAATTTCAGATACTAGCACACGCCACTGATTTGATATTAATTTCATGAATTTGTAATGTAATTTCATCCCACACCCATTTTAATTGCTACGGTGCAGAACAGGATCAGGTGTACAATACAGAATGTCATAAATTGGAGAGTGGGAAGGACTCCTGCTGCAAAAATGTTCCACGCAAATGGAAAAAAATCAGCTTTGGACAAGAGAACTACCAAATCTTGTGCTTATACTTAATATTAATCTGGAGGCTCTATTGTTCTTTAAAGAATATACTGACCACACACATATACACATACAAAGAGCCAGGTATAAATTTAATTCAAAGTAATAAATAAATACACACCTGTAAGATTATACAGGTAATCTTCACTTGACCATGCTAACTGGAAGGAAATACTGTAAAACTATGTGGAGCATGCCACTTAGTGATAGCAGGTCCAGAAGTCCCAATTACCATTATTACACAAGGGCCATGAAGGTCATTACACAAGGGCCATGAAGGTCATTAAGTGAGGACCTCACCTGAACACGACCTGTTTCTCTAACTTTGTCAGAAGCTGGCAAAGAAGATTTCAAATTGCAATCACTTGACCACATGGGACGGCCACAATTATGAGGACCTTACATAACTATCACTTAGTTCAGCACTATTGTAAGTCCAAATGGTCAATGAACAAGCGGTCATTAAAAAGGACCATGTTTATCTTCTTCTGGGTACTACTTCTTTGTTTCACTTTTAAAAAGATGAATTTATTGCATGCATAGCCATCAGCCTTTTATAATGCAACATTTATATTTGAGAAGTAAATACAGTTCTTGCACATTTCATTTGTGTCCTTCAGTATATCTCTCTCCTTGTACACAGAGGAATCTTAAAAGAAACATAAGAATGGCAGTCAGAAAGAGTTGTCAGTCTAGTCACATGATGATTGAGTCACCAGAATGATCCAATGAGACTTTATCTCAAGTAAATCTACTAATGGATCTGCAAAACCAAGTCTGTAGAAATGTGGATGTATAATTTTGCAAAATTGATGTACCTTGAATTATTCTGGTAATTTCATGCATTCTTGATAGAATCATTATTTCTGGCCAGCTCTCAACAACTCTTCCTCCTTCTCTTGAAACCCTTGCATCCAAAATACAGAGAGAAAAATATAATACAGAAGAAGAAGAAAAAAAACCTTCGGAATCAACTGCTGTTATAAAGGGCACTGTCACGGAGTGTCTGTTTTACATTTCAGCAATTGTTTCCTAAATGTCAAATAAACAGAGGGGATTAGGATCAGAGCTTCTTGAAGATATATGATTTACCCTGAATCACAAAAGGAAACATTTCCACTCTCACTTTCCTTAATGACTCTGTGCACTACTATTCAAGACAACCCAAGAGCGCCACATAATCCTTTTCTGCTGTTGCAGTTCAAAAAAAGGAAACTACTACAATTACACTGAAGAAGAGCATTTTTAAAACACAACATGAAAACTTGCATCTGCAGTCTGGCACTTCTAATAGACAATTTTGGCCAACGGCTCATGACTTGCCCAACTGGATGAAAACAGGGGTCCATCTTGCTTAGCAATCTGTCTTCCACAAAAATCAGCCAGTCTCCAGAGGAAATCACCAGCAAGTCAGGAAAATAATGTTATATTCACTCACCCTGAACCAGCAGCAGTCTTAAGGACTGCCCTGTTTAGCGATCATTCAAAATGATGATAGTACTGAAAAAGTAACTTGATAGCTAGACTTCGCACTTACAACTGCTGCAGCATCCCCATGGTCACGTGACTTCACAACCAATGAGTGTTTATGACCATCACAGTATCCCATGGGATTGCCATTCTCAATTGGTTTCCGACAAGCAGAGTGTCAACCCTGAAGCTGGATGACTGAGAATCTCCAAAGTCACTGATCATCAGGACATTCACAGACAGGCTGTCAACCCTGAAGCTGGCCTGACTGAAGCCATTTTGAAACTTCAGTGCTGCCACACTGGAGCTGAGGGATATGGAGGGGGGATTAGAGATAGCTAAGGTTGTGTAATCAAAATAAAATACTTACTCTTGGGAACCAAGGATGTTCTCACACCTGGCCGGAGGATGGAGTTAGGAGTGATGTCACCAGATCAGCCAGGGTGGATAAAAATTGATGATTTTTTTTTTAAAAAAATCATATTTTTAAAAAATTTAAATTGGATTTTTTTTATTTTTATCAAATTTATTTTAATAAAATGTTTTTGGAGTTATGCTTTTGGAGTAAAAAATCTATCTAAAGATAGTTTTCTATTTAAGATGCATTAATAATTTCAGCATGAAATGGAGTTTAGTTATGTAGCATGATGCTGTATTTTCTGCAATATTTACATTTTTGGTAAACACATTCAATGAATCCAAGCTCTGCAAGCTAAATAGGAAAACCTTCATTTTGTTTGCAGATAATAATATTAATGATTCTAACTACCAGCAAGAATGGGTCCTTACATTTAAAAAGTCCCTGTCATCTAAGATCTATCATGGCTGCGCCAGTTAGCGGGCATCCACTCACCTGTTGCCTGCCACGTCCCTCACTTTGTTGTGTCACTGCTGCATCACCAGCTGTCCCATTAAAGTGAATGGCACTGTCAGTGAGTCAACAGGGGGTCAGAAGAAGAGCCACTGAGGGACAGAGATGACAGTTGCTGTTTAAAAATTATGATTTAACTCGAGTTGATTTAAATCAAGCCGTTTTACTAGTGATTTAAATCATGATTTAAATTGTGATTTAAATTGACTTGATTTAAATCAAATCCATTCTGAGACAGGCAGACGCTGCCTTGATTGGACCATGTGACTGATTGTATGGGGTTGGAGGAAAAGCTTTTACTTTTAATTAGGTGAAAACCAAGGCGGAAAATTAGTTTCAAAGATTTATAAATATCTACTTGAATTTGATCTAGCAGAAAACATAGTCAAGGGCCAAATGATAGCCTGGGCCAGGAATATTGGAAGGAGTATAAAATTAGAAGAATGGGAAATGATCTGGAAAAACAATTGTAAAATAACTAAGGCAGTAACATTTAAAGAAATTCACTATAAGATGTGGTATAGATGGTACCTGGCCCCAGCCAGACTAGCAAAAATGTACCCAAATTGTAACCCGACATGTTGGAAATGTAGACAAGCCCCAGGAACATTTTATCATCTTTGGTGGCTCTGCCCAAAAATAAAAAAATTCTGGACGAAAATTGGAAAATGGATAACAGAAATAACAGAAGAAAAGATAGACCTAAAGCCCGAAATCTTTTTATTAGGTATATTTTAAAAAGAAATTAAAAAAGAAATAAAATATATCATACTACATATAATTACAGCAGCAAGATTAACCCTAGCCCAGTATTGGAAATTAGAAAAGTTGCCAACAGAAGAACAAATAATTCATAAAATATATTGGTGCGCAGAGATGGATAGATTAACTCTAAAATTAAAAAACAAGGAAGACTCACACTACTATTAAATTTGGAATAGATGGTATGAATGGATTGACAAACAAGGGGAAAAAAACAGATGATAAATACATCAAGAGACCAAAGTTAGTAAATTTACACCGTCAACATAAATATATCATAGCAAGTGAAGATAAATGTATATATATGATTATATATTGAAATGTTATAGATAGAAAACTTTTGCTTAGTAATATTAGAACATAAGTAATACTGAAATGTACTTCGTTTTTAGTCTTAAGATTGTTTTTATGACTTTTGTCTTTTTATCTTTTATCTGTTTATATCAAATAAAGTTGATTTTAAAACTAAAAATAAATAAATAAATAAATCAAATCCATTCTGAGACAGGCAGACGCTGCCTTGATTGGACCATGTGACTGATTGTATGGGGTTGGAGGAAAAGCTTTTACTTTTAATTAGGTGAAAACCAAGGGTTGGTTTTCACCAGATATGTGCCAGTTTGATATTTCAACCCTGCCTCAGAGTTTTTGCTTGCAGTGGATCTATTATTTAGAACCCTGACACAGAGTCAATGGAGAAGCCAGCGGTAAAATCTAACTAGAAGTCAAATCATGTCTCACGTCATGACTGGGTGATTTGGTTAACAACTGCAACGGGACATCATAAGTCTGGCATAGTCATGGGATGCTTCACTTAACAACTGTGTCAATTAGCAATGAAGTTGCTGGTCTCAATGGCCGTTGTCAAGAGGATTCCATGTACCAAAGTCACACACTTCTGCTTTGCTACTAGACCCACATTCTAATAAAATAAACAGTTACTTTAAAGGCAGTTTCACCTGTACTTTGTACAGAAAAGAAAAAAAATTGTGTCTTTATTACATGTTGTACCTAGAACATTCATATCTGTATGAAATATTCACTCCCATGTTCATTATAGGATCGAACTTGATGTGACGGTTAAAGATTAGGACTATACAGTGTTTCAGATCTGATGCCAAATGTTGCTTTGGACCTGTGGGAGTGCAAATGCATCATGTCAGGGACTAATTAAAGCAGCTGCACCTGTTTCCAGAACTGTGAGGCTGCAGCAAGATCTGCTGAAATAACACAGAGCACAAAAATCTCTCTTAAAGCTAAAGGACCAAGCTTTTTCTTCATCTAGAAAGTCAGTTTGGTTTAGCAGTTAAGGCACCAGGCTAGAAATCAGGGCACTGTGAGTTCTAGACATGAAAGCCAGCTGGATGACCTTGGGCCAGTCACTCTCTCTCAGCTCAACCCACCTCACAGAATTATTGTTGTGGAGAAAATAGGAGGAGAAAGAAGTATTTTGCTGCTTTGATGTATTTAAAAATATAATAAAGGTGGAATAAAAATAACAAATCAAAGATCAAGCTGGGCCTCATTTCACATTAAAATGTGGGCTCAGAATTTCTCCCTTTAAAAAAAGAGAGTGAATAGGATGTGAGAGCCAGTTTGTGTTTACAATAGATATTAATAGAGCAGAAGCTCCCAGCTCCCAGAGCTTCAGGCAAGCAGGCATCACAACCTGAGCATCAAGATCTCCAGAAAGCTATACAACACATAGCTAGGAACTGGATTTTTATTCTAATGGTAGAATACATTACAAGTAACTGTCATTCACTGATTAAAGCAAGGGGTTAACTCAAGAGTTTATGTCTTCTACTAATTCAAATCCTGCACCCTCTTTTTCCAACAGATTCCTTGTACATTTCCTTTTTCATACTTAGTCATTAATGGCAGTTGTCTGTCCATCCATCATCTATCATATTTGTAAGCCATCTCAAGTAAAATAAAAGTGGTTTTCAGCAGCATATATTTATACTGCTTGCATTTCTGAGAAGGTTTGCCACTAGCAAATTCTGACCCAGATGCTCTGAAGACAGCTGCAAGTTAGAACAGAAAGAAATATATCCTTATTGTCTGTACCCACACAATATGACTACCTTGATTACAGAATTAACCCATCTTCTAGATTCATGAACTACAAAGTAACCAAACATGCTACAGGGAGTTCTTGGTTACAACAATAGAGATCGGTAACTCCATCACTAAGCGACATGGACATAAAACACATCACATGACCATAGCAACTTACAATGGCAGTTCCAACCGTTCCAGTTGGAGTCATTACGTGACTCCTATATGATAATTACCTATCACATAACATGATTGCTATTTGCAATCTTCTACCATCTTCCCCATTGACTTTTCTTGTAGGCAACTTGAAGGTCGCAAATGACGATCATTATGACTGCAGAATGCTTAGTTGTAACTGCAGAATGCAATAGTTGTAACTGCAGCTGTAATTGCAAATTGATTGCCAAGTGCCCAAATCAGAATTACATGACCAAAGAGGCATTGTGATCGCCGCAACTTCAAAGACTGGCCATAAGTCTTCAGCATCACTATAACGTTGTTGAACAAATGTTATCCAAACAAAAATAATCTGTACTTTCATATAACACATGAAACCATAAAAAAATTAACCAAGTTAATACCAAGTTTAACCAAATTCAGAATGTTGTAGAAACAGCGTTGCTAAACCTTTGAGTGACATGATCAAACATGTTGCATAAAAGCAACTACTTAAACTAAAACTTTTTTAAAAAAAATATTTTCCATTTTTCCAATTTACATAACAACTAAGAAAACTTCTTGTAGTTTATCTCTACAGAAAATTACATAACTCCCTATGCTACCCAAACGCATCTCCCCTTTGAAAATGCAATTTCCAACCTATTTTATCACAACTTCACACTAGCAGCGACAGCCTTATTTTCTAACAGTGAAGGGTCCATTTATTTATTACTTCAATTAATGCCATTCCATTTCTAAAAGCTCTGAGGGCCATACAATTAACAACATAAAATTAAAACACAGAAAGTCAATATTTAACCATAATAGCAGGAAAGTCCCAATGCATCACCATTTGGATAGCAAAATCTTCAGGCATCCTCAAGTACTCTCTGAAGAGCCATGTTTTTGTTACTGTTCAAAAATATAATATTAGAAGAAAATGAAGTCCAGTTCTGAGCTGGAATCAGATAAAAATAACACAAGACAGAGAGAGGAGGTAGGACTGAGGAGGTGCTGCTAAGAGGAGGGAGTTTATTCAAGAGTACAGATAGCATAGAAGTCAAAGGTAGCTACAATCTGGCATTTTGAGGTTGGTAATAGTTATAGGAAAAGTGGTCCTTTATATGTGAATGTGCCCTTTGAAGTTTGTTTATGTTGGCGGATGTGCAACTCCAGTTGGGGGAATGAACTTATCTAACCTTGCCAAGTGCAACATCTTTTCCTTTCATATGGGCTTATGTGTCGACTTTGAAGCAACCCTCTTTGTGTGTTCAGGAAAACTCTGCAGTCTGGAAGATTTTCTGCCTGTTTGTTGTTCTTTGCGAGGGAGTGCAGTTTAATCACTTTTTCGCCTGTCAATTGACGGCTGAAAGTTTAAACAATCTTCCCTACATTGCATTATCTTTGTTTGCAACATAGAGGTTGACTTACCATCACAGTTGAACTCAAAACTGTGTGTTGTAATCAAGACAGTGGTTACGTCGTTTTTCGATCCTTCTTGCACAGTTGTCAAGTGAATCACTGAAGTTGCTGAGTTAGTAATGCAGTTATTCAGTGAATCTGGCTTCCCCATTGACTTGGCTTGTCAGAAGGTCATTAAAGGTGATCGCATGGCAGTCAGTTGCCAAGTATCTGAATTTTCATCACATGACCACGGGGATGCTGCAACGGTCATAATGTGAAAAATGTTCATAAATCATCATTTTCAATACCATTATTAATTGCTAATGTTCACTAAATTAACTGTTGCAAATCGAGAACTATCTGTAGTTTCTTTCTGCTACTGGCAGGTTATGTTCATAATTGAAAGAATTTAAAGGGAGTTCACGAAGAAAATTATTCCTGAATCTAAATTTCTTCCACCAATAACAAGGAGTGGATGGTCTGAATATTTGGGTTTAATTGCTCTGGAAACAGAAATATTCACTAAGAAGGTTCAAGCTCGTGTAGATCAGTGTTTCTGGGAGTTGAAGTCCACCTATCTTCAAGCTACCAAGGTTGAGAAACACTGGTGTAGATGGTATTTCCTTACATGTGGTACAGTTAGCAAGTCCTCTTTAGCAGTTTTCATCTTTGATTTTTACATCCAGAACATCCCCCACTCCTCTGAACGAAGGGGGGAAAAAACCACTCAGAGATATGGTTTTTAAATTTGTAGGAAGTAAATTAGTCACGCAAAAATATGTTTCTCTTTTATCCAGATGCAAAGATTGAAGCAATAACACTAAAACGATACACCGCCATGGTAACCGAGTTCACATTCTGTTCTCTTATCAGTTTTAGAGAACTTAAAACAACTCTGCACAGAGATCTCTGTTAAATTTGCAGATAATGCACTGCAGCCTTTCCTGCTGTTGCTTCACGGATGAAATGAGCTTCAGATTTCTTAATTCCAAATCATTTTGGCCTCGAATAATGGGAATTGGTCCACCACATCTAGAAGAGAGCTGATTAGCTGGTGGCACTGAGTAACTACACCGAGATGGAGGAGTCAGAAGGTAAATGTGTTTAATGAGCTGCTGTGCTGTGGTTCACTGTCTTCTTGGCCCTTTGTATGTGTTCTAGGAGGTCTTCCAGGTAGATAAGTGCATAAAGTGCAATTGTCACTAAGCTAGAAATGTACATTGGTTCAGATTTCTTCAGGTGGAAGAAATGGAGGATTTATTAACAGGTATGGCAGCTAATTGGAACTTCCAATATAATTGTGAAGTTTCCGAAAGATGCCCTAATTAATTCATGAGCCACGAGCAAAACTTCAAAAGAAATACAGTCATTTATTAGGAGCACCATTTTGGCAATATTCGAATGCAATTAGAACTAATCCCACATAGATTTACGTTCCCCTATGACCCTGTCTGTCTCCTCCTCCCTGGCCATGTCATAAATCACACTCTCCAATGAACCACTTTGGCTGGCTGTCAAACTCAAAACTCTCCTACTGATTGCGGTAAGAAAGTATCTATGGAATGTAGTTTCAGTCAGGGAAATCAATCAGCTCCATCAGTTCTCCCTCCCTCCTGTTCATGGCAACTTGAAAGCTTTGCAAGTTGACAATAATCCTAATTACAAGTTCTCGAGGGGAAAAAATTAGGGAGAATACAGCTTTTCTGATTAACTGTGATCTTCTGCTTGGAAACTGGATACTGGACACAATAGAATGCTTATCCATCATAAAAGCAAAATTCATTCCATACTTCATATCCCGTATCATTTTTTTTGAAAGATGGGAGGGAGCATATTATGAAAATTGCTTCCAACATACATACAGGTATGTACATTTACAACAGTTCATTTAGTGACCGTTCAAAGTTACAACAGCACTGAAAAAAAGAGATTTATGACCATTTTTCACACACCCATTGTAGCATCCCCATGGTCACATGATCAAAATTCAGATGCTTGGCAACTGGTTCATATTTATGATGGTTGCAATGTCCTGGGGTCATGGGATCACCTTTTGCCACTTTCTGACAAGTAAAGTCAATGGGGAAACCAGATTCAATTAACTACCATGTTACTAACTTAACAAATCCAATGATTCACTTAACAACTATGGCAAGAAAAGTCATAAAATGGAGCAAAACTCACTTAACAAATGTTTGATGTTTAGCAACATCAATTTTGGGCTCAATTATGGTCGTAACTTGAAGACTAACTGTATTCCTGCTATATGACATACATTTTAAGAGTGCTAATTGGCATTATAAAAACAGCACAAATATTAAAGAAAGATGGGCTGAAGCTAATGGTTCTGCTTATGGAAGGCAGGGGTTATTTTTATTTCAGTTCAGGTTGTTCCATGTTTCTTCTGAAATTGATTTAAAACCTGAATGGGCTGATATAATCTGAGCTGCAAATCTTAAGAGCTCCACAGATATATAATTTCAGTTTGCAGCAAGATGGATGGCAAATAAATTTAATAAATAAATGAACAATAAATAAATAATTTCAACCTTAATTCAAGTGACCAAATTACATTCTGAAATAATCCCAGTTTGAAAATATTTATTTTTTATTTTTTTATTTTTTTTCCCGTATATATCTAGCATGCACTTTTATTTATTTATTTTTTTAAATATACTTTATTAGTTTTATAAAAACAAAGAAAAAATACAAGATATTTCCAATATTGTCGGAAGTACAGTGTCTATACATATTTATCAAATATACCACAATTATATTGCACGTTTCAGATACAAGAATACAAATATACCTACTCTCACATTTCCTTCCTATTATAAAGTCCCTCATACCATCTACCCCATACTACATAGTGTTTGGACTTTTCGCCATTATTTAGCTCATTCGTTAAATTGGACATTTCCGCACACTCTAAAATCTTATAAATTACGTTTTCCTCCAAAGGAGAAGTTTTGTCCTTCCATGACTTTGCGTATACTAGTCGAGCTGCCGTGGTGATGTGGATTATAAATTGAATTTTTTCTTTAACCATCCTCTCCCTAATTATACCCAAAAGAAAAATTTCAGGGGCTAGGTCTAATTCTTCTTCAATTATCTCCCTCAACCAGACCCGAATTTTGGACCAAAACTTTTTTGATATTTGGCAGGACCACCACATGTGAAAGAAGGTGCCTACTTCTTTACCACATTTCCAACAAGTTGCTGAGATGCTGGGAATCATTTTTACTAGTCTCGCTGAAGCTAGGTACCATCTGTGGAGCATCTTATACTGGTTTTCCCTATACGTTGCCGCTTTTGTCATTTGATAATTCCTATTCCAGGCTTCTTCCCATTCATTAAAATTTATGCTATATCCTATATTTTTTTCCCAAGCATTCAATTGGTTTCTAGCTATAGCCTCTGCCCTATCTTTATCTATTAACAGGTTGTATAGTCTAGCAAGCATTTTCTTTTCTTGACCCAATAAAATTTTGTCTAGACTTCTATATCTGAGTTCTATGCCGAATTGCTCTCTATCCTTCTTGTACCTAGAATTAATCTGCAAACAGTTCCACCAGTCTATGTTGAGACCTTGATCTCTTAATATATCTAAAGATTTAAGATTGCCGTTTCCATCTAATACCTCTTTATATGTGGCAAACATTTGGATATCTCGCCTATCTGGGTCAAATTGAGCCTCCATAATGGAGAGCCAATTTGGTACTTTAACATAAAATCGCTGCTTAATTTCTTCCCATGTTTGAATCAAAGTCTCCCTCACTTTATGTTGATGAAAGAGGGAATTTTTCTTATTTCTGGGGTCCCATAAGTGGTCATGCCATCCTTCTTGCAGATCATGTCCTTCTAAGGTCAGAATTCTTCTATTTTGTGACCCATTCCTTGATCCAAACTAATTTGGCTGCCTTTTGATATGTCTCCCAGTCCGGGAGACCCAAACCACCCATATTTCTTTTCCCTTGTAAAATCTTAAATGAAATCCTTGACTTTTTCCCTTCCCATAAAAAAAGCCTCATACTTTTATTTAGTTCTAAAAAGAATTTTTTATCTAATTTCACCGGAATATTTTGGAATAAAAATAATATTTTAGGGTGAATATTCATTTTAATTGCAGCAATTTTACCTATAAGAGACAATTTTAACCTTTTCCATCTCTCCAAGTCTTGTTGTATTCTTTGTAATAACGGGGCATAATTATTTTCTATTAATGATGAGTACCAAGAGATTAGCCATACACCCAAATACTTTATTTTTTTCACTACCTGGATACCTAGCAATGTTTCTAGCTCTAATTTATGTACTTCTGTCATATTCTTCGCTATTATCTTAGTTTTGGTTTTGTTAAGTTTGAAGCCTGCAACTTTACCATAATTCTCTAATTCTTGCAAGACTTTTGGGCCAGTCTCTAGTGGGTCTTCTACAATTAACACCACATCGTCTGCGAAAGCCTGCGCTTTAAAAATTTCTTTCCTTATCTTAAGTCCTTTAATTTCATTATTGGCTCTAATCTTCCTAAGTAGGACCTCTAACGCCAAAATAAAAAGTAAGGGGGATAAGGGACACCTTTGTCATACACCCTTTTGAATTTGAAATGCTCGAGTCTTCTCCCCATTTATTAAGATGTTTGCCTTCTGATTATGATATATATTCTCAATCATCTTCTTAAAATTGGTCCCAAAACCCATTAAATTAATTTGGTTAACCATGAAGCTCCAATTTAAATTATTGAACGCCTTTTGGGCGTCCACAAAAACTAGCGCCAGTTGTTTATCTGGATGTTGTTCGTAATATTCTATAACATTTAATACCGTTCTCAAATTATTTCTAATTTGTCTTCCGGGTAGGAATCCATTCTGGTCTTTATGAATCCAGAGATTTAAAATATTTTTCATTCTTTCCGCTATGATAGACATAAAGAGTTTATAATCAGAGTTCAATAAAGAAATTGGCCTATAATTTGCTATGTGTTTCGAATCGGCACCTTCCTTCAGTATGAGAGTGATGTGCGCTTCCCTCCATGTATCTGGGATACTTATACTTGCCAACACCTCATTAAGAGTCTCTAACAATTCTATTTATTTTTTGATACTTCAAATCAGTTTGCTGGTAAAGAATTTTAAAACTGTTTCATTTATTGTAAGAATAATTTGAACTTCTTAAAATTACAAAATAATGGTATGTGCAATTAATGTGCAACTCTTCATTTCATAATTCCATTGTTTCACTATGATGAATATTAGTTCAGAAACTCTGAAATAAATGTTTGGGCAATATCTCATATTAACAAATCAATAACCGAAGTGTTTTTTTTAAAAAAAACTATATTATTCTCTTAAATTCATCAATATTCCGTTTAGATTAAGGACAGATTTCTATGAAGGAAATCTATCTGTGGTTGCTAAAAGCTGACACCAACCAATTACTTAATCAATTTCTTTTAAAAAGCATCAATTTGCTCGGACACTCCAGATAAATTTCAAAAGGATTGACTGCCAACCTTATCTTTCAAGAGTAAAATGGGTGTGAGGGGAATATATGTGCTTGTTTGGCTTTTACATAGAATAGAATAAAATTCTTCATTGGACACACAAAGAATTTATCTCTGGTGCGTAAGCTCTCTGTGTACATACAAGCAACAAGTGATAAATCATGATCATAATCATCATAAAAATACATTCATCATAAATCATAAGATAGTCCGCAGATACTAAATAAGCAATCAACACAAATCATACTAGGATACTAAATAAAACAATTAATATAAATCATAAGATATAAGCAATGAAGTTGTACTCGTAAGAAGATAAGGAAATGGGTGATAGGAAACATAAGAAGAATAAAAGTAAAACAGGTAGTTTGACGGTGTTATGGGGATTAGTTGTTTAGCAGAGTGATGGCCTAGAAAGTGTGGTTGTGAAGGAGGGAATAATTGCAGCAAATTATAATTAAAACATGTATGGTTGGGATTGCTTTTAAATTATTATTGATTTAAACTCATTTGTTTTACTTTCGCCATGCAGTTCTGTGCTTTGTAGTTTTAAAGATTAATCAATATCTGAGAGCTCCTTTTGGACAAAACACTCTATATCTATCTATCCAGTGGTGAGATCCATTTTTTTTACTACCTGTTCTATGGGCATGGATTGGTGGGCATGGCTGGGAAAGGATATTGCAAAATCTCCATTCCCACCCCACTCCAGGGGAAGGATACTGCAAAATCCCCATTCCTTCCCCACTCCTGGGGGAAGGATATTGCAAAATCTCCATGCCCACCCCACTCTGGAGCCAGCCAGAGGTGGTATTTGCCAGTTCTCCAAACTACTCAAAATTTCCACTACCGGTTCTCCAGAACCTGTCAGAACCTGCTGTTATTTCACCCCTGTATCTATCTATCTATCTATCTATCTATCTATCTATCTATCTATCTATCTATCTAATCTAATCTAATCTAATCTAATCTAATCTAATCTAATCTAACTAGTTATCATACATAACAAATAACTTCTAAAGGCTACAAAAGCATGTTATCACAGCATAGTGGAGCAACTGAATAGACAAAAACATGCAATATTTCAAGGACAGAATAACTGAGAGCTTGTCCAGGTGAATATGTATACCAGATTAGAATAGGATTTGGTAAATGGAAACTGTTACAATCCAATTTAGCATACTAGTGAACCAAGGCATCACATTAAGCCATAATGCAATTTATTTATTTGATATAGCACATTGCATGAAGACTGGAACTGTTAACCCAGATTAGTACCGTGTTTCACCGAAAATAAGACCCTCTTATATTTTTTTGAACCCTGAAATAAGCGCTTGGCCTTATTGCCATGTGCTCAAAAGCCCAATTGGGCTTATTATCAGGGGATGTCTTATTTTGGAGGAAACAGGGTACACTGTATTGTGTGAACTCACTAACATTTATGTTTCCATTGAGCAAGAAGCTGAATCCTTTTGATAGTCTTGTAAACCTCTGCAAATACGCTACAGTTCTCAAAATTACAATGTATTATTAAAACCTGTAGTTCTCCTGGCACTATTTAAAGCCATATGCAATTCATAAAATGGAGGGAATAAGAAATAAACCACTTAAGTTTGCAAAAATAATGCTTTCCAAAATCGATATCATCATCATCTTTCCAGAAATGACTCAGATTTTCACGTTTTGAGCATGAAGAATGCCTGAATAGGAACAATGCAGAGTAAGTGAAAAACAGCAACCATTAGTAACTGCAGCTGGGCACCTGCTTGGCTCAGGAAGAAAGAATGCAAATGAGGTTCATTTCACACCCACAAATGCCATTTAAGCCGCTTGCCAACTGTTCTATGCACCTCTCTTAGCGGAAAACAGCATTCAGCAATCAGCAAATTTTGTGCTCTCTATTCATTATCCATGGAGTCATATTCCAACAGAAGATTACTTTTCTTCCCAAGATGGTCTCACCTTAATCAAGATGCCATCCTTCCTATCTTCAGTCAATATCTCTCTGCTCGTTTGGAGGGCATGTTTCATACTTTAAGACATTATTAGGCCACTTGTATTTTATACCCATGCAGTAGATAAATCAGCTTTTCAGAAGGATTCTTGCCTCTTTCTGTGTCATTGCAGAGAGGCAGGCAAGTATGAAAAGAGGATCTCTATTCAAGTTGGCCTTCATGACTACACAATGCTCTTATGAACTGACTGGCCAGCCTTGCCCAGTAATTAGTACAAATCAGTTTATCTGTGCTATCCCTGTGACAGATTTGGGGGATGCTTCACTCTCTGAATTTCACAGATTAGTTACAGAGGTGCAATAATTGGCATTGTGGGTTTTTTTGAGAAGCATTTATTACTATTAGACCCTTCTTCCTATGGCTGAGACAAAGGGACTAGCCAACAATTTACACATCTAGTTTCATGCCTAAGGTAGGACTAAAATTCACACTCCAACCCAGGATCACAACTCAACAGAACAAATCCTGTGTTATGTTTTCATCTTAATGGAGTTTTCAGTTTAGAACATAATGCTAAATAAACCATGGGCTACCAACTCTTAAAGTCCTTCATACTCAGCCATTCAAACTAATATGAGAAACCCAACCTAAAAAGTGCAGGGAACCATCGGCTTCATTATATATTCAAGATTATTAATTTCAACCTGTGAATGAAAACCAATTGCAGAGTGAGCTGGCCTGAGTGAATAGCAATAGCACTTATACTTATAGTATATACCACTCCATAGTGTTTTTCATCACTCTCTCAGTGGTTTACAAATGTTAGCATTGCCCTCAACAATCTGTGTCCTCATTTTACAGATCTCAGAAGGATGGAAGACTGAGCCAACCTTGAGCCCGTTAGGATTGAACTCCTGCCTATGGGCAGAATTAGCCTGCAATGCTGCATTCTAACCACTGCTCCATCATGGCGCCAGTGAAAATTTGGGCTCACCACTTTTTCACTGGTTTAAAATTGAGATCTGTTTTAGCATATACATCTGACTTAACGTTATGGTTTAAAATAAAGCTAAGTATATTACACTAACTATATGCAATATAAAAATACCTGCACTATATTTACTATCTGAAAAGAAGTGTTTTTTCTTCTGTTAATGTAAGCTTTCCTCCCATTTGGTACAGTGTCCCCCGGAACTTTAAGACAAGAGAGAACTACACCTATTCTGCAGAGAGATAAAAGAGAAAGGCTGAAGGCACAGGAAGTGTGCATTGGGGGTAGGGACAATTGGCAGGTGACCCCCCCCCCCCCACACACACACACATACACTGCAGCAGGACCTAAAAGCTAGAAGGCAGAGAAAAATATAGGTAGGCCTCAACTTACAACCACAATTGAGCCCAGAATTTATGTTGTTAAGTGAGAAATTTGTTAAGTGAGTTTTGCCGCATTTTATGACTTTTCTTTCCACATTTGTTAACTAAATCACTGTAACTGTTAAATAAGTAACACCGTTCTTAAGTGAATCTGGCTTTCCCCATTGACTTTGCTTGTCAGATGGTCGCAAAAAGGGGATCACATGACCCTGGAACACTGCCCACCATCATCAATGTGAGTCAGTTGTCAAGCATCTGAATGCAAACCATGTGACCATGAGGATGCTACAATGGTCATAAGTGTGAAAAATGGTCCCAAGTCACTCTTTTCCACTTTTTTATAACTTTGAACAGTCACTAAATGAACTGTTGTAAGTCGAGGATTACCTGTACAGGCTCAACTGTAAGCAATTTAAAGACCATTAAACTGGGTTAACATTAATAGCATTCTTAGTCTCCAAAGGAGAAGGCTACAGAAAGAACTGTGAATAAGTAGTCTTTGACTTACAACTGGTTACTTAACTGTTTGCAGCGTCCTACGGTCATATGACCATGGTTTACATTTTTGCCAGAAAATGGCATTTATTTCCGGTTTCCCGTGGAAAGTCACACCATCACAAATAGTGGGTTTGCAGTTTTTTATTTTCAGTGTTTGCTTAATAACCACCACCAAAAGAGATTGTGAAATTCGGTTGGTCACATGATGAGCCACTATACAACATCACAATTTGCAACCATAATGGCCAGACTCATCTGTTGAGGATTACAACTGTAAATTGAGGATTACCTATAACTATTTTATTGTTAAGAAAGATAAGCAAGATATGAACACAATGGCAAAGGACATTTGTAACCTTGCTAAGTGCTCTACACAATATCCTCGTCAGTTATAGATACTATTAAATGTCAATAGGCAGTCTATGGGGATTCTCAGTCATGGTTATCATGATTATCCCAAAGGTGCTTTTTTTCAAGAGCCAACTGGACTTTATGGTTGTTGTTTGTTTGTTTGTTTGTTTGTTTTTGGAAGACATTTCACTTCTCATCCAAGAAGCTTCTTGAGCTCTAACTGGATGGTGGGGAAAGATTTATACTCCTTGCAGATAGCTGGTCATTTGCATTCTTTTAGCATTGTTTTGAAGTCCACATTTTGGACAGAGAGGACCGCTGGTTTGAAAGAGGGGCCAAAGAAACCATCTATGTCAAAATTGGACAGCCCTCTCTCAACAAAGGGGGAAGGATACGACATCATCTATCTCCAGTCTACAACACAGTCCTTTCAACAGTTTCAAAAAGGCTCCACACCCAGTTGCACCACTGAGGTAACCCTGAGGACACAGATCAACCTTAAGGAGGCCTTAATGACTCACTAAAAAAATACAAATGACCAGCTGTCTGCAAGGAGTATAAATCCTTCCATTCCCCACCATCCAATCAAAGCTGAAGAAACTTATTGGATGAAAAGCTAAACGTCTTCAAAGAAAAACCAGAAAGCCCAGTTGCCTCTTGAAAAAGCACCTTTGGGATATTGATAGGCAGATATTTTTGTATATTACGCTTAATATATTGGGAGAGTATTGTCTGTATAATAAACTTACCTGTAAATATAAGAGAAAAAATATTCGGACTACACTTCATACCATATTTTAAGTACAACGTGGCCAGAAGGTAGAAGAAACTGAAATATTTGATTAAATGGTGGGGAGTGAAGTCAGCTTTATTTAGTTTGATTTAGAAGTTATGTTCAAAGAACTTCAGTGTTTTTCTTAGAAATTATTTTTACTGGTGTACTTGTAAATATTTTAAAACACAATAGCTCAATAGGGTCCACTTCTCTTACATTATTTAGATTTATGAAGGAGAGGTAGGATAGAATGAAGGCAGGGGGAACTCTTAGCATACTAATTTTAGCATGTCTGAAGAGCCGTGTACATAAATATATATCTAGGCAGAATTTTGTTTTACTGTTAAATATGTTCAAGTATTGAAACACAGCAAAAAAGTGAAAGAATGAATAATTAATTAGGCTCTCCTATTCCGGCCTTTAATATTTTGTGTGTGGTTGTATTTAAGATGTGGTTGGAGAGTTGCTTCTATTTTTATTTGGTTTACTTATTTAGAAAATCTGCATGGCCTTCCAACTCACAGCAACCTTGGGCAGCTTAATTTCTATCACAGGCTAAAAGTTTATACACAAAATAAATGTACCTCTTCTAGTTCTTATGAACAGGGATTTATCTGCAACATTCCCATCCATAATCCTGAAAAAGAAGCTATTCCAAAATGTTCTGGGATGCAGCAATGCCAGGAATTGTTTTGGAAGAGGGGGGATTGTGATTTAGGTCTCTCAGATATAAAATATTCATATGACTGTAAGGAATGTTCACAACTAAAGAATAAAAATAGTCAGCCACATGTTCAGACTGGATTTGGCCTTTTTATCCACCTATTGTGTTCTTCTCAAGGACCTGGGATAGGCAGATGTGGATGACCCAAACGCAGAACAGGAAATAACGAACTCACTGTGGCCCTCTCACCATGGCCATCTCACCACCGCCAACTTGCTGTAGGACAACTCGCCATAGCCAACTGATTGTGGGACAATTTGCTGGACAATTTATCAATTCAATTTAATTATTTAAAATAAATAAACAATTATTTAAATGTTTGACATTCAGATTTCATTTTGTCCCTCCTTTTGCATCCTTTCTTCAATTATTCTATTCCACCATTTCTTTGATATCAGTGTAATCAATTTTGTCCTGCAGCGAGTTGGCTGTGGTGAATTGGCTATGGCAAGTTGACCATGATCAGTTGGCCTTGGTGAGTTGGCTGCAGCGAATTGTCATAGACCCCCTAAAGGTGCTTTTTCAAAAGGCAACTGGACTTTCTTTCTTTGTTTTTCCTTGAAGTTGTTTCGCTTCTCATCCAAGAAGTAAATCGGAGCTGAAGGAACTGAAGAAGCTTCTTGGATGAGAAATGAAATGTCTTCAAGAAAAAACAAAGACAAAACAAACATTTCCTTTTGAAGAAGCATCTTTATGACAACCTTGACCTGGATGACTGAGAATCTTCATAGACAAGTAGATGTGGGTATCTGATGGTTTTAGAATGTAAGCTATTCCCAGTAAAGCTCCCTCTTGCAATTGATGGATGGCGAGTCTGTCAACGCCAATAGTGTTCAAGTAGTGTTCCAGTTGTTTGGGGATTTCTATTATTCTGCAAAAGCCAAGACTTGATAAGTGATTCATTTCAATTTATTTGATAGCTTTATTCAATTCATCCCAGTGACATAAAAATTAATAAGCAATACAGGGCATCTTTAATAAGCGTATCTTAGGGCCAGATGACATTCATAGAGAGAAGAGTTATATCAGAGATCATGTCAGGATAGTTGTCACCTGGTATGTCCACAAAACTCTGGCATGCCTCATTTGCAATTCTCAGCAACCAACACATCCAAAATTACTTTTGTTTGCAGATGAGAAATGTCCAGCTTTATCAGATGGGATGCTTGCATCAGATGAACAGATGTCTCTGTCAAGCTCATATGTAGAACATGAGATTGAGGACTTAGACCCATTTTTTCCCTCACCATCTAGTCCTCAATAATATATTTATACTAGGATGCTCAACTTGGTGGTCTTTAGTTATGTAGAATTTCAGTTCCCAAATATTCCAGTTAGTGCGATTTGTGGCTGAGAATTGTGAGAGGATTAAACGTAGCATCTCTGGAACACGTAAACATGGTTGAGCTTTGGCTCCTCCACATGTACCTAATACACTTGCCAACAGACCCAATGGTGATGAATACTGGACAAATTCAGTGGAATTTTAGCAGCAAGTCCCATGGCCCTCCTTCCCATAAAAGGAGTCACAAAATGATATATGTTGGGGAAAACCAAGAGAAAATCTTCCTCTTGCACAATACTTCAGCTCTGCCATCCAGAAAACCTGCTAAGTTACAAATGAAGAACTGACATTCCTCTTTATCCCATGAACTTGTAGAAATTACTACTATTAAAGTAGTATTTTCAAAGAGATGTGGAATACAGAAGAGATATTAGTCAGGATACCCAAGACCAGACCAGATAAAAACAGAAAATGTTCTCCTTGAGTTGTTTTGACAAAATGATAGCCAAACTTCTAATATGAGTTGGAGGGGAGAAAAAGAATTTTTCCATTTTGCAGTGGTTCTCCTCTTATCTCTCCGACCGGTCGCAGTGGGTGTTGGCAGGGGGGCAGAGGTCAAGGCATCTCGTTTGTGGGGTGCTGTGGTGGTCGGTCCTCTCGCCCCTTCTGTTCAACATTTATGTGAAGCCGCTGGGTGAGATCATCCGTGGCTTTGGGGTAGAGTTCCATCAGTACACTGATGATACTCAGCTGTACATCTCCACCCCAGGCCATCCCAACGATGCCCTTGAAGTGATGTCTCGGTGTCTGGAGGCCGTGCAGATCTGGATGGGGAGTAACAGGCTTGAACTCAACCCTTCCAAGACCGAGTGGCTGTGGCTTCCGGCGTCCCAATATAGCCAGCTGGTGCCATATGGGGGTGAGTTCTTGGCCCCCAAGGAGAGGGCTTGCAACTTGGGCGTCCTCCTGGATGCATGGCTGTCTTTAGAAGAGCATATGACAGCCATGGCCAGGGGGGCTTTTCATCAGGTCCGCCTGATTCACCAGTTGCATCCCTTTCTGGATTGGGACTCCTTACGCACAGTCACTCAGGCACTCGTCACTTCCCACCTGGACTACTGCAATGTTCTCTACATGGGGCTCCCATTGAGGAGCACCCGGAGGCTCCAACTGGTGTAGAATGCAGCCGCGTGGGGGATTATGGGAGCGAGGGGGTGCTCCCATGTGATGCCTCTCCTGCGTGAGCTGCATTGGCTTCCAGTGGTCTTCCAGGTGCACTTCAAGGTGTTGGTTACCACCTTTAAAGCGCTCCATGGCATAGGACCTGGATATTTGCGGGACCGCCTTCTGCCACTGAAAGCCCCCCACCGACCAGTACGCTCCCACAGAGAGGGACTCCTCAGGGTGCTGTCAGCCAGGCAATGTCGGCTGGCGACCCCCAGGGGGAGAACCTTCTCTGTGGCAGCACCTGCCCTCTGGAACAATCTGCCCCTAGAGATACGAAGGATATCAGATCTCCAGGCCTTTCGCTGTGCCCTAAAATCTTTTCTTTTCCATCAAGCAGGGCTGGCGTGACCCCCCCCTTTTTTAACCTCTTTTAAACTTTTAACCTACTTTAACCTTTTAGTTTTAAAGTGTTAATGGGTTTTAGGTTGGGATATTTTAAAATTTCAGGGCAAATTTGTGTAATTCTTTTAATAATTTTTAGATTTTGTATGGATATATTTTTATTCTTGGCTGTTCACCGCCCTGAGTCCAGCAGGAGAAGGGTGGTATATAAATTGAATATAATTAATTAATTAATTAATTAAATTATAAAGCTCTGGAAGATATGGGAAGAAAAAAAAAGGAAAGATGAGGAAAGTCACAAATATCCTGAGTGAGGAAGAACATTCCAATCCAAAGAGGAAAGAGTACCCTGTTTCCCCCAAAATAAGATGTCCCTTGATAATAAGCCCAATCAGGCTTTTGAGTGCATGGTAATAAGGCCAAGCGCTTATTTCAGGGTTCAAAAAAAATATAAGACAGGGTCTTATTTTCGGAGAAACACAGTAGCAAAATCACAGGTATCCCAAGATCATTCACAGATAATCCTTAACTTACAACCATTAATTTAGCAACTGTTCAAAGTTACAATGGCATTGCAAAAAAATGACCTATGACATTCCTTGCACTTATGACTGTGGCAGCATTCTCATAGTCCAATGATTAAAATTTGGGTGCTTGGCAACCAAGCACATATTTGCAACAGTTGCAGTATCCTGGTGTCATGTGATCACCTTCCCAGACAGCTTCTGACAAGCAAATACAATAGGAGAAGATGGATTCACTTAACAACTGCTGCAATTTGATTAACATCTGCGGCAAAAAAAAGTTCATGAAATCAGCTATGACACTCTGGAAATGGTTCCAAAGGGGGGGGGGGGGTAAGGGAAGCATATCCTGCTTAATACAGGGTATGCTAAAGCTCTTCAGACAGATGGTATTCAAGGATCTCAAGTGAAGAGAAACATGCCACTTCATGGGGTAACCTATTTCATTGTTACCATTAGGAAATTCCTCTTCACATTCGACTTAAATCTACTTCCCAGTTGTTTCAATCCACTGGTCCTGGTCCAGAGTAATGGAGAACAAATTCACTTTCTCCTATCTGTAGGATAATATATCTGTAAATACATACAACTTATATATTTACCATTTTCTTTGCTACCTCCTCTTGTGGCTCAAGGCTGATATATTTTCTTCTTCAGGATAAGCATAACTAGCTCTTTTTAGTTGCTCCTGTTATGACTTGGCTTTCAGTTCCTCACACCATCTTAGCAGACTTCTTCTGAATTTTCTCCGATTTGTTAATGTCTTTTTTGTTAAGAATTTGCAGCAACCTAACCAGCACACAAGTAAATAATTCAGCAGGATTCATTTATGTAAGAAACTTCTTAATATACAATACCATACCGCAGAAGGCAGAACCAGAACTCAGAATCCAGAAGCACAGAATCAATAATCACAGAAACTATATAATACAGAGGCACTCATCTATATATAGATCAGTGAGCCTAAGCCACGCCCAGGCTGACCTGTTACCATTGGCTGGCCTATTACCATGTCTATCCCAATTTATGAATTCTCACACACAGACATTTTTCAAACTATAACACCCTGAGATGGACATGGCACCCTAAAGGAGGCCTTTAA
Organism: Masticophis lateralis; assembly: GCA_030761175.1. NCBI lineage: Eukaryota > Metazoa > Chordata > Lepidosauria > Squamata > Colubridae > Masticophis > Masticophis lateralis. The sequence continues at coordinate 333,493,559 of JAUDYJ010000001.1, forward strand.
AAAATCAGAATGGAAGGGACAATTATCACTCCCTGTGATCTGATTCTGTGCCCCTGTTAATACATTCGAAAATAGCATTTGCCTTTTAGCAACTGCATCACACTGTTAGGTTCATATTCAAAACAAAAACCTACAAATCTGTAAAGAAGGTATCTGAAATGCAGGGAGCTGGACACAACACAGGAATGGTAATATATTAACCTGCCCTACATTTAGAAGCTCCAAGGCTGAGATATTTCAAGCATCATCTCACACAGATCTCTGGGAGCAGTGGGGTTGAGGAAATGAGGGTTATTTGAGCCTGCTGTTCTAAGGTGAAGATTCTGACTCAGTGACGAAGTATCTCACAAACATTAGCCATAATGAGACTAATTTAATTTTGGCTTAATATAGTGCATGAATGAAGTTGTTAAAATTTGTATACTATGGTTTATTCATTTCTGTAGCACATTCATTTCTGTAACACAATATAGCACATTGTGTTAATCAGGCCATATACTAATCAGGCTTAACTAAATATGTTAAGCCATATTTAGTTTCAGTAGAAGAGAATGTATGTACATCAGGATTGAATTGTGGGGCCCTTGGTTTTCTGAGCTTGGTTTTTTCTTGGAGACATTTCATTACCCAGCTAGATAATACCATCAGTTCTAGAAAGGGATGGGATTTGCTCTCTGTTTATCTGAAAGTAGCTTGCCCTGTCATTATTGGTTGGAGTTTTATTTTCTTCTTAGTAGTTCCTTGGGGCTAAGTTTAACTGTTTGATTGTTGATGTGGTATTAATCCTGATATTTATTTCTGCTTATTTGAGTATTGATTAGTTTACCTATTAGGGCATAGCAGCCAGAGGTGAAATGCTCCCAGTTTGGACAGGATAACCTGATCCGGTAGCGATGGCGGCAGGTGGTTTGAAGAACCGGTAGCAAAAATCCTGCAAGGTGTGACTTGAATGGACAGGGAGAGGACTTACCTGAGCAACTTGCAACCTTCCCTGCTGGTTTCTTCCTGCTGGCTTCTCCCGCTTTGCACATGCAAAGCCAATAGGGACAGTTGCCAATGGCAATCACATGACTGTAAAACCCTGAAAATATCTTTAATGTGTGCTGGCTACAAAGTGCCCAGATTTCAATAAAGTGACTATGGGAGTTCTGGAATCACCAGAAGTTGAGGACCAGTCATAAGCACAACTTGTTCAACACCATCATAAGTTTGAATACTTGCTGAAGAGGGTTTTTGCTAATGTAGAACTAACTGTAGTTCAGTTGTCTGCTGCCAGATCAGATCTGTACAAAGAAGCATTCAGTGTTCCGATATTCTTGCATATTCCCAAATCCAGCTGCCATAGATGTCTCCATGGTTTAACACAACATGGTTTAACACAACAACATAATTGGTAGCTGGATTGTCTCCTGAATCCTGCTAAAGGAAATTATGAATAACCAATACTTATGTATTATATTATTGCTGGAAATCTATAGTAAGATACTAAAGGAACTGCCTGACTACTCAAAATTACAATTTGTGGATATGTAGAAACCCCCTGGGTCCAAATATGAGTAGGGCATCTGGTTTTGTAAGGCTGGCATGGACACTCATCCATTCATACAAAGTGAATTCAAGATGAAAATTGCAAATTATGTTAGCACCTTGGACAGCACCATTAGAGGACAGCCTGGCTGAAGTATTTCCCTCTTGAGAAATACCCCAGCCAAGAATCAAGATTTTCCAGTTCTTCCTGCAATTCTTAAGGGCCCCTGACTGCAGGACACCTCAATTAAGGTCTGATAAAATTGAAATATAGTTTTTGGGAAAGTGATGGAGATTTAGCTTTTTGGATTAATGCAAGAGCTGAGTGAAAATATAGCTAGTTTACCTGAATCCCTGAGGCTCCCCTGCCCACCATGCCCAGCTGAGCAGCACGATCATCAGAGGCTTTTTTTTTTAACTTTAAAAGCATTTTTTCTACAACCTCTTCCGACGAAAAAATGCTTTTAAAAGTTTTTTTAAAAAAGCCTCTGATGATCGCGCGGCACAGCTGGGATCGTCAGAGGCTTTTCAAAGCATTTTTTTCTGCAATGTCTTGGCCAAAGAGGTGGTAAAAAATGCTTTGAAAAGTCTCTGACGATCCCAGCTGAGTTGCCTGATCGTCAGAGACATTTTTTAAAAAGCCTCTCTGATGACCCCAGCTGTGTTGCCTGATCGGCAGAGGCTTTTCATAGCATTAGAAAAAATGCTTTGAAAAGTTCTTTTTTTAAAAAAAGTTGGCCACGCCCACCCAGTAACATTACCCACCACCACCAAGCCATGCCCACAAAACCAGTAGTAACAAATTTTACATTTCATCCCTGATAGCAGCATTATTCAAATCTAGTCACTGTGATTTGTAAACATGGTATATGGTTTTGTATAAATTCAACCAACTTGGGTATAGACAGCACAGCACAATTACATAAACCATGGTTTTATGGAAAACACATACTGAAATTAAAAGGTACACAAGGCACTTTCATTTGTTTGAAAAGCTTTTCCATGTTGGCATCCCCAGATGTACTGTACTAGGAATACAGAGCCCCAAAACCTAAGCTAACATGTCCCAAATTTAACTGGCACCAGCCCAGGGAACATAGCATTTATGATATTAAAGGGAGGAACTAGAGCAGAAGAATGAAGCTGTCCCTATACATTATCGTACATCTCTGCTTTTTTCTTCTCGCTGTTAATTTATCATGCTAACCACAACAGTTTGGTCCAAAGGTGCTTTTTCAGGAGGCAACTGGACATTCTTGTTTTTGTCTTTTAAAGATGTTTTGCTTCTCATCCAAGAAGCTTCTTCAGCTCTGACAGGATAGTGGGATATCCTGTCAGAGCTAAAGAAGCTTCTTGGATGAGAAGTGAAATGTCTTTACGAGTCCATTGCTTAGCAACAGTATCTTAGTCCCAATTGCCCTCATAACCTGAGGACTATCTCTAGGCAAAGAGCCCGGCTTGGTCTGCATTACCTTCAGGGATTGGAGATGATAACATCTCAGCTGAACATATTGAATTACATTTTTAAAAATTATGATTCGATTCACTTTAATTAATTTCAGAACTCTGAAGACTATCTCTACTTATGCTTTTCAGAAAAGGCAGATCAAGCATTTTGCCACTAATTCCAGAATAGACTTCTGGTAATTATCCTTTTTCTTTTTCTTTTCTTTTTTTCAACTAGGCAGAAACAAAGACAATGGAAAGACCTGGTCTTGGACCACAAAACCCTTCGGCTGGTTTTCAAAGGCCCCTTTCATGGAAATTAATTACTGTACTTCAAGGAGACCGGATAGCTGCCCTCCCCCATCCAGACTCACTGTATTATATGAAGGAGACAAATCAGACTCTGCCTAGAGCTACAAACCAAACTGCCTTCAGGGGTTCCAGCAATTCTTTTCTCTCTCTGCAGCAACAACCTTTATGGGTCTCTTGATTCCAATGTTCTTATCTCAGCATTCTGTGTCTGAATCTTTTAGATAAGAGAGAGACACTTATAGTTTTGGCACAGTAAAGCCAAACCCCACCCCCACCCCATTTGAACTGCTCTATAAAAATTGATCAGGGATGAAGTTGATTGCAAAGACCTGCTATAAAACAACTCTGAGCCTAGATTCTCTTTGGCATAAAACAGTATTTGGTGAAAAAAAGTATATATATATTTTTCTTCTAGGGCAATGTAGTACAGAAGAGATTGTGAAAAGACTATTCGGTTTTGCAAATGTAACAATTTGCTAAACTGTGACTAGGAGGGAATATTATCCTTCCATCCTGAGAAGCCAAAAGCCAACTTTGAGAGCCAATCCTTTGCAGCACTGCATAGAATTCAAAATTCTTAACACTCATAAACTGTGGGATTTTCTCAATCTGGCGGTCAGTGGGCAGTAAGGGAATATAATAGCTTTTGGGACTCTGACTCAGAACACCCAAGGCGTCCCCTCCCTCTCGCCCATTCCTCCTATCTCCCATTGCTGAAAGAGGCAGAATGTTTTCAGCTATAGGATGGTTAATGGAATGAACTTATTGTCTACTTAGGGTAAGGGATAGGAACCTGTCCCATCCCAGATATTGCTTAACTGTGATTCCCAGCATCCTTCACTGTTAGCATGGCACTGCTGGAGGTTATTGATATATTGAATTTGCATCCAGTCTCTTATTTAAGAGCTCAGGGTGACTTAAATGAAAGAGACAACCCTCCTGCTGCTGCATCTATAAGCAACCATTCAAAGCAAATTGAATTGAAAGATGATGCCTGTCCCTATACTATTAGGTGAGCTCTGTTGTGGACACTTGATCATGGATCATTTTGGTCCATGTCAAGCACTTTAAAGATTACACTCCAACATCTGGGTCTCAGTAACATCTGGAGGATCACTATCATGCCCCCATCGGAGCCTGAATCTGTTGAGGAGGATGAGCCAGAGCTGGGGCCAATGGAGATTGAGGGGGCGGCCTCATTGGCTTCAGAAGAACACAGGGAGAAGCAGAAACAGGAAGCCCCAGGCCCTTCAGGCTTGGGACAGCTTGCTAGCAGGGAACTCATTGCATTGTTTCTTTGCCTCACTGGACTTCTTGCTTTGAAGCCATTGTGCTAACAGCATTTTGCTGGACTACTCGCAGTCAGAGGCTGCTGTGTGTGAGAGAGCGAGCACTTTGCTCCAGGACTTGCCATAAATGAGGGAGCGTTTGGGGGAAAGTTGGAGCAATAAAGGAGAGTTTGATCTATTAGCTGGTCGTGTTGCCTCTGTGCCTTGCCCCAGGTCATCACAATCATGAGATTCCTGGAAAGCTTAAAACAGAGACTGAATCATGCCATAAAGCAAGTCTGCAGTCACTTTGGGGGAGAACTTCTAAGATAGCCTCCTCCTATCCAGAAAGAGAAGATTCAACCAGTGTAATGGCACTATTCCAGATCTTCATCTTCAGTCACATGCATCTCAGATAGTACAACCAGACAGCTGCTCCCACTATTCTATGAATTGCATATGCAAAAGTACTGTAACAATATCAAAAGTACTCTGACAACATGTATCTGACCTAGATACATTCAAGAAAATGAGGACAGAGATACCATTATGCTATGTTGCTCAGGTATCTTCTGTTCTGTCCCCGTCTCACACACGCACCCCCACAGACAGCCCGGAGTTAATAAGACATACGACAGAGACTTTGAAGATAAAGCTGGCAGCAACCCAGTGGCTGGCTGCCAATTTAGACTTCACTTACACAAAACAAAGATAAGTCCACAAGCCTTCCGATAAGGCAAAGTTCCAGCAATATAAGAATTAATCCGAATGCAATCCAGTTAAGCAGGCATAGTTTCAGCAACACAGAGTCCATGGATGATTTCTAGTTTTTTGCTCGTCACAAACTGAGCCGGCCACCACACCCACATTTATACCCTGTGGGGTATGGTCCAGTGACTCAGCTAATCTCTGGCACACCTCCTCCTCTGCTGCGCACACTTCTCCCTGCGCTGCTGTTGAGGATCCAGCCAGCACTTATCTCGTTTGTCGCTGTCCACCTGTGGCTGTGGGGACGTGCTTGGCTCTGGGCCTATCTCTTGGCCTTCGGTGTCCTCCGGAGGCATTGCCAGAGAGGAGGGTCCTGGAGAGGGAGGCCTTGCCAACTCCTCTCCATCACTCTCAAGAGTCTGCATCTGTTGATAGCCCAGGCTCAGGCAACAGAGCCACAACATCTTCATTTCTGAACCTTCAAGGTTCAGAAACCCTAAGCAGGTTCAACACAGTATGTGTTAGTGTTCTTTAGCACTGATTGTGCTTGTAGAAACTACAACCAATCTAAGCTGTGTCTATATTTCCCAAGGTTGGTCAACAGGAATACAACTCAGAATGATGCACTTCTCTCTTCTGGCTCATTTTCTTGAACAGATGGTTTAGCAGTGTGTTGGTGGGTGGCTCAATTCCTGTATTTACCTAGGCAACTTACACAATTTTAATTTTAGCCTAGGGCTAAAAGTAGGCATTAAGTAGATGGCCCACAACATATGCTACAATACCTTATGCATCATCCCGTAAGTCTGGCAGCTGCCCACTATACTATTTGTTTACACCATTGTCCTATCATGATCTGATTTTCATCAAAAGCCTCACTCAGGCAATGGAAAGCCTTGTTGAAAGCCACTCAGAGTGAGTCAGCAACCCTAATTGCCAGCAGAAGCTTCACAGGCCCATGATGAACAACCTGCAATACTACATCACAACAGATGTTTCTGATCACGAGTGAGCTACAGCAAGCATGGAGCAAGCTGGGGAAATGTGGAAATGTGAGGATCTGCCTGACGTGCCAGTTTTTTTCCAAATGCTATTTTTTTCCCTTAAATATGCACCAAATAGAATTACCATACTTTTCAGAGTATAAGACGCACTCCCCCCCCCTTCCAAAAGAGGGTGGAAATGTTGGTGCCACCGAATACAGCCACTTTTGGCCTTCCCAAAACCCTCCCCCTCGTGTCACATTTTTGTGAAAAATGGACCCGTTTTTCACAAAAACAGGACATGCAGAGGTTTTGGGAGGCCTGCAGAGTGCTCCTGGGGACTGGGAAAGGCAAAAACCCCTGTTTTTGAAAAAAAAGTGCCTATTTTTCACAAAAAAGGATGTGTAGAGGCTTTGGAAGGCCTGCAGAGGGCTCCTGTGGGCTGGGGGGGGCAAAAATGGGGCATACAAAGGCTTTGGGGGGCCTACAGAGGGCTCCTGTGGGCTGGGGAGGGCAAAAATGGGGCAAAGGCTTTGGGAGGCCTGCAGAGTGCTCCTGGGGGCTGGGGAGGGCAAAAACGGGGCACCTAGAGGCTTTGGGAGGCCTGCAGAGGGCTCCTGGGGGCTGGGGAGGGCAAAAACGGGGCACCTAGAGGCTTTGGGAGGCCTGCAGAGGGCTCCTGGGGGCTGGGGAGGGCAAAAACAGGGTGCGCAGGGGCTTTGGGGGGCCTGCAGAGGGCTCCTGGGGGCTGGGGAGGGCAAAAACACCCCCATTTTTGCAAAAAATGGACCAGTTTTGGCCTCCCAAACCCCAAATGCATCGCATTTTTGCCCTCCTCAGCCCCTAGGAGCACTCTGCAGGCCTCTCAAACCCTCTGTGTGCCCCATTTTTGAAAAAAAAAATGAGACGTGCAGAGGGTTTGGGAGGCCTGCAGAGTGCTCCTGGGAGCTGGAGAGGGCAAAACCTTTTTTTTTCTTGCTTACCTCTTCAAAATCTTGGTGCATCTTATACACCTTATACAGCTTGGTGCATCTTATTGTCCAAAAAATACGGTCGTTACAAAAGGCCATAGATATCCTTTCTCACCTATCCCATTTTTCATAAGCAAAACCATGGGAAACTCTTAATGGGCATACTTGCAACAAAGCAACAACTCCATAGACACGAAAGACACCCAGCCAGAAAGAAGTTATTGGTTCAAGTTATTGAGAAGTGGCCAATTTTCTCTAAGAACTCAAGGCTTTCTTTTAAGCAGGTATAGCTATAAGTGGATACTGGTACCAGTTATCTGACACAATCCCAATGATTTTATAGGCACCGATTTGCCTGTGAAAAGGTATTCTGGTGCCCACCAATGCCTCTGGTTCATCTATTTCATTTTGATTACCTTTTATTTAATAAAAAATGAAAAATGATTTCCAGTGGCTTTTGCTCTTCAGATACACTCTGACTAAATAAACAAGCAAACAAAGAAACAAGCATAGCTGTAGTAAAATGAACTATAACAGGTATCAGAGCATATGAACATGCATAGTAATGCATATTCTGGATGACTGTTCCATGCAAATGCAACCATTGATTAGAAGTTCTGAATCATAGAAGTAAATGGACAAGACCCAACTTCATGTTGCTTTGTTTGAGGAAGTGAAAAGAAGATGACAGAACTGTTGGCAATAAGCTTTTTTCATAGCAAAAAAGAGTATAGCAACAAAATTAGCCATTCAGTAGTTGTAGTGCTTGAAGGAAACACACGGGATCCCAGACCAGGTTTCTACTTATTATTCATATTTATATGTCCATCCATCTCATAGGGGGTGACTCTGGATGGCATACAACTATCTGATAAAACAATAAATATAGAATAATCATAACTGAAAAGCATTATAAATTATTAAGAAACACTGCAAATGATAAAAGCAGAACTAAACAAGATAACGAAAGTAAACAATTAACTGTGTGAGTAGATTAAATTTATTAACTGATGGTCAAAGCAGAGATTTGAGTAGGTGAAAAAAAAACAGGGCAACACCAGCAAGTTTGATCACTATTCATTTTTACAGGGATTACCTAATCATGCTGTTGCGATAATTTCTCTTACCCGTACCCAATCCCAAGGTAAACTAGCTATATTTTCACTCAGCTCTTGCATTAATCCAAAAAGCTAAATCTCCATCACTTTCCCAAAAACTATATTTCAATTTTATCAGACCTTAATTGAGGTGTCCTGCAGTCAGGGGCCCTTAAGAATTGCAGGAAGAACTGGAAAATCTTGATTCTTGGCTGGGGATATTTCTCAAGAGGGAAATACTTCAGCCAGGCTGTCCTCTAATGGTGCTGTCCAAGGTGCTAACATAATTTGCAATTTTCATCTTGAATTCACTTTGTATGAATGGATGAGTGTCCATGCCAGCCTTACAAAACCAGATGCCCTACTCATATTTGGACCCAGGGGGTTTCTACATATCCACAAATTGTAATTTTGAGTAGTCAGGCAGTTCCTTTAGTATCTTACTATAGATTTCCAGCAATAATATAATACATAAGTATTGGTTATTCATAATTTCCTTTAGCAGGATTCAGGAGACAATCCAGCTACCAATTATGTTGTTGTGTTAAACCATGTTGTGTTAAACCATGGAGACATCTATGGCAGCTGGATTTGGGAATATGCAAGAATATCGGAACACTGAATGCTTCTTTGTACAGATCTAATGTGGCAGCAGACAACTGAACTACAGTTAGTTCTACATTAGCAAAAACCCTCTTCAGCAAGTATTCAAACTTATGATGGTGTTGTGCTTATGACTGGTACTCAACTTCTAGTGATTCCAGAACTCCCATAGTCACTTTATTGAAATCTGGGCACTTTGTAGCCAGCACACATTAAAGATATTTTCAGGGTTTTACAGTCATGTGATTGCCATTGGCAACTGTCCCTATTGGCTTTGCATGTGCAAAGCGGGAGAAGCCAGCAGGGAGAAGCCAGCAGGGAAAGTTGCAAGTTGCTCAGGTAAGTCCTCTCCCTGTCCATTCAAGTCACACCTTGCAGGCCAACTGCACACCTTCATACACTTCCCACCATCTGGCAACAGCCACTTACCTGCCAGCCAGCCTGCTTGCAAACTGCCTGGGGCTTGAAACTTCCTGCCAGCTTCTCCATGGTCTTTGACTGTTGGAAACCAGTGTGAAGTTGAAAGGAGATTGTTTAATGACCTATGATCCTTGCTTAACAACAATAATGCAGACTGAAGGGATTGTTATCACTAAGCAATGAGGTCATATGACATTACACTTTACAATCCCATCACTCAGAGATGAAAATTACAGTCCCAATTTCCATCATAACTCAAGGATTATCTATATACTGTTTAAATTATCTGCTTAGAAACATAGTATATGCAAGTTCCAAGATATGCAATGGTTCCTCTTTATGTTCTAAAATGTATTTTTAAAAATTTAAATGTATTTAGCGTAAGGACATCAAAAACTTATGAGAGATTTGAATATTTAATTAAAAAATCATAACCTTTATCATAATCTTTATTCAGACCTTTACAAATTTCTGTTGTGGAATAACAAATACTATTTAAATACTCGTTGTAGAAAGCTGTATTTATCTTCAGAAAGGAATGAAGAAGGGATTGGTTGATTCAATCTGACTTTTTAGTATCATCTTCATGGTTCAGAAATTAATAAAGAAACTCCTTTGTCCAAATTATAGATGCTTTAAAAACGCCAAGGCAAAGGCTCAAATCCCTGGTTGAAAAAAATAATTCTATTGTCACAGAACTAGAGTTGGGACACACATAACCACAATCCTCTCACTTTATAGCATGTCTTCTAAGCTTATGTTCTCTCACTTTATCTTCTCTAGATAACTGCAGAGTGCCTCCATCTATAATATACTCAGCAAAGATCTGTTAGCTTCTCATATGCATGATCTAATTAACTCAAAAATACACCTAAATAGTATTTCTTACAGGTAAAGGCCACAGACTTCACACAACTCACAATTCTTCACTAAGCTAAGCAACTTAATAGCAATAGGTTGCTATTAACAATTTCAAGTTATCTGCCAATCCATCTGGCTAATTTGTGCTTGTTTGTTTAGCAAAGGAGGCAGTGACTATTATTCTCGCAAAAATAACAACAAAGGTGTTGCTGACAAACTAGAAGAATATCTTGACCAGAAGAGACATAGGATTATTTGTGTGCTTCATTAGAATTAGTACCTGTAACTATGCCAGTAGGTAAGAGAGACAGAAGCTTCAACTGTCTTAGTTTAAACTGCATTCAAGTTTCATTTTTTAATGTAATGACATAGAAGGGACCTCAGAAGAAAACAAGTGTGCAACACCACCTGTATTTGCATGTGATCTCTCATGCATGGAATTTGTCATGTGCATATAATCACCTACACAGATTCTGCATTTTGCAGGCTACATTCACATGCAGCGAAAGACATACAGGCTTCCAACTTTCTCTGGAGAAAACAATCCCAAATTGGACAGCTACACAGTAGGGAAGCAGGGAAATGCATAATTACTAGAAAAATGGGCTTCTTCCAGTGGTGAAGATTGCTAAAGAAAGAAAGAAAGCTTCCAATTATTTTTGTCATAGTTGCAAGTTTTGAAATGTTGGAGACAGGGATGTGAGATACTTGAAGCAATGCCTTCTGAGATGAGTTGACAGAATCACATCTTAATATAGTCTTAACTAAACACAATTGAACTCAAATCTCTCATTTCACAAAGCTGTGAGTATCCACTAGTAGGGCTTGTCTTTCAAGCCTACTTCTCCATCATTGCACAAGTATCCTATCCCTCCTCTGGAACTCAACTACTGGTATGAAATTGCTTATGTCATTACAGTCCTGTCTTTTGGAGTGATGCAGTGACCTAGTGGTGGAGTTCTCGCCTCACAATCAGGAGGCTATGAGTTTGATCCTAGGTACAGGCAGATATTTCTCTCTCTGGGCACAATGAGAATATATATGCTAAACAGGAAGGGAATCCAACCAGTAAACACTCTGCTAGCTCCATTCAGTTGCCCAGACTCCACCCTACAAGGGATTATGAGGTTGTTAAAAGATGATAATGGTGATTAGAGCTCTGACTTTTGACAGCCAGTTTGGTCCAGTGGTTAGGGCACCAGGATTGAAACCAGGGGACTGTGAGTTCTAGTCCTGGCTTAGACCCGAGAACCAGCTGGGTGATTTGGGACAGTAACTCTCAGTCCTTGATGTCAGACTTAGGTGACAAACCAGTTGTTACTTCCTATTGCAACCAATGGATCAACATTTAGTTGATACGAAAAAGGACATTCTGCATTTTCAGAAAAAATGCTAGGAAGAAAAAAAGTTAAGAGTCCTGCCTTTTGAATTAACAAATAGGCTCTTCTTTGGGCTTCCTTGAAGACTCAAAAGCTGATTCTTACACTTCAAAAGTACCAAAGAAATTCATACCTTAAAGGCTCATTACTCCAAAAAAATGCCTAGCAACAATAGCTTTTTCTGCAAAAAGATGTCTCAATCAGCATGCATTCAACTTTTCTGTGCTCAAAAATTATTTGTCAACTTCTACTTAAATAAGCAAAATGTTACCCGTATATGTCAGTCTCTCTTTTAAGTATATACTGCAGGTGTTTTGATATGAAACTATGATGATTCTTGAATTAAGGATCAGATACACCATTAGACCTCCTCACCATCATCTCTCTTTAATTGATAATGAGTGTTATCTGTCAGCATATTTAAGTGGTCCAAGTTTTCTCCTCCCTGCAAGTAGCCATTGAAGCATTCATGTCCAATATATAGAAAACAATGCTGTGGGAACTAATAGACATAAACAGAACAAAAAAAAATTATTAAAATTATTTCATTCCAAAAAATTATGTTGCTATCTATCTCATCTTAGAAATTCTATGTGGTTTACAGAAAATTGAAACCAGAAACAAAACACATACTCTGGGTATGATTCAACCAGATTGAACATAGAACATAGAACCCAGAATAATAGAGTTGGAAGGGACCTTGGAGGTCTGCTAGTCCAACTGTCTGCTTGAGCAGGAGACCCTATACCCGTGATGGTGAACCTATGGCACGGGTGCCACAGGTGGCACGTGGAGCCATATTGGTGGGCACGCGAGTGTTGCCCTAGCTCAGCTCCAGCATGCATGCGCGCACCAGCCAACTGATTTTCAGGCCTTCTGGTCCCACTGGAAGTCAGGAAACTGGCTGTTTCCGGCCTCCAGAAGGCCTCTGGGGGGGATGGGGAAGGCTGTTTTTGCCCTCCCCAGGCTCCTAGAAAGCCTCTGGACCCTGAGGAGGGGGAAAAACGGGCCTACCAGGCCCACTGTGCCATCACATGCCAAAAGCAGGAGGAAGTGTGGGGGGTTCAGGTGCGCATGCACAGGAGGGGGGGGATATATTTAATTATGGATGTGGGCACAGGCACCCACAACCCCCCCCTGCTCCCCCCGCTTTTGGCACGCGACGGCAAAAAGGTTAGCCATCACTGCCCTATACCATTTCAGAAAAATAGTTGTCCAGTCTCTTTTTGAAAGCCTCTAGTGATAGAGCATCCCCACTTCTGAAGGTAAGGTGTTCCACTGGTTGATTGTTCTCACCATTAGGAAATTTCTCATTAGTTCTAGGCTGCTTCTCTCCTTGGTTAGTTTTGATCCATTGTTTCTTGTCTTGCCTTCTGGTGCTTTAGAAAATAGGTTGACCTCCTCTTCTTTGTGGCAAACCCTCAAATACTGGAACATGGCTATCCCCTAGTCCTTCTTTTCATTAGATTGGATATACCCAATTCCTGTAGTTGTTCTTTGTAGATTTTAGCCTCCAGCCCCCTAATCCAAAAATTGGAATCTTTGCTGGGGAAACAACTGAAACTTTACACATGATGTGATTTGTCCTCTGCAATGCAAAGCTATTTATTTATATTGATTGACTGACTGACTGACTGACTTAACCAATTTATAGCGCTGTCCATCTTGTAACTATGGGCAAGTAAAAACACATTAAAACAGGTTTTTTAAAAAAATTAGGTGCCTGCACCATAACTCATCATTCTTGATGACTTTGAGAGTCATTTATGTATAACTGTTATTTGGAATCTACCTGGTGGCTATCCTCAGGTTCAGTCCTCACAAGAGGATGGACAACTATGCTCCAGGCTTTAATTTATTCAGTGCCTCTTAAGTGGGGTTCTATGTTACTGCCTTTCAATTACATTTCCCCATTCCCCAATATTAGCAGCCAGGTCCCCTCACCTTCCAAGCAGCGTTGGGCTGCTGGGGGCTCGCAGTGGTTTGGAAGAACCTCTAGCTAAGATTCTGTGCAGTTCAGAGAACGCACAAATCCCACTCCTGGCTGACCCTGCCCAAGCCGCTCCTCCCAGGAATCCCCACGTGGCCCATTTTGGATGCAGGTAAGTGCAGGGCACACATAGAGGCTCAGGGAGGGTGAAAAATGGGCCTAATGGAAGTCTGGGAACAAGCCCATTTCTGGGCTCCAGAACACCTCCGGAGCCCGGGGAGGGCAAAAATCTCCACCACTACCCCACCGTGGTGCAGGAGGCTGACTAGATGATGGCCACACCCACCCAGAAACCTGGCACCCCTTGCTAATTTTTTTAAAGCTCACCCCTGCTTCCAAGCAACCAAATTCAGCAGAACCACATCTCTCTCCTCCTTTCTATCACCTCCTGTCCTCCTTCCACCCTGCAAGCCTGAAGCTCCTCTTGCATTCATTTTGTTGAGACTCCCCTTCTTAATCTTCTTCATCCTTATGCAGTTTGGCCCCCAATATTCCACTTAAAGACATGTCTTAGCCCAACGAATTTGCACAGCACTTACTTAGGATAATGATGCAATCTGCCTGCCACTTAGTTACTAGGAAAAGAGATGATGCCTTGAGACTACTGATATTCAGCCCTGCCCAAGAAGAGGCAGGCTTCATTGGAATTCTAAGAAAATGCATCACCTCTCTTAGCTATTCGCAAACAAAGAGACACCCTATGAAATTAACTCAGTGCTGCTTTCCTTATCTCACCAAATAAGTGTTAACCAATCATTCCTAAGCAACTATCTGTCCCAGAATGCTCAAGGGAAGTCATCATTACAATTAATTTCATGCTACAGTCTCAGCAGGCATTGGCATTTTAGACATACTATCTTGCAGCAATCTGATTTTTATCCAAAGACAATACTTCTTAATGGAGCTGAACATCTGTCGGTGCCAAACTTTTCCAAAATAACGTTCAGGCTGAGGATGGAAGACAAAGAAAGCAACTAGAAGACTGTGGAATTTTCCAGGTTCTCTTCTGAAATTCTAGGAAAGATTATCCAGCCAATTTCTCCCCTGATGTAAAAGTTCTTTTTTAATTCAAAATCAATTTAAATGCAAAGTAACTGAGACAGCTCTTTCAGTATCTATCCGGTATTTTACTATTTGCTGAGAAACACTGGCTCTGCATTCAGTCCTCTACTACAGCAGTCTCCAACCTTGGCAACTTTAAGACTTGTGGACTTCAACTTTTCAGCTTTGCTGGCTGAGGAACTCTGGGAGTTGAAGCCCACAAGTCTTAAAGTTGCCAAGGTTGGAGACGTTTGCTCTACCAGGCCAATTTTGAGATTGACTGTAAATCTCTGGTTGAACTACCTAGCTAAATTTTGAGACTTTCTCATTTACACTCTATTCCTGTTTTCATAATATCTTGCTACACAAGAAGAGAGTAAAACATTACCCAAAGCTCTATTTATAGTTTCATCTTAACTTTTCTTCCCTTCCAGTTCACATTATCTCTGCCTTTTTCCAAAATGTAGCAGTAATTCTAAAAACACTGAGGGATGTTCTGCAGACCCATATGCAGTTTTTTTTTTATGTATCACAATAGTATAATATTTAAAATCCCAGTCTTAAAATATATACAGCTTTTCTAAATTAAGGAACATATATAGGGTTCCTTGAATTCTGACAACAGTGAGAAAAAAGAACCAGACACACACTGATACACAAAACTGTATATGAAATTCTAGAGCAATAACTAAAAAGTGTTGTTGGAAGAAATGTCTATCTGGGTTCAGTTCCAAGTGGGGAAAAAGACACTGGATTCATGGAAGTTGCTTGGAAAGAAGGTTTATTGATGAACAGGATCACATGGCTTGAGTTCCTGAACAGAGAAAAGGGCAGAGATGCTGAGAGTGCCTTGATTTTATGCCCACTGTTGGACTTTGAATTTGAGCTTGTATTCTGATTGGTTGTCAGACTCCCATAGGGCCATGCAGAGGCAACTCCGTAGGCTGTCTCAAGCTTGGTTGAGCCTTGCTGGATAATGCAATCTTCCCAGGTGCCATGTGATGAGTTCTGTAGCTAGAAGGGTAGAGGCAGGAATGAAATCTACTTACCTTCCCAACTGGTTTGGAAGTGCACACTCCTCATGTCATGTACGCGCTTGGACCCTCTGTGCATGCGCACATGATTAAAAAACAGGTTACTTCTTGGTTAAAACCAGGAAGTAAAGACGACCAGGCGGGTGGGCGGAGTCTCGTGCTGCTATCGCTACTGGTTCTCCGAACCACCAGCCAGCATCACTACCAGTTCGGCTACCATTTCAGCCCTGGGTAGAGGGCTAATCCTACCTTTGTTGGATCTTGGGTGAGGGCATTTGCCTATGAATAGACCTAGCTATCTCTTTATCTCTTAAGTGTGGACATCTGCTATGGGCTATTGAGGATGGTGGGAGCTATTAAGAGTGAGTCTGTTTCCTGTCTAAAAACATGTTTCTCCATTTCTCATCCAGGGAAATATAATATTCTGTCTTTTTAATATTTCCTAGAATATTTCATTTTTCTAGGAGAGGGTGGGTGCTAACTTCCTACAGTATAAAGTGCTTTTATGCATATTCACAATTTGACTTTTCAGGGGAAGAAAACAGATGGATGCAAACAAATAATAACAAACTATTACCGGTATCTCTAATATCTGTCAGCAAAGCACTAAAGATCATCTACACTGCGTGAGCTGCACTGGCTCCCAGTGGTCTTCCAGGTGCAATTCAAGGTGTTGGTTACCACCTTTAAAGCGCTCCATGGCATTGGACCGGGTTACCTTCGAGACCATCTCCTGCCACCAGTAGCCTCCCACCGGCCAGTCCGCTCCCACAGAGAGGGTCTCCTCAGGGTGCCATCGGCCAAATTATGTCGGCTGGTGACACCCAGGGGGAAGGCCTTCTCTGTGGGAGCTCCTACTCTCTGGAATGAACTGCCCCCAGAATTACGTAAGGTCAGTGACCTCCGTGTATTCCGCTGTGCCCTCAAAACCTTTTTGTTTCGCCAGGCCGGGCTATCGATGTGAAGATTTTTAAATTGGTTTTAATCTGGGATTTTTAAATTTGGGGTTTTATATTGAGCCAAATTATTTAATATTTTAATTTTTAAATTGTTGTTTGTCTTATGCTTTTAATTTGGCTGTGCACCGCCCCAAGTCCTTTGGGAGAGGGGCAGTATAGAAATAAAATTATTATTATTATTATTTTATTATTATTATTATTATTATTATTATTATTATTATTATTATTATTATTATTTTATTATTATTATTAATTATTATTATTATTATTATTCAACATTTAAGGTTCCTTCCCTGGGCTTTCTGACTAAATAATTTGTTCCTATTGACCAAAAATTGGTCAAAAAATGATTTTTAAAAAATCATAACTCAGTTTCTCATAAAACCATCTTAACAAAATGCTGCAGGTGGAACACTCATTGTAGCTACAGCTACAATGATTCCACTTTCTTTCCTGAATTGACAACAGGTCCAATGATCCAAAACCATGGCCAAATCTAAGACTTTGCAATGAGTATTTAACAAGATCTCAGTATGAGCTATTTGGACTGATGAATCTGAAAGGAGATCCTTCAGAGGAGCTGAGCCATGTTAAAAAGTGCTTTACTTTAGCAATCTCTCCTCTGTTTGGCTCCCAGCAATTTCTCTTAGCTGGCAACAGTCAAACATATGAAGTTACAGTGAAGGAGACTCAGAACAGAGAGATCAGTTTTCAAGGTTGGTGGAAGAGTAACCTTTAAAAAGGAAAAAACAATTTGAACAGGCTGAGAAGAATAAAAATAAAGAAGGGAAAGCAAGACAGACAATGGCTTACAAGATTTTTCTCATCTGATTTAACAACAGTGGCCAGAGGAATATGTATTTTCTTCTGGGAAATGTTATTTCATTACCCAGAAGATGTGTTTCTATTTCCGACTCATGTGCTATCTGTTTGTGTTTGTAAGTAAGCACAGAGCAAACTAAGTAGGCAGGCAGGCAGGCAGGCAGGAAGGAAGGAAGGAAGGAAGGAAGGAAGGGAGCCTGAAAAAAAGCTGCTCATCTCTGTCCTAGAGCTACAGACATTTATTTTATTTATTTATTTTATTCATGAATAAATGAATAAATCTAGACTGGATCCTACATTAGGCACTGTAGGCAAAAACCTAGTTCCGAAAAGAAGACACTAATGGAAGGAAAAATGGAAGCAAAGACTGTAAGAGGCAACCAGCAGTAAGGGAGAATGGATTCAGTTGCAGTGGTAATGGGCACACTGGGGAACACCTGAAATTAGGGACAGATTGTCATGGAGAAAATCTGTCTAAGATTTTCTAAGAATGGACAGTTAAGAATGGACAGTGACTGTAATCAAAGACCCAGAGAGCTTTTCTCAACCGGCTGCGACTCACTTCCTCATCAGGACAGCCAGAAGTGAACAGTAAATTAAGATGATATCAGATTTCAGTGCCATCACTCATCTTGGACTTTCAGCAAAGGAATATGGGCACTTAAGGAGTGTGTGTGTAACAAAACACTAAGTATTCCATAATTCAAGCATATTCACTTTATCATCCATGTTGCCTAAATCACTGCAGCCCATTCCAATCTCTTTCTACAATCCAAGAAAGAGAGATGTGCATTAAAGACTCTGGAAAGACTACAGAGAAGAGCAACAAAGATGACTTAGGAGGCTGGAGGCTAAAATTTATGAAGAACGGCTGCAGGAATTGGGTTTGTTTAGTGTAGTGAAAAGAAGGATTAGGGATGACATGATAGCAGTATTCCAATATTTGAAGGATAGCTACAAAGAAGAGGGAGGGTCAACCTATTTTCCAAAGCAAAAAGAAAGCAAGACAAGAAGCAATGGATGAAAACTAATCAGAGAGAAGCATCTCAGAACTAAAGAAAAATTTACTAAAGGTGAGAACAATTAACCAGTGGAGCAGCTTGCCTTCAGCAGTTGTGGGTGCTCCATCACTGGAAGCTTTTAAGAAGAGACTGGACAGCTGTTTGTCTTAAATAGTAGTAGATCTCCTGCTAGAGCAGAGATTTTGACTAGAACACTTCCGAAGTCCCTTCCAACTCTGATGATGTTCTATGCTCTAGATGTGATCCCAGCTGCTAATGCTATGCAACAGGATAGCTTCCTATTTAAGGTATATGTTATTAAAAAAATACTTCCAAAAAATGAAATCTAGTAGGCATAAAAAGAGATGTTTAGAGCCCATTAGCTTCCATGGAATACCCTATTTCCTATTCTGCTCTCAATTTTCTGGGCAATGTGAAACACAGGCTATAATATGTCTCCCACCCCCCACCCCTCAAGACTCTTAATATGAGAATCAAAACTTATGGAAGCCACTACCACAGCCCTCTGCTCTTGAGAGATATGACTTGGCCACACATGACTTGGATAGCCTGTATCATCCACTTAAGAACCAAAATCATGGGTGACAGAACCGCTTGAAAAAAAATTACCTGAATCAATAAATTATGCCTTCAAATATGACATGCTTCCAATTTAGTTTAACACTTCTCCATAATCTCAACTGCAAGAAATGTAAAACACGGGGAATGAGAATCCAATTAATCTATTTCAAGTTATTAAAGGACTTGTGAAGCATGCAAGCTGGCCCTTCAGTTTTAAAAAACCAGGCTGATATTTCAAGCTAAATTAAGTACAATTTTATACCACTGTACTCCTTTGTGGCATCTATCAGAATCTTATGTCTCCTGGCTAGGTCTGCACTTAAGACTCTCTCCCATTACTAATAACTGACTGAGCAAGATCTAGCATTGATAACAGATTAATCATCCAGCCCCAGAAAGAAGCTTCACATTAGCTATAATGTCTAGCAGGCTGAAACTGCAAATCTAACAACTGCTGATTATAACTGATTATGAAAAAGTAATTTTAAAAAAGCCCCATCTTAGGAATCTACAATTATTTAGTAATTAAAATATTTGCAAATGGAAGTACAGGTAGTCCTCGGCTTACAACCATACATTTAGTGACCATCTGAAGCTACAAGGGCTAACTTGTAACTTCAAAAATGACTTATGACCATTTTTCACACTTACAACCATTGCAGCATCTCCATGGTCACATGATCAAAATTTGGACACTTGCAACTGGCGTGTATTCATGACAGTTGCAATGTCTCAGAGGTCATGTGATCACCGTTTGCGACTTTCTGACGAGCAAAATCAATAGGGAAGCTGGATTCAATTAACAGCAGTGTAAACAACTTACAACTGCCATGAATCAGTTAACAATTTTGGCAAGGAAGGATGTAAAACATCACTGAACAACTGTCTTGCATAGCATAGCAATGGAAATTTTGAGCTCAGTGTGGTCATAAATTGAGGTCTATCCATAATGCATATTTAGTGTCAGCAGGCAATGCAGACGGATGGATGGACGGACAGATTCAGAGAGTTACAGTGGATAATGTAAAGTGTATTTCAAATTCAGCTTGACTTCTAATAACTTCATGGACAAGTTTATGCTAATTTCTTGGCAACAATATGGAAAAGTTTGACCACTGCCCCCCCCCAGGTTTTTTTCAAATTCCCAATGTAATATATTATACTGTATCAAACTGATAAGATGGCTTAATAAATTATATGTCTAGATTTAATACTATATTAAAGGACTGATCCAGTTCTATGTTAATATTTTGTAGATATCATATATTTTTAGTTTATACAAATGTCATTCATTTATTTACTATTCTGTACATTTATTCATTTTTTCTTATTTTATTAGTACTCTTATACTGTATTCTTGTTGTATTTCATCACATCCTTTAATTATTATACTTACCAATAAAAGATAAGATTTCACAAATAGTTTGCCATAGCCTGCTTCCTAGGGATGACTGGCCCAAGGTCTCCCAGTTTCTAGCCTGGTGCCTTAGCCACCACACCAAACCTGTCTGTTTAGCTCTATTTTATTTACTTTCCAGGCTCTATTTTATTTGTTTTTCATGAAATTAAAAGGCAAATACTTGAGCAAGGCAAACAATGGAGGTGAAGACACAATGAAGTACAAATAGAAAGTGCATATGTTCATTCTCAACTACTGTTAATCTCAGATTTCTGAAGTTCTGCTAGGCTTCATTTCCTGATCAAGGCTCTTATATCCTGACCAAAAAGACTCCGAATATGGAATTGACTATCCTTCTCTTGGCAATTCTTCAGCTGTCAGTTACTAAAAGGTACTGAAGGTCATGCCAGATGCAAATATTCTGTTTGGCCAAGTCTATATGCACTTCTGGATTCTGCCTTTATCAAAGTCAATTCCAATTTGATTAACTGTTGAAAGAACAAGGCAGTACGAAATAGGGAGTATGGAGGACTGTGGGGTATTTTTTTTAATAAAAAGACAGACAGAGCAAATGTTCTGATAGTTTAGGCATGTCCAAATTGGCTATTAGATAAATGCCATGAGTAAACAGTTTTCTGTATCTTTTTGTTGCCATCTACCAATCTTCTGGATTTTTTTTCAACCCACATGAGATGGCTTTAAAATAGCCAAAAAAAACAAAAAAAAATTAAACGGCTCAACTCCTTTGACTCTGTTCTGATGTTCAAAACAATCTCAGACAGAATGATTCTTTGTCTCCATCTCATTGCAGAAAATATAGCACAGATGTCTGTGCCTGAACTATTATTTTCAGGATGAAAGACTCAGAAACTGCAGCAAGACATAAAGTTGGAGACCTCAACAACAAAATAAATGTACAAAATGAACAAACCATCAGGTCAGAGAACACCCATTTGAAGATTCCTGAAGGACTGAAACGTGAAATTGTTTATCTTTACTTACTTTAACAAAAGCAAGTGCCCTTGAATTAGGTCTCTGTAACCTAAGAGTGGATACTAATCAGTCTATTGGTCTGGTCTAGGATGGAAATTACATATAACCAGCACAATCCTTTTTTAAAAAAAAGAGAGACAGAGAAACAAACCTAAGAAGTATCCAGGACATTGCTGATGGGCTGTATGCTAAAATAAAGCCAGGTCATGGCACACACTTGAAAATAAATCAGGAAGACTGTAATTGTGGAGGGTGTCTGACAAGAACAAAGAATGCTTATCTACAGGAAATATGCATGTGTAAATTTTGTAACAATTCTGGGTAGTTAGAAAGCTGATAAAACAAGAGTTAGACAACTTGCAGACCTCAGCTAAAAATTAGGAATACAGATGGCCTGCAGCCAATAAAATGTGTATTAGATAACTCCTGGGGCATTCATTATCCAAGGTTTAGGAATAGGGACAGCTAAAGACCAATAGAACAAATTGTAGAATTATTACTAAAATGTTTATTAGATGATATTTCTTATTATCTCGCCTTGTCCTGCCTGCCCTTTTAGTGAAAAGGTATAAAGCTTATTTAATCCTTTGTTCTTGGTTCTTGGCCAGAAGCTCTTTTCCTTGGAGTATTCCAATAAAAAGCAATCAGAAAATCTGCACCTCATGTCTGGCATCCATCATTGGCTTCGGCACTAGGCTCAGACCCGAATTGGGGACAACACTGCAAACTGACAACTTTTAAATCTCTTCTTCACCAAATGGCAGAGAAATGTTTTTGTTTTTACCTTATTAAAGGTAAAGTTGTCAATTGTATAGAAGGATAAAACAAGCCATGGCTACACTTTCTGGATTTTTTTGTCAACACGTAGGTGGATAGGGATGAGTAGATACTATTTTCAAAAGGCTTTGTCAAACCTAGCCATCATGTGATCATAAGAGAGTTGAGTTACAAATACAGGGAATAGGAATAAATAATTTTATAAAGATCAGAACTAAGAACTACACTGGGGCTTTTTTGTCAATCTACAACAATAAGATCTTAATGAATGGCCCGTAGATGAACAAACAGAGAGATGACCAAGTTTGTTGATAACACAAAATTATTTAAGGGTCTAAAATAGAAAAAGATTATAACTGTTTAGCTGCTTGCAAAATCATAGTTCTACAATGAAATTAGAAAAGGAATTAAAGATAAAATTGCTAATGTCATTATGCTTTGAAATAAATGTAGGACACAATCACACTTGGAAAACAACAAGAAAAAGAAAAAAGATTACCAAATGATCAAAGGACTAGAATAAATCTCCTACGAGGAAATTAGTATTATTATTATTTTGGGAGCATTTCAACTTGGGAGCGGGAAGCTAGAAAAGGAAAACAGAACAGAATAGATTTTTTTTTCCTTTCTATAATAATAATACAAGGGCTTATGTGTCATTCATGAAGCAGAATGCTGGGAGCTTCAAAACAGATAGCAGAAGGAACTCAATAGGCTATAAATTGCTAGCAAAATTGTTTGCTACTGAAGACAAAATGGCAGTCGCCAACTTAGACATCTTAATAAGTAGATTAGATTGACAGGAAATACTACTCGAGAAGATGTCAATGAAGAAACTTAACTCATCCAGGTAGAGTTGTCTGGAAGATGAGATCATGGCAAGTAGACATTTTTTTCTCTTTGGTTTGAAATGTTTCACTGCTCATCCAAGTCTCTTCTTCCAGTTGTGATTATTCTCTTTGACAAGATTTTATTTATTTTATTTTATTATTTATTTATTTATTTATTTATTTATTTATTTATTTATTTATTTATTTATTTATTTATTTATTTATTTGTCAAGCATATATAAAATAACAGATAAAAGTATAAATACGATTTGAATACATGAAAAGGATATGAGTAAAAAGGAACATTAGGACAGGGATGGTAGGTACAATGCTCACCCCTTACAGACCTCTTAGGAATGGGGTGAGGTCAACAGTAGACAGTCTAAGGTTAAAGTTTTGAGGATTTGGGGAAGAAACCACAGAGTCAGGTAGTGCATTCTAGGCATTGATGACTCTGTTGCCAAAATCATATTTTCTGCAATTGAGTTTGGAGCGGTTCAGAGGTGGTATTCAGCAGATTCTGACCAGTTCTGGAGAACCAGTAGTGGAAATTTTGAGTAGTTTGGAGAACCGGTAAATACTATCTCTGACTGGCCCCACCCCATCTATTCTCTGCCTCCAAATCCCAGCTGATTGGGAAGAAATGGGGATTTTGCAGTAGCCTTCTCCTGGAGTGGGGAGGGAATAGAGATTTTACAGTGTCCTTCTCCTAGAGTGGGGTGGGAATGGAGATTTTACAGCATCCTTCCCCTGCCACACCCACCAAGCCACGCCCACCAAGCCACGCCCACAGAACCAGTAGTAAAAAATGTTGAATCCCACCACTGGAGCGGTTTACCTTGAGTTGGTATCTACTGTTTGCTGTTGTATTGTTGTGGTTGAAGCTGAAGATGGCCAATGTTTTACCCCCATTATGATAGACAAGATGCCAGGTT
Organism: Masticophis lateralis; assembly: GCA_030761175.1. Classification (NCBI taxonomy): domain Eukaryota; kingdom Metazoa; phylum Chordata; class Lepidosauria; order Squamata; family Colubridae; genus Masticophis; species Masticophis lateralis. The sequence goes on from JAUDYJ010000001.1 coordinate 333,517,497, forward strand.
AAACAATATCATGTAGGAGGACTCCAGAAGCAGCCCTTCTCTGCAGCAGTTCCTTCACTCTGGGATGAGATTCTCCTGGAGATCCAGATAGCCCTCACTGTGCTGTTGCTTAGAAAACTATGAAGTTCTGATTCTTCATCTCTAAGCCTTTGGTGAAGGAGAGTGAAATGCCTTCTATCATTCCCATCCAGTCTGTCATTCTTGCCAGCTCTTACCTTTCTTCCTTTCAGATGATTTTATTGAAATTCCCTTCCCTTGATTTTATTGAGATTTTATTGAAATGGCTGTGAACCACCCAGAGTCACAGAGGGTTATACAGCATACAAGTTTGATAGAAAAATAAATATAAATAAGTATGCTTTCAACAAAAAAAAAAAAAAAAAAGCAGGCAGGAGAATGCTACAATAGCCAGTCTTTCCATCATAGACTTCATGTTGATCACTCTAGAAATAGACTCTTAGGCAATCAATTAGCCTGATCGGTGGGACTCCTTTATATTTCATAAGATGATTCAAGCATTTGCTGCACAAATTGCCTCATAATTCTATTTAAGCATTAACCAAATCAATGTGGTTACAGAATGATTCATCCCCCCCCACAAAGCTCAGAAATTTCTAATATAATATGATCATAGTTTTGAACACCCATTCTTGGGTGTGCCCTTCCATCTTCACCCCAACCAATCTTTTATTCTAGCAGGCAACTGCAATACCAATATAAGTGGTTTAACAATCATTGATACAATGCTTGGTTGTACACTTCCAAGTCTAGCAATCAACCTTCTGCACAGTTCAGCTATTCTTACGAAGTATTTATACATAATGTAATATAGGCACAAATTATTATAGTGATAACATCATATTTTCTCTACTTATAAATGTTAAGTGTAACATATTTTAGAGTTCTAAAATTTAGATGAAATCAATTTATCTAAAACCCAAATCGATGGGAGCTAGAAAGGGGGAGAGATGTTCTCCTCAAATTTCTCAGTGGCAACTAAGTCTTTCTAACCATTCACCAGTATGGGAGGAGATATCATCTTTCAGAGGAGAATCTGTAGAATCACACACCCTATACAGGTAGTCCTCTACTTACAACAGTTTGTTTAGTGACTGTTTGAAGATACAACAGCACTGAAAAGAGTGACTTATGACCATTTTTCACACTTACCACCATTGCCACATGATCAAAATTCAGACAATTGACAACTGACTCATATTTATGATGGTTGCAGTATCCTAGGGTCATGTGATCCTCTTTTGTGACCTTCAGACAAGCAAAATCAATGGAGAAGTCAGATTCACTTAACAACCCTGTTACTAATTTAACAACTGCAACGGATTCTTTGGCAAGAAAGGTCATAAAATGAGGCAAAACTTACTTAACAAATGTCTTGCTTAGCAACAGAAATTTTGGACTCAATTCTGGTTGTAAGTCAAGGACTATTTGTATCAATATTTGCCCCGTCTCCATTTTTTTTCTCCTTCTCCACTTCTTCCTGCAACTTGTCCAAAGCAATTTGACAGTGAAAGGTACCATTGTCCTCAAACACAGAAAATAGCATCACAGAATCATAGAACTGGAAGGGACCTTGGAGGTCTTCTAGTCCAACCCTTTACTCAAGACAACACAGTATTTTGGTTGCCCAGTCCATTTTTGAAAACCTCCAGTATACATATAAGCAAAATGTTCACTTCTCCCTTGCTATCGTTGCAGCTCCAGCACTCATTAGAAAATCTGCATAGAAAAAAAGCACCATATTATATTGACAATAATATGGAAAAGACAAAAGAGAAAGACAAGATGGACTTTGAATGCAACAATACTAAATGAAAAAGACTTCAAACAGTTCATGAAAAAAGAATTAGAGTTCTTTTTTCCAAACAAATAAATTGGAGATACATTACTTCAGAATGTATGGGATATGATGAAAGCCTATATTAGGGGTCTTGCAGTAACATATTTGGGAAAAAAGAATAAAAGGAAAAGACAAAAACAGAAAGAATTGGAAGAAGACTATAAAAGTCTAGAAAAGGAATTCCAAAAAGATATCTAAAATAAAACAATTAAGAAGATAGCACCACTTTTGAAAGCCTAGTGCACGGGTGTCAAACTCATGAGTCACGTTGTCATCATGTGAAATATTGTAACTTTTTTCTCCCTCGCTAAACCAGGGGTGGGCATGTCCAGTATATGACACATCCAGCCCACACCCTGCGAGTTTGACACCCTGGCCTAGATCCACCCTCTGGATCTCTTTTGAGAGATCCTTATCAAAGCCCATCACCACCGTCTTTGATAGCAATTAGTGAAAGTTGCTGCCATAATTGCATCCATTATGTTGAGACTGGAGCTACTGAAATGGTAGCGGGAGCCATAATATAGTCTTAGAATAGAATTATAGCAATAGCAATAAGCACAGATTTATATACTGCTTCACAGTGCTTTACATCCCTCTCTAAGCAGTTTACAGAGTCACAGAAAGGAAGGGGGTCAACCTATTTTCCAAAGCATCTGAAGGCCAGATAAGGAACAATGGATGGAAACTGATCAAGGAGAGTTTCAACCTAGAAATAAGGAAAAAACTTCTGACAGTGAGATCAATCAACCAATTGCACAGCTTGCCTTAAGAAGTTGTGAGAGCTTAATCACTGGAGGCTTTCAAGAAGAGACTGGACTGCCATCTGTCAGTCAGCATATTGCCCCCAACTATCTGGGTCCTCACTTAACCAACCTCAGAAGGATGGAAAGCTGACTCAACTTTGAACCTATCAAATCAAACTCCTGGCAGCGGACAGAGTAATATTGCATACTAACCACTGCGCCACCACGACTCTTATGTACACACATAGCTCATCCATGCAAGTAGTTACAATCATAATGGAGCCTGGAATGATGGTCCTAAATCATGGCGGTTATTAAGTGAGTCACCACGTGACCCCTTCCAACTCTGCAACCTTTTTATGACAGTTATATTAAGCAAATGCCACAGTCATTAAGCAAACCCATTTTCAACTAAGGGCATTTTTTTTATCAAACAGAATACTAGAAACTGTCAACAAAGACCAAAAATCATGGTCCGGTGACCGCAGGTCATTAAAAATGGCCATAAATGGAAGCTAGTTACAAACACCCCAAATATGAACATGTGACTGCAGGGGGTGCAGCTGTCAGAACTCTGAATGGTTGCTTAGCAAAGATTGCCTGTATGAATGAAGTGGTCCTGCTCATTTGACCAATCCTGTTTTAAATTCAACTGTGACCTTCTCAGCCAGATAGATGGATGGATGGATGGATGGATGGATGGATGGATGGATGGATAGATAAATAGATAGATAGATAGATAGATAGATAGATAGATAGATAGATAGATAGATAGATAGATAGATAGATAGATAGATAGATATAGGTGATAGATACAGATAGATGATAGATAGATAGATAGAGATGATAGATAGAGGTATAGATAGAGATATAGATAGATAGATCTCAGTATACCTCCATATCTCTCTATCTCTGTCTGTCTGTCTGTCTGTCTGTCTGTCTGTCTATCCATCCATCTATCCATCCATCCACACATACACACACACACAAAACAATCAATAAGCAACACATGGGTACTTGGAGGAAAATCAATATGCAAGCACAAAATGTGAAAATACAGGCAATCCTCAACTTATGACCAATTGGGAGCAGAATTTCCATTGTTAAGCAAGGTGGCTGTTAAGTGAATCACATCTGATTTTACCACATTTTCTGGCCAGGGTTTTTAAGCAAATTTAGATTAGATTTAGATTTATTAGATGTATATACCGCCCTACTCCCGAAGGACTCAGGGCGGTGAACAGCCAACAATAAAAATACATATGTACAAAATTTAAAAACCCAAATAAAATCAAATTAAATAAATTTGGCCCAGACAGAATTAAAACACCCCACACAATTTAAAACAGATTAAAATTCAACGCTAAAAGAAGAGAGGTTAGGCCAGGCCTGCCTGGTGAAATAAAAAGGTCTTAAAAGCATGGCGGAAGGTGCGCAGATCCGGGATCCTCCGTATCTCCGGGGGGAGCTCGTTCCAGATAGTAGGTGCCCCCACAGAGAAAGCTGTCCCCCTGGGGGTCGCCAGCCGACACTGTTTGGCTGACGGCACCCGGAGGAGCCCCTCTCTATGAGTGCGCACCGGTTGTTAAATAAATGGTCATTAAGCGAATCTGGTTTCCCCCATTGACTTTGATTGTTGGAAGCTGGCTGGGAAGGTCGCAAATGGTGATCACATGACCCTGGGGGCTGCAACTATTGACAATCCATGCCAGTTGCCAAGCGCCTGAATTTTGATCATGTGACTGTGAGGGATGCTGCAACACTGATAAGTGGAAAAACCAATCATATGTCCCTTTTATCATGTAACTTTGAACCATCACTAAATGAATGGTTGTAAGTCAAGGATTACCTGCATCCTTCCCCGCTACTATCTTGACTTCAGAACTGCCATAAATTGAGGATAACATCAGTGAAATACAGAAACTACCTCTTTTCTCTTGAATGAATGATGGCTTGTTCCTGGAATAAATGCCTCCTTCTATATTACAAATCTCAGAGATCCATCAACCAACAGAGCACCATTAAATGGGACACCTGCTTGGTCCCACTAGGTTCTTTCTTAATTACTCTCAAGAATTTCCCTGCTTTCATTTGTAAAAAAAAGAAAACATTGGCTGAGTGCCAGCTGTCTTGCCAGCTGCATCACTGTCCATTTTGGACAGTTTTCAAGCAACCATGTTACCCATGATTATAACTATTTCTGACAAGATTTTAATCCTTCAAAATCTGTGCAGATTTAAGCTGCAGGGTATTTTTCCGTTCCATACCATTATCTATTTCCACCTGCTAATATCACAGTTGAATTTCCCTGAAACATTCTTCCCACAAATGCCAAGTAGACTTGGCTCAAAAGTATTTAGGAAATCTTCCAGCTAATAATGCATTGTGCTTCCCTCCCCACTCCATCCCAGAAATTGTTTTCAGAGCTTCATTCTTTTCAGAAAATTATGGGGTGGATGGGGAATGAACCCTCTCACATTCCTGCTACAGATGAAAAACTAAATAACGTTTAATCTCAGAACTGTCCAACTTGCCCAATACTGTATTTGAAGTTAGTGTTCATTTTTTATTCTATCTATAATAAATTCATGAACTGGAACATTTTCTGATTAGAAACAAGTTTTAGAAAAGTGGGGGGGGGTTGAAGTAGGATTCCATTTCTAAACCGTGGATTGACCTGGATAATCAGGTCTTCTGCAGTATGCAAAAGCTCTTGATTTGGAAATCAGGTATCTCACTGAGGCAGAGAAATACATTTCACACAAAGCACATCTAGGCATAGGCCCATTTCTGAAAGATAACACCCCTCCTCATAACAGATTCCAGACAACCTACAAACATCAAGGATAAGCCAGACCGTGACATTCATTCATAATACAGCTTATTTCTTTGGTCACAGCATGTTACGTGAGCAGGGGAGCCATGTTTTCTTAAGCCAGGCTTAGAACTAAGCATGTTATAGGAATCCAAGCATTTAATTTTAACCATTCCCTACCAAGGCTACAGAGAAGAGGGCTTGCAAACCAGGCAAGAATTTGAATTCCCCCAAGATTCTCTAGCACTTCCTGGGGAATGCAGACTCTGAAGAGAAAAGTACCCAGTGCCTGAATATCTCTTGTCCAATTCCCATGTCCATATCCAGCACAGTCTTGTTAACAAAGGAAAGCAAGGATGGGTATGTGTGGAAGGGTTGAAGAAACATCTCCAAACTATAGAGGTTTTCAGAGGTTGAAGTTAAGTGGCAGGTGACAACACCTAGCAAAAGCTAGAGTTCAACACCCTATCAGAAAATCCCAAGGGTGAAGATAGATTATTAATTAGATAGATAGATAGATAAATAGATAGATGGATGCATGCATGCATTCATGCCGGAAGGTCACACTAGCAAACCACTTCCAGAGTATGGCCTTCAAAAACTCAACATAACTGTCACATGGTCCCAAGGAACGAAGCTGCACTTCAATGAGGCTTTAATTTAAATCAACTTGCCTTTAGTATTTGTCAGAAGGATGCAGGAAGAAAAATCTGTGTTGGTGGAGTATCATTTCTCTTTCCAATCTATCAAATTGGGCACTACAATTGCTCATGTGTGACTCAAATTGCAGAAGAGAGAATCAGAAGTTTAGAAAATTGCCTACTTTCAATTATGCATGCACACAAGCACTCTCTCTCTCTCTCTCTCTCTCTCTCTCACACACACACACACACACACACACACACACACAATTTTGTCACTTCTTGCCTAAATCCTTTTGTTCTTGTATTTGAGGCTTTTACAGTTAGGCTGCCTATTGCAATTGCAGAGGCAAGAGGCAAGCCCTATCTTGTAAATTCTGTTGCTTCCATCTAAAATGTTACCTAATTCAGGCCCAAGGGCATCTAAGTCATAGGAAGCACAGGCTGCAAAAAATGGTCCTTGTTCTAACCTACAGTACCTTGAGAGAAATCACTTGTTGGAAGTCAACTCCTTTCCCATGCTTTTCTAAAAGAAAGGGAACACTTTTTCCAATAAGATCCTCATATCCAGGAGTAAAGTCACTATCTGTTTCCTTGGAAAATGGCACTATTTTCAGCAGGAATTAATAGTTAATTTCAGACCCTATTGAAAACAAAGGCAATAAGCTGTCTTCACCCCCAAATATCTCCAAGCAACTAAACCCAGGACAGATTTGCAACATCAATCATTCTTTCCTTTGTGATTCAAGCAAGTCAGAGGTGGGTCACCTTGAAAAGCCTGGCTTGCAGCAACCTGCTCATTTCTGTCACATCTGAGCCAAAGGCCTTCCATGCAATGGAATGAGAAGCCCTCAAATACAGGTAGTCCTCGACTTACGACCACAATCGATCCCAAAATTTCTGCTGTTAAGTGAATTTGGCCCCATTTAATTTGACCTTTCTTGCCACAACTGTTAAGTGAATCGCAGCAACGGTTAAGTTAGTAACACGGTTGTTAAGTGAATCTGCTTTCTCCGTTGACTTTGCTTGTCGGAAGTTTGCAAAAAGTGATCACATGACCCCAGGAGCCTGCAACCTTCATAAATACGAACCAGTTGCCAAGTGCCCAAATTTCGATCATGTGATCATGGGATGCTGCAAGGGTCATAAGTGTGAAAAACAATCATGTGTCAGTTTTTTCAGTGCTGTTCTAACTTCAAATGGTCACTAAATGAACTGTTGTAAATCAAGGACTACCTTTGCCACTCGCGAGGCTGTGCAGTTCACTGACCATCCCTGCATCCTGGGCTCAGGCCCAACATGGCCTTCTAATCACAAAGCTCTGCTCATTTTCAGAGCAGAATATCTACTGTGATACCATCCCAAAGATGTTCCTATAAAAACAGCCCTATTACCAAATCCCCAGACAGAATAAATATTGATCTCCAGAGAAGAGAGCTATTATATCTATAAAGGTCACTACGGCCCTGTGTCTCATCTATAAAAATGAACATCTAGACTCCTCTTTTGAAGTTTTCCTTGGTTATACAAGATTTTAGATTTTTTCTTTTGCAGCTACTTGGAACCTCCTCAAATAAAAACAGCTGTAAGGTGTGTGCCATCTACTATATCACCCATATTCAATACAGTTTTATAAGGAAAGCCAATACGTTTATGACAATTCTGCAAGTGGAAAGCAAGATAACCAGGGTTCACAGAAATGTTATTCAGTTTATGACAGAGGTAGTCATTGAACGAAACTCTTTCCTGATCTACCCAGTCTGAGCAAAGCTACCCCTTTATATTTACATTGGCAAAGCCATGCCAAAACGTGAATCTGCTGAACGGATGAAATAAACTGTCTTAGAAAGGGAGGTGCCTGACACAGGACAAGAGATCAATATCAGAAAGAAAGCAGGGTCAAACAATGCACCTTCTCCTCCAAAATGTACTAGAATGGAGCAGGCTGTTTTCAAAGTTGAGCATAATGTCCAAAGTCACAAAGAACCAACAGTAGCACCAATCAAAGCCAGAGATGTTTCACTTAGCTTGGAAAAAGCTCCAACTTGCCCTCTGCTTCCTTCCACATCTCAATCCCATTAAAGCAGCTCTCTCCAAAGGAAGCAGATTCCATCTCAGCCTTCCGCTTTGGAGAGATCCTCACAATCATTCTTGCCCACCCAGCCTAGTCTGCCCCTTTCATCTCCCAGCTGCACATACCAAAGGCCCAGAATCCAAGTGAGTGGATAATTTTTAAAAAAAATACTCCCTACATAAGGGAAATCCTAAAGTATTTTAAAGAATAACCTAGAATATTATGGAAAACAGGAGAAAAGCACTTTAATAAAACCCCCAGACATTCAGGGCTGCAGTAAAAATATTGTTCAAAGGTGGGCCAAGCTGAAAAATCAAACACCCCAATGGACTGCGACTTCCTACTAGACTTTCCTCTTCTTTCTCTGGGCCCAAAAGGCAGATTTACCCTTCCCCACTCCTTTCAGAGCCACCCCCATTCCTTGTCCCTGCACTTCGGCTCTTGGACTCCCAGATGTCCTGCCTGGATCAGAGTCTACACCTCTTTTCTGCTCTCCCACCTGGGGATCCACTTTGCCTTCCTCGCCAGGTCTTTCATTGGGCTTTTCCTCTGGGGAATCCATCCAAACTGGTCCCCTCCACGCTGCCAAAGCTTTGCAAAAGCATGGGGGGGGGGGGCGAGGGAGCCTAGGCTAACCTAACCCCAGAAGAGTTGAAGGGCCCAGGGGACAGGCATCCAAAAGCGAGACTCTATACACCCACAATCATCCTGGCTGGGGGGAAAAATCTACGCAGGCAAAAAAGGAAAGCGAGGCGGGGTCCCCACGAAAAGGGGGTGGCGAAGTGACCCGGGGATCACCCGGCAAAACCCCCAAGCAGCAGCTCCGACCCCCTGGCAAAACGGTTCCACACAAAGGCGAATCCAAAGGCCTTCGTGCCCCGGGTTTGCGCGCTAGAGGAAGGGAGAAAGCGAGCAAAAAATAAATAAATAAAATAAAAGCGGGTTTTATGTGCTTGCCCTCCGTGGGGACTCCCCGTCTAACGCGCCGGCACAGCCATCGTCTCCAAAGCCGGCCCTGGAGCTCCCCCAGTCTGCCAAAACCGAAGTAGCAAGAAAACTCCAGAACCGTTTAAAGAGGGGGGGAGGGGGTGCGGGACCTTGCCACCCCCCCTCCCCACCTCCATGTAGACGGCGCGGGGAGGGGTTTGTCCACCTAAGGCTCCCTTCGCCTCTTTGACCGGGCCGAGAAATTAACAGGGCAGGACGGCTGAATGTCGGCGATGGCGACACTTTTTCGCCCGTCTTCCCTGCCGGCGGCCCGGTAGGAAAAAACCTCTTAAGACGCAGCGGCCACACCTGGCGGAGCCGGGGCCGCCTCTCGCTCCCCCGACGCGTCTTAGGAGGACGGGGTGGAAAACCGCCTCGTTTCCTTTCTCACCTCCACTCCCATCGCGCCAAAAAAAAAGGCGCCACCACCTTGGAAGATCCCCTCCCCGGAGCCTTTCCGCACCTCTCGCCGCTCCGCCGACCCAGCCCAGCCCAGCCCTCCCGCCGGCAGCTGCGCGGGGGCTGCAATGCAGAAAGCAAAACGAAGCCTTAGCCGGCACTTACCTGCTGCCTCCCGGGGAATCCGACCGCCCGGGGAGCTCCTTCTCCCACGGCCGCCTTCCACGTCCCTGCTCCAGTGCTTCGCTTAGCAGCAGCAACCGCCGCATCCTAGAGGTAAGAGGCGCCGGCCAGCAATGTTCGGGTCGGGCCCGAAGCGCCCGGCTCGGTTCGAGCGCTGAAACCGCGTCGCCCGCCCCATGGAAAGCTTCGGGGGCGGCGGCGGCGGCAAGTGAATCTGGCCGGGCGTGACCTTGCCCCACACCCGTCGGTGCTTTCTCCGCTCGCCCGGTTGCATCCAATCCCGCCGCGCTCACACACGAACACGGAGCCCGCCCGCTCTCTCTCCCCGGCCGCCGATCGGAGCTCCGCCGCGGAGTTCGAGCGCCTCCACCACCTCCCTCTTAGCTGCCGCCGTTCACATCGCCGTCACGAGCGGCACAGGAGGAGCGCGATGGAGTCGGAGCCTCGGCCAGGCGCTGTTTTAACGAAGGCGGAGGCAGCAGTGGCAGCAACGCAGCAACGCCCGGACGCTCCCCGACCGTGTCTGGGCTTCTCTGACGCCCCTCGGCCGAGGTTCGCAGCCCGCCGCAGCCAGCTCCATCCCCGGCTTGGCGGCCGCTGGTGCGAGAGCCAGAAAAGAAGGCTGCCGCTGCCGCCTGACCGAAAGCCGCTCGCCTCGCTGCCGCATGAAGCTTTCCCGCGGCGGCGCCGGCGCCGGCGACTCCTCCGCAGTCAGAAGCGCGCTCGAGTGGCGGAGACTGGAAGCGTCCAGCGCCGCCCGCCGGGGAAGGGCGGGATATCGAGGGGCGGGCAGGCGGAGGAGCGCCCGCCCGTTTGGGCCGGCCCTCGCTCCGCCTGGCCTCAAATAAAAACACCCGTGCCGGGCAGACGCGTCTCCACTTGGCGACAAGCGCCCTAGCTGGACGCGCCGAACCGGCGCCCGGACACCAATGACGCCGGTGGGTGGGTGGGTGTGAAATGAGGAGTGGGGGGGAATGCGGAGCAGGAGGGTGGTGATGGTGTTGGCGGCAAGTAACCGGCCGGCTCGCGCTCCTACTTTCCTCTTCCGTCTCTTCCAGGCCGCTTCAGGGAAACTTTGCCTCACGTCTGCCCGGCAAGAGACCGGGTGAACCATTCCTGCGCTTGCCGGCTTGCTTTGACGCTGCTTCGAATGGGACCGCCGCTTGACGTTTGGGGTTCGAGAAAGGAAACTCACCAGAGAAAAGCGCGCCTGCTTGGGAGGGAGGGAGGGGAGGGAAAGGAGTGACTTCTGCTGGGACGCTGCTGCTGGCGAGTGAGGCCCCTCAGCGTTGCTTTGGCCTGGAATCGTTTTCTCTCCTTCTTCAGCCGTAGGACGGAAGAAGCATGCTGCCTGCCTTCCCCCCCCCTCCCCCCTCCCCCCACGAGCTCGAAGGGCGCCAGGGATACGAGCTGCGCTTTTCCCAAGCCGCGCTCGCGCTGCCCGGGAGCTGGCAGGTGGATGCGCCCGGCGGCATGTCGAAGTTTCCGCGGGCGAAAATGCGGTGAAGGCGGTGGCAGCTACCTTTTGGGGTCGCCTGTCGGGGTCGGCCGCCAATTTACTGATTGTTTCTTCAACTAGGGATAGTGAGAGAAGGTTTTATATGCAAAGGGAGGGAGGGGAGGGGGAGAAATAACGAAATAACAGCCTTTTGACTGGTTTTGTTGGTTTTGCAGCTCTGCGAGCCTGAAATGAGATGGGACTTCTGGTTTGATGGAGAGGAGACCCAGCAAGGAGGTGAAGGATCCTGGGTCTCAATTGAAAAATCCATTCCTGCACAACTCCAGTGGTGGCCTAGCTACTTCTCTTCTTACAGCTGCATATAAGGATATAACAAAGCATTACCTATCCTGAAGAGCTATACTACTTCTTACTTAACGTTACTTGTGAAATTCACCTGGTAGAAGATTGGATTCTTGTGGGAAAGGATTCTTGTGGTCCCTTCTATCTTGAGATGCTTTGAAGACTCTTTAATCACTATAAAAGCGCCAAGGTCACTTTGCCAGTTGCATTCCTCAGTGTAGCTGTAACAAAAAAAACAGAAGAAGCAAACAGAATGAAGAGGGGGGGAAATCAAAAAGGCAGGATTGTGGGCTTCTCTTGGGGCCAGTTTGTGGATTAAGCCACCTGGTTTGAAGTGGCTGCCAGTTTCTCTGCAAGAAATTAAAAGGATCCTCTTCTTAGCAAGAGAGGCTGGCAGCTTTTCTTCTGATAGTCTGTCCCTGTTCCACAAGGTCAGGTCTTTTTGTGCTGATGGCTGTGAAACATTTAGGAGTTGAAGATTGATTAGAGGGCACCAGCGTGAACTATAAATCCCCGCACACCGGCTGGACAGGCTATCATTGCAATTAAATCAATAGCTTCTTATTCAACACTATCCCATTTGGGGTGATTTTTGTGCTGGCTTTGCTAATGCAGATGATAGCCTAGTTGGCACGGTTGGTCATGTGAGTAATCTCTGGGAAGTAGAGTTGTTCCAAACTGAATAAGAGTCAGGCTGACATCTCTGCAAAAAGCAAACATGAGTTTTGGCTGCCTCAGTAGAATTATAATTCCATCTTGCTCTGCAATGGTCAGAAAGGAGCCTATAAATATTACACTGTCAAGACAATCGGGCCACTGAGGACAATCAGAGAAGTGGAAAGAAAGGCCTGTGCCAGGAATAGGCTAAGTAAGCCGCCGGCTCCTTTTATTAGAGTTTCCACATTGACAACAAATTTTGAAAATTGACAGCAAAGTATAACACAATAATATAAAGCCTAATGTTGGCTTAATGCAGAAGTCTTCAAACTTGGCAGCTTTAAGACTTGTGGACTTCAACTCCCAGAATTCAAAGCTGCCAAGTTTGAAGACATCTGGCTTAATGTCATTTTAAAATAGAGGGAGAAAAACCTAATTCAAGAGACGAGAAACAAAAATTCTTGATCCTTCACAAAGAATGGCATGTCCAGGGCCCCTGCCTTGGCTTTCCAAAAGATTACACATAGGCATCAAAATGTCAAAAGAACTAGAAGAGATCTTTTGAGTTCACCTAATCTAATTTTTTTTCTCAGTACAGAATCCATAATGGCTTCTCTGGTAGACGACCATCTTTTGTTGTTTGAAGCTTTCTAGTGAAAAGAACACATGACATCGTTGCACCGGAGGACAACTCGAATGTGTCCAGCTTTTAGTTTTACTCCATTGGTTCTATACTTCGAGGCAATAAAGAATTAAATCTATTCATTCATTCTGTGTTGAAGTCTTAAAAACCACAACCATATCTCCTATCTGTCTATGGGAATTCTCAGTCCACCAGGTGGTGGTTGTCCCAAAGGTGCTTTTTCAAGAGGCAACTGGACTTTCTGGTTTTTTCTTTGAAGACATTTCGCGTCTCATCCAAGAAGCTTCTTCAGCTCTGACTAAATCCTTCCGTTCCCCACCATCCAGTCAGAGCTTCTTGGATGAGAATGAAACTTCTTCAACAGAAAACCAGAAAGTCCAGTTGCCTCTTGAAAAAGCATCTTTGGGACATATTTCCTATTGGTTCTCCCTTCAGTAGGTTAAACATACCCTGACTCTTTAGGTGGTCCTCCTGAGGCTTGGTCGCCAGACTCTCGTCCATCTTAGTGGCTTATCTTTGAATTTGCTGTAATTTGTCAGTGTACATTTTTAACATTGGTTGTCAGAAATGGATATAATATTTCTAATTGATTCTGACAAGGGCAGAGTAAAGTAGAATAATTAGCAATTCCTATGATCTGGAGTCTAATGCTTTTGTTAGTGCACTCCAATAATGTCTGTGTGTGTGTGTGAGAGAGAGAGAGAATATATATCTACTCTGCTTTTTTGTTGTTAGCTGTGAAGTCATGTCCGACCCATCGCGACCCCATGGACAACGTTCCTCCAGGCCTTCCTGTCCTCTTCCATCCTCGAGTCCATTTAAGATCATGTCTACTGCTTCAATAACTCCATCTAGCCACCTCATTCTCTATCATCCCCTTCTTCTTTTGCCCTCAATCTTCTCCAGCATTAGGCTCTTCTCAAGTGAGTCCTTCCTTCTCATTAGCCAAAGTATTTGAGTTTCATCTTCAGGAAACTTTTAGATCTTACGAATTCACACTGTCCTGTTTACTTTCTCTCTATTTCCTTTTTTTGTATGGGTTGTTTGTAACTGTGCCTTCAGTATCTCCTTTCATAGGATTTTCCATCCTTCAGGAATGTTTTTCTGCTTCAGGATTTGAAGCTAATGGAGCCAAGTCCTGTCTACCGTCTGTTGGAATTCTTCAGGATCTACTCTTCTCAATTGCTCCTCCTCTGGATACCACACTTCTGAGGATAACATTGGATGGGTTTTTATTGGTACTTGCTTTTTTGGGTTTGATGATTTGTTGAACACCACCCAGAAGGCATGCTCTCTGAATTGGGCAGCCAAATAAAGGCTCTAAATTAATATAAATAAATAGCCACCATCACTTTTCCCCAAGGTGCCAGTCACCCTCATTTCTTCAATCAATTCCTGTTGATGATTAGGTCCAGGCTAGCAGAACCCTTTGTCCTTTCTTCCATCTTCCTACAAATGAGTTGTCAGTAAGAACAGGCAAGATTTATTTGTACTCTATCTCAAGATTTCTAGCTGATATCAAGGTAATTGAAATGATCCGTTATCACTATTGTGTGTCTCTTTTAAGTTTTGGTCATGTGATTCAAGAAAACCTCATCTGTGTATTTTGCCCGCCTGGGTAATCTGTAATAAACTCCCACAATGGTATCACTTTTGTATTTCTTTTTATTCCTCCCCAAATACTTCTGACAGGTTTTCCAAGTTCTAAGGAGGTATTAATAGAATAGGGTACATATATATTGTAGAAAAGATGAGAAAAGGGAAACAATATGACCTATATTGCAGTGTTTACCAATCTTGACAACTTTAAAATGGGTGGACTCAGTGATGAAATCCAAATTTTTTTTACTATCGTTTCTATGAGCATGGCTTGGTGGGCGTGGCATGGGAAGGATACTGCAAAATCTCCATTCCCACCCCACCCCAGGGGAAGGATACTGCAAAATCCCCATCCCCTCCCCACTCCAGGGGCCAGCCAGAATGGTATTTGCTGGTTCTCCAGACTACTCAAAATTTCCGCTACCAGTTCTCCAGAACCTGCTGGATTTCACCCCTGGGTGGACTTCAACTCCCAGAATTCTGCCTGGGAAGAATTGAACTACACTGACATATTGTATTAAGTCTCCTAAACTGGGCTCAGCAATAGATCAATGGTCTCCCAATGCTTCACACTTAGAAGACTCTTAGACAGGACTCACATAAATGAGTCCTGTCTAAGATGAGTCCTTGCTGCAGATAAGACTGAAGCTACATGCACAAGAGTTGATAGTTGAACAGAATGCCAAGGTATTAGAAACTTTCATTCATAAGCCTTACCCGTGCAAACGTGTAACAGCCTCATGTTGGACAAACATGGTGCAGCAAACAGCCTGTTTAAACTGAGCCGTCACCTACATTCATTTAGTTTTGACCTCCTCTGATACCATGAGAATCATATTGTTCTGCTGTGAATACAGTCGTCTTCTACTGTACAGGATTGTTGGAAGGGCTGAAGCTCTTTGAACAGCTGAAAACAGTGTATTAGGATTGTGCAGAGATTTGGATTCAAATTACAAAATGCATTCCTGAGTTTGCATTGACAGAGACATTGTTAGAAAGCTGAAAACTAACATTCCTGAGACTGTGGGTCAATGCAGGAGACAATTGCTTGAGCTCAGGAAAAGTTGCAGCTGCTTTAAGGAGTTCCTAGAGGCTGCTGCATACACGCCCTGAATCACATTTTCTCCTTTGGTTCTCTATAAAGCCCACAGTTCAGAAAAATGACTAACTACTATATGAAATGTCTGGGAAATAAGCCGCCTATTCCTTATTATTAATTAAATATAAATTTAATGGATTTATTAAATTTATATGCTGCCCATCTTTTTATGGCCATAACTTCTGATGGCTGAAGTTACCCTTTATAATTAGTCTACTCTTCAATCATCAGGAAACATGAGAAAGTAACCAGCATCACACACAGCCAGGTTAGGATGGTAGATTACTAGATTGGACACTCTCAGCCATACAAGTTCACTGATTTCACTGATAGTCTTATTTTTAGTCTAACATACTTCACAGAGTAGTTGTACAGGAAAAAATGGAGAAGAGAGCGTTGTCCTAAGCTCAGCAAGCCAAAGCAAGAGAGAAATATAATAGTGAATGAAAAAACAAGAAAAAAAAAGAAGGTTTTTTCAAAGAAAAAGTCCAGTTGCCTCCTGAAAAAGCACCTTTGAGACAACCATAACCTGGATGACTGAGAATCTCTACAGACTTTTAGTTATACAGTTTGGGATGAACGCCCTTTGAATGGTGTGGGAGTAGAAATGGATTTCCAGAGGGAAAAAAATGCAGACCACAGGAACCAGGAGCACTGCTCAGGGGACCCTGAAGACATAGATAAACCTCCAAGTGCTTCAATGACCCTCTAAAGCATGCAAATGACCAGCTGTCTTCAAGGAATATAAATCCTTCCATTCTCCACTATCCTGTCAGAGCTGTAGAAGCTTCTTGGATGAGAAGCAAAATGTCTTCAAAGAAACAACAAGAAAGTCCAGTTGCTTCCTGAAAAAGCATTTTTGGGACAACCATGACCTGGATGACAGAGAATCCCTACAGACTTTTAAAATAGTGAATGAAAAGCAGCTGTTTACAAGGCCACAGAAATGAAACGGGGTGGAGGGATTGAGCAGGCAGGATTTCTCTCTTACCTGAATGTCCCAAATGCTGTGAACCTCTGGAGAGACAGAAACAGTGAATAGCGTTCACTTAGATAGGTATTTAAAATCCAGATGAGGTGGTTTACAATTGCACATTGAAAGCTAATATGCACTAATCGAAGAAGCACCTTCTTTTTTGAGCAGACAAAAATCTCTCCCTGCTTACATGAGATCATAACCCAAGATTTGCAGTCAAAAACAATGGAGAACTGCTGGTCTAGGGGATTCTTTTAAACAAGACATGGCAAATGCAGAAATGTGCAGAAATGCTAGCAATTCTGGTTTTGTGAAAAGGGAAAGAGACATGTACTTAGGAATGGACCAAAGGCAGCAGGTTGAAGCACTCGGTTATAGGCCAGTTAAGCAAGTCTTGAGTGCTTAACATTTATCTATGCTCAGTTGTTAACTAGAAAGAGCTTATACTGATTGACTGGTAGTTCCTTGCAAGCATTGTAGACTGGCAGACAGATAAATCTAAATGTGCTTATAATAACGTTCAAATAGACCTGGAAAAGTTAAGCCAGTCCAGATCAATCCTAGATGTTTTTTCAACTCGATTAAGAAAGGTTGGCAAACAGAAAAGCTGGTTGTCTGAAAATGCCCTGTGCAGTGATAGGAAAGTAATCTTCTTCCTGTCTTAAATTTGGTAGCAGAGTTGTCAACCGTCCTATTTGGCACATTCAACAAAAGAAACTCCCAGCTCTTTAGATTGACCAAGAGTGTAGCTTTATTGAAAGATCAATCTAGGCACAGCAGAAGCAAAGTCAGTTCTGAGGTTTTCCTGTGAAAACCCACATTAAGGAACTCCCCTTTTCCCCTCTGGGCCACCCACAACTCATAGTTCACCAATTGAGTTCAGTTCTTTTGCTTTGGGAAAAACTGCCTGTGCTGGCCAAACATTCTTCATAACTTGACCTTGGTAGATAATGTTTTTCCAGCAACAGAAGGTTCTCTTGCATTCTATAGTCTTCCTCTGCCCCTTAGAAAATCACCATCTTCCTCCTGTCACTTTGGCAAAACTGGGGATGAAAACAGCATGGGAGTCGAGTCATGTTTGGCAAGTTTATACTCAAGCAAATCAATTTGTAGAAACTATTGTGTATTACAACCCTGGACATCCACTAACTTCTTTATGGGCATGGTAGACCCCAACACATTTGGAGAGCATCAGCTGGGTAGGGTACTCTTAAATTCTATGCCACAAAGAAGACTTGTTAATTTGTGAGTACAAGTAGTCCTAGATTTACAACAGTTCATTTATTGACTGTTCAAAGTTACAACGGCACTGAAAAAAAGTGACTTGCTGTATGACCATTTTTCACACCACCATTGCAGCATCCCCATTTATGACAGTTGCAGTGTCCCGGGGTCATGTGATCACCTTTTGCAGCCTTCTGAAAAGCAAGGTCAATGGGGAAGTCAGACTCAGTTAACAACCGTGTTACTAATATAACAACAGCAGTGATTCACTTTACAGCTGTAGCGAGTAAAGTTGTAAAATTCACTTAACAACTGTCTCACGTAGCAAAGAAATTTTGGGCTCAATTTTGGTCATAAGTCAAGGACTACCTGTATCAGAAAAAACAGGATAGAGCTATGCTTCATAATACGGTAGTGGCTGGGGAATGAGTCTCCCGTGGTAATTTTTATACTCTTTCCTGCCCAGCAGTTAAGTAATACCTAAGTCAATTACTAAGGCAGAGATTCTCTTAATTAAAGAGCCCAGTTTCAGCTCAAGCTCCGGTGAATACCAGTAACCCAGAGATGAAATCCAGCAGGTTCTGACAGGTTCTGGAGAACCGGGAGCAGAAATTTTTAGTAGTTCGGAGAACCGGCAAATACCACCTATGGGTGGCCCCAGAGTGGAGAGGGAATGGAGATTTTGCAGTATCCTTCCCCTGCCACACCCACCAAGTCACACCTACCAAGCCACGCCCACCAAGCCACGCCACGCCCACCAAGCCATGCCCATGGAACCGGTAGTAAAAAAATGTGGATTTCATCAGTGTAGTAACCCCTTTACTGGGATTCAAGAACAATCATTGCAAGTGAAATTGACTAAATAGATTTAACTCAGGCCATTTGGGAACAGGGAGCACAGGTAGACCTTGACTTATCACCATTCATTTAGTGACCTGACTAAATTACAATGGCACTAAAAAAAATGACTTATGACCAATCCTTGTAGTTGTGACCATTATAGCATCCCCACAGTCATGTGATAAAAATTTGTTATTTGTGTTCGGTAACTGGCATATGTTTACAATGGTTGCAGAGTTCCGGGATCACATGATCACCATTTGTCTTCTTTTTTATTTGTTTATAATATCAAATACAAAAACAAAAACAAATAGGAAAAATAGGGGAGGGAAAGGGGAAGGGAAGAGTGCAGAAAAGAAAGGGGGGAAAAGAAAAGGCATTGACTTCTGATACTCGTTAGTGCAGTTTAATAAGATAGTAACATCCAACCTCAATGTTTTACTTTTGCATAGTAGTATAAACTAGCCATTTCTATAACAACAAATCTATCTAATCAGTAAAACCCAAAATCAAAGTTTCATTTTTTCCACCTCAGGCACAAAGTCCAGAAGAGGTTTCCAAGTAGAAACAAAAGTATTTATGTTTTGTTCTTTTTATCAAAGCACTCGGTTTTGCTATCTCTGCTAACTCTGTCAACTTTTGCAGCCATTAATTAAAAGATAAGGGGAATTTTGAGAAAATAAATGAAAGAAAAGTTGGGGTTGCCTGGACACCATAGTGGAAAATTGAAAATTGAAAATAAATACAGCAATAGAGAGAGACGAAAGTGGAGTAGAGGGATGGAAGGGAGGAAGAAGGAGAGAGAGGAGTGGGAAGAAAGGAAAGAGGGGAGGAAGGAAGGGAGGGAAATAAGAGTAGGAGAGAGGGTTAGAAATGGAGAAAGAAAGGAGAGGGAGAAAGGAAGGGGAAGTAGAGAAGAAGTAGGAGAAGAGGGTAGAAGAAAGTAGAAAGGAAAGAAGGGACCGAGATGGAAGAGATTGAGAAGAAAGATTGCTGTACAATAAAAAAGATGAAATGGAAGAAAGGCAACCCCGAACATGCATAAATGCACTAGGATAAAGAATGAGTTATTAAAAAATAAAAGAGAATAAATATGAGTTAAAACAGAAAACTTAGAATTTGAGGGTGAATAAAGATGTTGTTTATACAAATAAGCATAGAAATTTTAAGACACGATCAAAAAATCGAAAAAGGAAATTTTGGCAAAAATTGTAACTGAGTAAAATGTATTTGAATATGTTAAATTGTATAAATTATGATATGGCCAATACTCTGTTCATAAAATATGTGGGTGAAAATGGGGGGGGGGGGATTAATAAAACTTGATTCAAAACAAAAAAAACCTTTTGCAGCCATTTGTCCCTAGTGAGGATCGAAGTATCCTTCCATTGTTGTGCACCAAGTAATCTTGCTGCCGTCAACCTGCATAACATCAAAGTTCCAAACTTTTTTTTTCCAAGTCTTTTTCCATTAAACCCAAAAGAAAAGTTCCTGGTTTTCTCTTTATATATACCCTTTAAGAATATTCTGTATTAGAATATGAATCCTATGATCAACATTTGTGAGCTTCCCACTCAGCTTCTGATAAGCAAAGTTGATGAGGGAAAATGGATTTGCTTAACAACTGCAGCAATTCGCTTAACAACTATGGCAAAAAGGGTTGCAAAATCAGGTGTGACTCACTTAGCAACTGCCTTGCTTAGCAACAGAAATTCCGGTCCCAATTGTGATCATAAATCGAGAATTATCATTATTTTTTCCCCTGGCTCTGAACAAGTATGTCGGTATCAACCTTGTTAGTATTTCCAATTGCATCCGTCCTGAATAAGATTAAGCAACATGGGCCAATAGCTCATCTATTCACTAAGTCTGCATTACTATTACTATTAATCTTCTTATCGTTCCTATTACCCATCTCCTCCCACTTATGACTGTATGGCTGTAACTTGTTGCTGTATCCTTACAATTTATACTGATTGTTTCCTAGTATGATTCGATTGCTTATTTGTACCCTATGACTATCATTAAGTATTGTACTTTATGATTCTTGATGAATGTATCTTCTCTTTTTATATACACTGAGAGCATACGCACCAAAGACAAATTCCTTGTGTGTCCAATCACACTTGGCCAATAAAGAATTCTATCTATCTATCTTCTATCTATCTTGTCCTGTCTCACACAGTAGCCAATCAGATACATTCAGGAAGCTTGCAAAATATAGACTGTACCTCTCAAGGAACTGTTATTTAAAGTACCATTCTTAACAATTCTACAGAAAGAAAATGGCCCCCCATTCTCTATGAAGTTGCACAGTTCTCTTTTTAAAACCATCTAATCAATGGCCTCACCATGTTCAATCACCAGTAATTCTGATGGTTTTCAAAGGGGCCATGCATAGAGGTGGACTAAATTTTGAAGAAACTGAGAAGGTATGAGTGTATATTATATAAGGAACACAGACTAAGGTGACTTAGTGCCCACTCAGGCCAAGAATTAACCATGGAGGAGGGAGCATTATTCCAATATGCATATGGGAACACCATGGAAATGCCAACATTACATTCATACATACATACATTCCCAATGACACGATTCATAGAACATTTGAGCAATGATTATAGTTGTACATATTTCTTCATTTTCCCTCACTCTAGCCCATCTGGATATTCTTAAAGCAAGGGGGGAAGATGTGATATCTCTGCTAATCTCCTAATGATATTTAATTCAGTCAAGGTGCTTACAGTCAAGGATCTTGTTTCTTTCATTATTGGCCTTTGATAGTCCAGCCTGAAGGACAGATAAGATGATGGGACGAGCAGCAAATCACATTCCTTTGGTCCACAATTATCAAGGAAGCAACTGACCTGAATCCTTATCTCAATGCAGAGTGAGATTAATCCTTGGAGTGAAGCTGTTGAGGACGGTCAATATTATACTTGATTGTATTTTAATGAATGGACATTAAACTTGATGGCTCCAGTGTTTCCAATTAAGGGGAAATTTGGTTTATGTGGTTGTTGTTTGGCATTTTGATGGGGTAGAATTCTGGTTTTAAGAACACAGAATGATTTGGGGTAGAATTGTAGTAATAGTGACTTTTAAAGTGCCATTCATTAGGGAAAGTTTAACATTGCTTTGAAATGGAACAGAGCACTTTTGAGAAGCATTTTAAGATGGTGAGAAAGTATGATGGGTTGTGGTATCCCCACTGTGATCAGGAAAAGGACTGAAAGAGCTCTCTGATCAGAGGTGGGTTCTAAATTTTTTTACTACTAGTTCTGTGGGCAAGGCTTATTTTGTGAGCATGGCTTGATAGTCATGTGACAGTGGGCGTGGCTTGATGGTCATATGACTGGGTAGACATGGTCAACTCAATGCCACTCACGTCAAGGGAAGTCATAGTTTTTTGACCACACCCGTTGTTCCTTCCTCTCAGGCCCAGTTTCGACTCAATCAGCCTGAGAGAAACATTTCTAGCAGATTCTAGGCTTTTAGCTATTGTCTGTTTGATTATCTCAGAGTCACTGTGAGTTTTTTGACCAAACAATTCTTTAGGATTTAGCAGAGGTACTGGTCTACCAGGCTTTTAACTGCTTGCAGAGCTGTACTAGTCTACCCATTTGTTTTTGGAGCTCACTGGTCTACCACCACACTGCCTTTTACCGCTGATCAGCTGTAGGGCATCCCTTTGAAGCACTGTGGCAAGAGTTTAAACAGTTTGCCACTCTGCCACCACGGAGAGCATTGGAAACCGCTTTCAGGCAGCTTGACCTCAATTGCCAATCTACCACCACCGAGCGGTTTACAAGGAGTGGATTGGTTCTAGCCGATCAGTTGGGAGGCTTCTTGGCTTCTCAATTTAAAGCTACCTGTCTTGGGGGATTTTTCCTCTTCTTTGTCAAGTGAGCCCTGACTTTTTCCTTCTAGCCAATCAGCTGGGACTCAGGAGGCAGCAAATAGATTTGGGGAAGGGCCAGGCAGAGGTAGTATTTACCGGTTCTCTAAACTACTCAAAATTTCCACTACCAGTTCACAAGAATCAGGGAGAATCGTTAGCAACCCACCACTTTCTCTTATGTATGGATATGAAAGCAAAGCACTTCCAATGATGCTTTGTGCTTCACATTGTGTGAAATTTATACATATGATATTCTCCATATTGTACAATATCAAATTATAACTTTATGGTTCTGGTTGAGCATGTCATGTAAACTAGACCAGAATATGGCACCTTCTGTATGCTTATCTAAAATAAAGTAAGATTCTGTCTTTGTCATTCTTCCGAATTTATTTTTGGAAGAAGCATTTATGGCTTAGCATGAAATGTGAACATGGCTTATTATAGCTTGTTCACTAAGCTGTATTAAATAGTGCAGGGTGCAACGTTTTAAAGCCAAGCTTATGCAGAAATTTCAAATTGCGTAGAGAAAGATGAGAAAAATACTGCAGATTTCATGGTAATCATAAGACAAGGAACTGTTTTCTGATGAACCTGACTCACACAAGCACAATGTGTTTAACTCTGTTGTTGTTTTATTGGGTTTATATTACATTAAGCTCAGAGTCATGATTAACAAACCGTAATGGCTAGGTTTGAATTACAGATGATGAGTTGAAAATGATCACCTATAGTCCCTACCCAGTGCACGAATCCACCACTGCAGCCTCCCTAACAGATAACCATCCTATTTCAATTTAAGAACCTCCAGCAAAGAACATTCCAACCTTTCCTGAGGCAGTTTGTTCCAGCTCATACCGAAATCTGCTTTCTGATAATTGAATGTATTCTGGAGGAAATGTGAGCCCCTGCCTCTGCTTATAATGGTCTGCCTGGCCTCCCCATCCCGCTCGAAAAACCAAGTGGAGCAGAGGAATTAGCAGTTTGCGTCTATTGTTATATATCTCACTAGTACGGCAGCTTTTAATTTAAGTTCTCCAACATGTAAGCTGGGGGAGCTGTTGCATTAGAGAAAAGGACACAGAGAAGTTGCCATTTTTCCTTTTTCTTGCAAGATCTATCATCCATATTTTATTTTATTTTTGCATCGTCTGGTGTGGGTGGGATCCTTTTCTGTACCAAATCTCCCAGAACTAAACAATCAGAAGGGGCAGATTCACACACACTCTATGTAAACTTTGTGTCCTGGACAAAAGCGATGAAGTGTGAAACTCACCCCTCATATATTTGCATGGGATGAGCAAGAGGGAAAGCAAAGGACTGAGCTTGTAGTGCAGTATTGCAATGTGTTGTGATGTAAAAATAATCAAAGCTGCAAACTTTTCCCCAAAATCTCTCCTCTCCCCCTCCCACTTTTTTCTTGCCTCTCCTTCCCCCACCTCTCCCCACCTGTCCCAGTGCGACTTCTTTCCTTATCATGCTCACACTCTTCCGAAAGGCCAGGAGAGGGGCACCTGTCTTATCAGTGGGAAGAGAATATTCTAAAGCAGGTTTGCTGGCTCAGGAACTCTGGGAGTTGAAGTCCACAAATCTTAAAGTTGCCAAGGTTGGAGACCCCTGTTCTAAAGGGTGGGGCAGAGAAGACTCTCTTCCTGGACCCCGCCAGTCAAAATTCTTTAGTTAACAGAGTCTGTAGCATACCTTCCCTGCCTAATCAGACTGCATGCACTGATGTAATGGGGAGAAGACAATTCCACAGGTAGCCTGGTCCCATGTCATATAGTTCACACTAAACTGGCTTTCTTAGAAACACAAATACATATTTCTCCAAAATGACCCGTCCCCGGTCTGATCCTTCAGGTTTCCATCCATAAACCCATCGTTGCACTAAGTGAGTCCATTCACCTTGCTGCTAGTTGTTCTCTCCTTGTCTTTTCTTCTACTTTCTCAAGTTTATGGACTTCTCAAGAGAACTAGATCTTTACATAATGCATCCAAAATATGGACATAAACCTCCTCATTTGTATCTTGACTAAGAACTCTGGATTGATCTATTTAAAATCAATTTGTTTGTTTACTTGCCTATCCATGATATATTCATTATTCCAGAGAATAGCATGGATAGCCAAAAAAGCAAACAAATTGACGGACTGAGAATTCTAACTTGAAGTACAAATGACCAGGCATAAATTTTAGTTCAGAAACATCTGTATTCTTTCTATCCTGCTTTTTCAAAGTCCAGTCTTTGCTTCCATAAAGTGTCAGAGGAGCAACCGTTGCCTCAACAATTCTGATATTTGTAGAGGTAGACTTGTCACAGCATCTGAACACAATATAAACCTTAATTGCTATCTCCTAGGAGCTGATTAAAAACAAGTGTGTTTAGAGGTTGGGAATCAAAAAGAGTGTGTCCTGTTTGATTCATAGCCTGCTTCAGTGATCTGAAAAGTAACCCAATACAGCTTGAGCTTCTTTATAGGTCCAACTCAGAATCTTGTTGAGAAAATCCAGGGTTGATGCCTCCCCACTGACTACAACTCGGTAATCAACAAATGGCTGCTACACACTTTTTATCAGAATGGGATGAAATTGCAGGCAGAGGGTAGTCTTTTTCTGAGAGCAGAAGGCTACCAAATCTCACCCACGTGCGGTGATTTGATTTGAAAGCAGTCTTTACTATTTTTTTATATAAAAATTTTTTATTTTATTTTGATTCAAACATCATCTTCCATTAAACGGTGTGCCGTCTGGGTACAAATATTTCGTGCAAATATTTTATACAATAACAATTACAGTTTACAACCATATTTATTATTTTATCTATTCTTAGTATTAGTACTAATACTAATTTGTACCTCACCTAGTACTATAACAATCCTCTTCTTAACTTATTTAACCCTTGTTAAAACATTTTCTCCTTTTCACTCATCTGCTTTTTTCCACTTTTCATATTTATTCTCTAACCATTGATAAAATAATTCCCATATGTTATAACATATGTTATAATCCGATTGTTCCTTTTCTTTAAGGAACAGTGTTAACCTATTCATTTCTGCACATATTTTCCTAATCACATTCTCATCCATAGGAATCTCTTCATTTTTTCCAAAAGCAGTCTTTATTCTTTGAGATTACTTTAAAATCATAAAAAGCATCTGTTTATCCCTTCTCTAGTATTGTTGCCTTGTTTCAGTTGGAGTGAAAAAAATCCATACAATTTCAGAATGATAGGTTCAGAACAGCACAACCATATGCAAGTATACTAAGAAATGTGATTATCTATTATGTATTGAGACTGTGCCCAAATAAAGGATACAGGATTGAATCTTTAAAGATATTGGAAAAGACTCACAAGGTAATGGTTAGCTCTCTTTATGTTTTGTGGGCAATGGTTTTGCAATGAATGAGAGAGGGGCATTATATATAATCTGTAAAAATTCTAAGTGGTTGTACTGAATAAAACACAAATGGAAGAACTGAATTAATGTTTAATAACAACTCTTCCCCACACTCTTTATAGGACACTCTCTATATTTGTGTCTGTATGTGTAACACTCTATATATACTCACCATAAAGAATGCAGAGTCAGACAGAAAATAAAGTATAATGAAGGTTAGAGTCTGGAGACATATGAAACTAAAACAGAAAACACTCAGCTTAAAAGAAAATCAAAGTTATACATCTCGAGCCAAAATTGAGATAAGAGAGGTAGAGATATGGAAGATGGCATTGCCTATATATAACCATTAACTATCAACCCTCATGTACTGTTGGAAAGACTCAAACAACACTAAAAATAAATTCAAATATTGTGAATTGGGTTTTAAAATGGAAATGAATTAGGAAGGAAAGAGTAAGGAAGGGGACCGATATACAACAGGGTAGATATCCAGACCATTTGAAGTAATGGTGGTACTGAAAAATGACTAGTCCACATACTTATGACTGTCTCATCATCACAGTCATGTACTCATGATTTTGGCACCTAGCAGTTGTTGCACATTTACCACAGTCACAGTATCCTGCAGTCATATGATTGTCATTTGTGACCTTCCTGGCCATCTTCCTACAAACAAAGCCATTAGGAAGTCAGCAAGGCAAGTCATGGTCATGTTGGAAGGAAAAATCCATCTGGTTCAGTTCCAAGCTGAGAGAAAGACACTGGAAACAACATGGAGGCTGATTGGAAAGAAAGGTTTAATGAGGAACAGCAGTTCTGGGTCAGCTGAACAAATGGTTTAATGAGTGGATAGATCTTTATAGGTTTCTGTGACTTTGAAGTTTGAACTGTTCTGGGGGTGATGCAATGAAGGGCCTTGTGTTCTGAAAGGGTATTGGGCAATTCCTATTGTGGCTAATGGCTTTCGTTCTGTATATTGTTTCAATGTTTTGCCATGAGAACAATGACAGCTCAAAACAAGCTTTAGGTTATTTTTTTTTTCTTCCTTCCTTCCTTCCTTTCTTTTCTTTTCTTTTCTTTTTCTTTTTTCTTCTTTTTTGCATTCACAGAAAAGGAGAGACGATAGTCTGTGCTACTTTTTTTAAAAAAAATATTGAGGTCAGTTGTAAATGAGCTTTTCATTTTCTGCTTTGAGGAGTTTTCAAATGCTTTAGTTTCTTTTTTAAAAAATCCCATGGATCAATATTTCCACAATTTGGGTGGGAAATAGCAGTCCCGACTGGATTTGCACCTGCTTCTGTAGTTTTAGGAGGAGGAAGTAAAGAGAGAGATGCTGAAGAAGCTTCTTGGATGAGAAATGAAACATCTTCAATGAAAAAGGACTTTTGCAAAAAGCACCTTTGGGACAACCATGACCTGAATGATTGAGAACCTCTATTGACATTTAAAAAGAGACACAGAAACTTTTCTCCAGTTCCTACTATTCCCTATGGCAGAACATTTTAATTTTTCCTCACTGATGGGACGTTCCACATGATTGGAACTGGATGTTGAAACATTCTGATGGAACACTCCACATGAGCTGTTCCATTCTATGATTGGAACAAATGGGTTTCTTTCATTCATTCATGCCTCTAGCATACGTTCCTGTTAACTATCAATTTTGTAAGGAATGGTTCAGTCTTACTGTTGGCATCTGCAACTGAAGTGTTTAGTATTCCTGAGACAGATGTTTTATTTCAGTAATGGCAAGCCTCTCTGTAAGCGCTAGTATGAGCATGTGTGGGTGGGAGGGTGATACATGCTGGTTTCTCCTCCTTCTCCTCCTCTCAGGGATGCCTCCTCTCTGTCTTCCCCTGATATTAACACTGAGGCGAAATTATGTTCTAAAATAGACATCTTCCTTCCTAGATTAAATGGTAATGTTCTAGGAGTAACACTCATTAATTAGAGGAAAGGGAGTTATTCAGCAATTAATGGGAATCGTGGCACCTCCTTTCAGTTAATTTCATGTAAACGGCTCACATAATTATCTCTATTTTGAATAATTAAGAATGAGTTAATGTAACTCTTTAACCTTTGGCCATCGATTGTTGAATAAAAGCCACACATATAAAATTCCAGTAGTCACATCTGTGGTTGTCTAGCAGAAAGACATTGAGCCAAAGCATGACCATCTTTTCTGACCTCATCCTTCTCACTGGGCTCTTCAGACCAGCCACCCAGAAGATGGCAACTCAGCCCAGGGGTGAAATCCAGCAGATTCTGACAGGTTCTGGAGAACCGGTAGTGGAAAATTTAAGCAGTTCGGAGAACTGGCAAATACCACTTCTGGCTGGCTCCAGAGTGGGGTGGGAATGGAGATTTTGCAATATCCTTCCCCCAGAAGTGGGGAGGGAATAGAGATTTTGCAGTATCCTTCCCCTGCCACGCTCACCAAGCCACACCATGCCCACCAAGCCACGCCCACAGAACCGATAGTTAAAAAAATTTGGATTTCACCACTGACTCAGCCCCTTCTGAGTTCAACCTTCTTTCTCAGATCTCTCTCTTAAAAAGTAATGACCTCTGTTAAAACTCAAAGACAGTTTCCTGCAGGTAGGCAAATTAGGGCTCTCTCCAGAAAACCAATGGCAGAAGAAAAAAAATAAGCAACAGACAAAAACATTCTTTCATTGATATGTGCCTCCACTCCCCTATTTATATTCCCATTTTTACCTTTTCAGTCCACTTACCCATAAATATGGTTCTCCATGACCAGTCATCCAAAAACAAGGCTTTTGTACAATACTTTTGTCAGGTTTCCAAGTAACACCCCCAACAAAAGAAGACTCTGAAGCTTGAAGTCCCTCAAAGTTCCAATTTATTAGAGATGTCATATTGGCACACCTGGGAAAACCCGAATCTGAAAGTTTCCAGGTTTTCCCTACCCAAATAAAAGTCCAAGTCCCTGCCCAGCACCCACAAGCCCATCATATGACCCAATCAAAGCACCATCCCAACTGGAGATGCCTCCCAGTTCCAGCCCTCCAGGTTCAGGGCAAGATGTCCTTGACTCTCCAAGAAAAGAATGTTATTATGACTATATATAACCCATGCTCCATACAATCCTCCCTCCCAGTTTCCCACAGTAGTAAATGTGGCAGGCCTGAATGCCCAATGCAAAAGATGGCTTCCAGGCCTGACAACTTTTTAGTCAGGTAAAGAAAGAATAACCTTAGTACCAGCTTTAGTCTTACCTATGCCACATTCAGCATTTTCTGTTTACAGTACAGGTAGTCCTTGGCTTACAACCACAACTGGATCTATCTGGAGCTCTGTTATCGGCCACAGAGGGCTTTCCAGAAGGACCTCTGATGGTGAAATGGAGGCCAGGGGGTGCCATGCATGGCAATCCAGAGCCCATTTCTCAGCTGCAGAGGTCTTTCCTGAAGGCCTCTGACAGTGAAACAGAGGCCAGGGGCGACACATGCAAGTGGCAGCAAGTGGCCACAGAAGAAGTGGGCTGGCAAGGCAAGGCAGGTGTCGGGTTGTGCAAGGCCTGGTAAGTAGGGCAGCTCCACCCACCCACCCCCACCCTAGTTTAACTTTTACCTGTGCACCTTCAGTCTAAGGTTAGATTGTAGCTGCGCTCCCTGCACCCGGGGTCTTAATTAGGGCTTATTTTGTGATTAGGGCTTTTATATTGGGCACACATGTAAAAATCAAGCTAGGACTTACTTTCGGGGTAGGTTGTATTTTCAGGGAAACACAGTAGCTTCCTTAAATTTGCTTATTAGAAGCCAGCTGGGAAGATTATAAATGGAGGTCACATGACCCCTGAACACTGCAATTGTCATACCAGTAAATGCATGCCAGTTGCCAAGCAACTGGATTTTGATCACATGACCAGGGGATACCGCAATGGTTGTAACTCTGAAAAACGGTTATAAGTCACTTTTTTCAGTGCTGTTTTAAGTTTGGATGGTCACTAAATGAATGGTTGAAAGTTGAGGATTTCCTGTAACACCAGAAACCTGGTCAATTCTGGCTGTTTTTATGGCCAATATGCAGAGGTGGGTACCAACAGTTACTGACCCGTCTGGAGAACCGGTAGCGGAAATTTTGAGTAATTTGGAGAACTGGTAGTAAAAATTCTGACTGGCTGCACCCTCATCCATTCTCTGCCTCCCAAGTCCCTGCTGATTGGGAAGATATGGGGATTTTGTAGTAACCTTCCCCTGCCACGCCCACCAGGCCACACCCACCATGCCATGCCATGCCCACCAAGCCACACCCACAGAACCGGTAGTAAACAATTTTGAAACCCACCACTGCCAATATGCCACAAATGCTTACTTATATCCCAAACCTGCTCACACTATTCTGTGCAAGCTAGGATTTCTAATCCTAAAGTTTGCCTTGAAAGCCAACATGCCATTGCACATCCCCACTAACACAGTATATTATCACACTCAGGTTATACATCAAACTCTTGTCCTTAATTTTTTGTTTACCGCTTGTTCTTTTTCTGCACCCTGTATAAAGTTGTTCACCGTAAAAAGGAATAGCCTTGTGGGGTTGTATATAAGAAGCCGAACTGACTTCCCTGTGTTCAATTTCTTCTAGTAATGTGACAGCAGCTGTGGAAGGAATCTTTTACTGTTTAATCTATGGTAGAGAGCACTGATTAGTGTCAAAGCACCTGCTTTGCAAGCAGAAAATAGTAGATAATACCCCAAGCAAAGTGTCCACTTAAAAGAACCAAATGGAAGATACTGGTAAATATTCCTCCTTTCTCTTCTTTAACCCAAAGAGTGATGGATTTGGGGATCAATGGTTAATAGCCTTGATGGCTATCTGCTGGGAGGCCTGTGAGTTTCCTGGTACAGTTGGTTGGTCACTGAGAGAACAGATTGATGGACTAGATGGGCCAGAGATGTAATCCAGCAGCTCACTGCTAATAGTCGATAGAGATTCTCAGTCATCCAGGTCATGGTTGTCTCAAAGGTGCTTTTTCAGGAGGCAACTGGACTTTTTCTTTGAAGATGTTTTTCTCCTCATCCAAGAAGCTTCTTCAGCTCTGACAGGGTAGTGGGGAATGGAAGAATTTATACTCTGGTCATTTGCATCCTTTTAGAGGGTTGTTGAAGGGATGCAGTGGCTCAGTGGCTAAGATACTGAGCTTGTCAATCGAAGGGTCAGCAGTTTAGCGGTTCGAATCCCTAGTGCTGTGTAATGCAGTGAGCTCCCGTTACTTGTCCCAGCTTCTGTCAACCTAGCAGCTCGAAAGCACGTAAAACTGCAAGTAGAAAAATAGGGACCACCTTTGGTGGGAAGGTAACAGCGTTCCGTGCACCTTTGGTGTTTAGTCATGCCGGCCACATGATCACGGAGACGTCTTCGGACAGCGCTGGCTCTTTGGCTTTGAAACAGAGATGAGCACCGCCCCCTCGAGTCGGGAACGACTAGCACATATGTGCGAGGGGGATCTTTACCTTTAGAGGGTTGTTGAAGCACTTGTTTATCTGTGTCCTCAGGTTACCTGAGTAGTGCTACTGGTTCCTGTAATCTGCATTTTTTTTTCTCTGGAAATCCATTCCTACTCCCACACCATTCAAAGGGCATTCATCCCAAATTGTATAGCTAAAAGTCTGTAGAGATTCTCAGTCATCCATGTCATGGTTCTTTGAAGATGTTTCTATTCCCTGCTATCTTGCCAGAGCTGAAGAAGGATGAGAAGTGAAACATCTTCAAAGGAAAAGCAAAGTCCAGTTGCCTCCTGAAAAAGCACCTTTGGGCTCATTGCTAATGTTTTCATAGGATCACATTCACAAATTAACTTAAAAGAGATGGATAAAGTTGGCATATACCAAATAACATCTTTAGTGTACCTGACTCAGTCTTATGAGTACTGTCTGGTAGAAGTTCTTGACCCCCATAAGGAAATGAGTAAAATTAAACCCAGTACCTTCTTCATATAAAATTATGCAAAGCAGAAATTCTGGAAGTTGGATCCCAGTATATCTGAAGGATATTAGGCCACAGAAGTTTGCACTATTCACATTGCTGTTTATTCACTTTCTCTTCAAGGTGTGTTTTAATCTTTCCCCCATCATCTGATTGTACATTTGTCTGCCCAATCTATTTCATGTCTATGAATTAAAGGGCATCCTTCAGATGTTGTGGACATCAACATTCCTCTGCATTACCCAGCAAAGATCGTGAGACTTATTGTCCAAAGCAACTGGAAATGACCATTTTGCTTACTCTGATTTAATTAACATTAAATCTAATGAACATTATCTAATGATTTAACGTTAAATCATTCCAAATTAACTGCATATACTTACAATGAAAAATTGAGCAACCTTGTTAAGTGGAGATGGTTTTGAACCTTAAGGAGGATTCAGTATCCTAGTTTGGGATGCTACCCGGAGAAAACCAAAAATGAGGAGTCATCCTAGAAGAAATCCTTGCACCAGCACAGGGTTGATACAATTATCATCTTAAAGTTCCCTACAGGTACCACCATGAAATTCTACCAAGTTTCTACTTTCATATTTCTTAAGGGATCCTTGTCTTCAAAACAAGGAGTGTGTACATGTGTTGTTTGGTCCTGTCCACAGTTTCCAGAACTACCCACTATAGAAAATGAGTCATTACCACTCAATCATGAAACAGGTCCCACTAGAGAGATCCATGAATAAAATGAGAAAAAGGGTGTCTCATAAGCAAATCCTGAGTCCTTCGGGAGAAGGGCAGTATACAAATTTAATAAATAAATAAATAAATAAACAAACAAACAAACACATCTTTCCAAGCTGGATGAGTCATCCAGCATGGAAACATGACCCATAATTGTAGCTCTCCCTGCCACTCATGTAGTATTTTTCTTTGGTTGCTTGCATTTGCCAGATGTTTGAGCTTCTTGCAATCTAACAGGTTAACAGAGTTGGAAGGGACCTTATAGGTCAGTGATGGCTAACCTTTTTGCCATCGCGTGCCAAAAATGGTGGGAGTGGGGGGGGGGGTCTCACACATGTGCCCACAACCATAATTCTATGTGTCCCGCCCATGCATGCACATATGACCCCCCTGCACTCCCCCCACTTTTGGCACACAATGGCACGGTGGGCCCGGTAGGCCCATTTTTCACTCTCCCCAGGTTCCAGAGCCTTTCTAGGAGCCTGGGGAGGGTGAAATGGCCTCCCCCCCCCCCGAGGCCAGAAACGGTCCATTTGCCGCTTCCAGTCCCACCAGTAGTTGGTAAACGGGCTGTTTCCGGCCTCCGGAGGGCCTCCAGGCGTGTGCGGAAGGCCATTTCCACCCTCCCCAAGTTCCTAGAAAGGCTCTGGAGCCTGGGGAGAACAAAAAAAGGCTTTCCCCACCTCCCGGAAGCCCTCTGGAGGCCGGAAACAGCCTTTTTCCTGACTTCTGTGGGCCTAGAAGGCCTGAAAATCAGCTGGCAGAGCTGAGCTCGCATGCCCACCGATATGGCTCCGCACATGTGCCATAGGTTCGCCATCACGGTTATAGGTCATCTAGTCCAACCCCCTGCTCAAGCAGGAGACCCTACACCATTTCTGACAAATGGCAGTCCAATCTTTTCTTGAAAGTCTCAAGTGATGAAGCTCCCACAACTTCCAAAAGCAAGCTGTTCCATTGGTTGATTGTATGAAGGGCAGTCAATTTCATAAAAAGGAGAACAAAAATACAAAGAGATCACCACTCACTATTAAGTTAAAGTGAAATGGGATGTGAAATTTGATTAGATTGTAACTGAGTGCTCTGAACACAGTAAGGAAGACAGGGAAGGGGGGAGATAAATCCAGCTTTGGTAGATGCCTATTAGTAACTACCACACTGAGTGATATTTGCTATCACAAATAATATTTAAATTAGTTTTTAAAATATAGATGGGATTTCTTTGGTCCAAATATCAGCTTCCAACAGTTCTGTTAACCTGGCCAAAGCAAAAAAAAAAAAGGAGGCACAGCAAATTCTAGAGAACAACAGATTCTGCAACTCTGAGCACATCAATATTAATGTGTTTTCCTGGGAATGGAACCTTTTTTTAAAAAAAATGTTCTAGTCATAGGAATATAGTTTTGGTTTTCTAATGACAGAACTTGAGAAAAAATGTGACTTCCAACCAGTGAAATTCAATTTTTTTTACTGCCGGTTCTGTGGGTGTGACTTCGTGGCCATGGTGTGGCTTGGTGGCCATGGCTTGGTGGCCATGGCAGGGGAAGGATACTGCAAAATCCCCATTCCCTCCCCACTCCTGGGGGAAGGATATTGCAAAATCTCCATTCCACCTCACTCTGGGGCCAGCCAGAGGTGGTATTTGCTGGTTCTCCAAACTACTCAAAATTTCCGCTACCGGTTCTCCAGAACCTGCTGAATAGCACCCCTGCTTCCAATTCTCTAATGAAAAATTACTCCTTATGCATATTGAGGGAGGGAGGCTGCCATACAAGAACCGCAGAACCTTTTGTATTATGCCCCAAAGGGAAGTTTGACTTCCTGGTAGACCAGAGGTCAATCTTCTATGAAGTTGATATTCACATGACTGATACACCAAGGAAGAAAAAAAAGATGCTAACCCATTGAGATATCAAATACCCATGGCAGCTACAGAAAACTAGGTGCCAACCATATCCACTGGATGGATGGGAGAGAAGAATCCTGCAATCATTGGAGCTTAGCAGATCTATTGGAGCTCAGCAGATCCCCAACTTCCCCAAAATAACTCCACTAGGCAGTCTAGGCCAGGAGTCTCCAACCTTGGCAACTTTAAGACTTGTGGACTTCAACTCCCAGAATTGACAGAGGATGCATAACAACAGTTTTATACCTTAGCTTCATGAATTCATGAAGTAGAAGCTCCCTTAGGAGGCATATCACATCTCCTCAATAAATGGTTAGTGGAGCATCTTTACACCATGGCAACTCGAACTTAAAGCAACATTCTAGCAGAAGCTATTTCCAGGAAGGTATATATTTTAACGCCCAGATGGCAACATGTATGTGTGTGTATTTAAAGAGGTTTTGATTGGAAGTGCAGTGAACTGTGTCATTGAAGCCTCTGAAACAAAAATCTCATTCCTGCATTTTATGTATATGTGTGTGCCTGTATTTATTCAATTTACAGTATAATCCCCAAAGGAACAGTCCTGTAGAAACAGAAAGTGTATTGTCAAAACAAATGATGAATAAAGCAGTGAATTTAAGTTATAAAAAGACAATATTACACTGTTTTATTGGCATAGCTAATATTAGAGTATTCCAAGCAGGAAATTCCTAGGCTGTAATGTGTTGCGCTGAGAAAAACTTGGGCTGTTAAATGTAGCAATAAATTCACATATTGCACTCCTAAAAGAATGACAAGCCACAGAAGAAGGATCAGTCAAGGTTCTAACCAAGATATGCCAGCAAACTGGGGAATTGATTGGAAGAAACCAATCTACATATCCTGTACCAAAAAAGGACATTTAACAAAATGTGGAAACTATCACATAATATCCTTAATTTGGCATGCCAGAAAAATAATGCTTAGGATCATCCAATGCAGATTAGAACCTCCTTGGAAAAAGAGATGCCAGAGTTGAAGCCAGTTTTAGAAAAAGCCACAGAACATGAAACAATAACAACGTTGATGTATGCTGGATAATTCAGAAAGCCAAAAAATATTTTAAAAAAGTCACTATGGGCTTCATAAATGATAGAAAGGCTTTCAATTGTGTCAATCAAATCAAGCTGTAGAAAGAAAAATGGGAATCCCAGAACATCTCATTGTTTTCATGACAAACTCATTTTCAGGTCTTCCCTTATTTATTCAACCTATATACTGAAGATAGATATAGATATAGATATAGATATAGATATAGATATAGATATAGATATAGATATAGATATAGATATAGATATAGATATAGATATAGATATAGATATAGATATAGACATAGGTCTTTGGTTAATCGGGTCTTCTCCCGCATAAAATTGGAAGTGTCTTGGCGATGTTTTGACGAAGTCTCATTCGTCATCTTCAGGCTGGTGTTCTCGGCTTCGTGCTTCCAGGAGCAATGTGAGATCGCAGCTGCCTCTTCCTTTTAACTGCTACTGGGGGTGAGAGCTGATTGGGTGGGAGCTTGGCTGTGTTCTGATTGGGTGGAGGAGTGTTCTGATTGGTTAGGGGCTTGTCTGTGCTCTGATTGGATGGGGGGTTGGTTGTGCTCTGATTGGCTGGGGGTGTGTTCTGTTTGGGTGGGGACTTGGTTGTGCTCAGCTTAGTCTGAGTTGCAGGGGGATTTGAGCTGGTGAGCTGCGTTGTTGCTGTTTGGCTTCATGTTTGTGGCCGTGAGAGCTCTTCATGGGGGGTGTCAGTCTGCTTCATGTATGGATTGGAGGGGTTTAAAGTGGCTAATGATGCAGCTGCAGTCTGGCTTCTGGTCCTTGGTCGTGCCTCATTATCAGTGTGGGTTTGAGTCTGCTTTCTGCGTGGATGTGTGGTGGTGACATCCTGTGTGGCTCTTGCAAGTGTGGGTCTGGTGTCATTCGTCATGTTAGGGACTCGTTTGTCAATAAGGGCAGGTTTCCAAATGGCTGGTAGGCGGGAGGTATTGTCTCATTTGTTCATGCTTTGTGGGCATTTGTGGGAGCAGCTCACCAGCTCAAATCCCCCTGCAACTCAGACTAAGCCGAGCACAACCAAGTCCCCACCCAAACAGAACACACCCCCAGCCAATCAGAGCACAACCAACCCCCCCATCCAATCAGAGCACAGCCAAGCCCCTAACCAATCAGAACACACCTCCACCCAATCAGAACACAGCCAAACTCCCACCCAATCATCTCCCACCCCCACTAGCAGTTAAAAGGAAGAGACAGCTGCGATCTCACATTGCTCCTGGAAGCATGAAGCTGAGAACACCAGCCTGAAGATGATGAATGAGACTTCGTTGAAATGTCACCAAGACACTTCCAATTTTACGCGGGAGAAGACCCGAATAACCAGAGACCTACATAGAAACACCCGCGAAAACCTCAGAAAACACATAGATAGATATAGATATAGATATAGATATAGATATAGATATAGATATAGATATAGATATAGATATAGATATATAGATATAGATATAGATATAGATATAGATATAGATGTAGGTCTTTGGTTATTCAGGTCTTCTCCCGCGTAGAATTGGAAGTATCTTGGCGACGTTTCGACGAAGTCTCATTCGTCATCTTCAGGCTGGTGTTCTCGGCTTCGTTCTTCCAGGAGCAATGGAGAAAAATGAGCATAGTTTTAAAATTGGAGGAATAAACATCAACCACCTGTGCCAAGTTGATGATACTACCCTGATAGCTGAAAATGCAAATTATCTGCATACCCTAATATTTAAAATTCAAGAAAAAAATAGGAATAAAATTAGAGTTGGAATGTCATCGAGAAAATCTATCTATGTGGTTTCTGAGTCAAGAACAACTTGATGTCACCTAAGCAATCAAATCAACCTTAAAAAGAAAAGGCAAGTCTTCTTGCATCACCTTTGACAGATATTCAGAATCAGATTTTGATTATCTCCAAAAGGGATTGTATTACAGAATCGAATGAAGTAACTATTCCACTTAGACTGATCTCAAAAAGCTAAGCATGGTCAGAGGAGGAAATTCCACAACTTCAGGCTGGACTGGGAAGTCAAAGAAACACCACAGAAAGCAGCAGTAGCAAACTAGATTCCACAATAAATTTCACAGTTTTGTGGAATATTGAAACTTTTCTGTTCAGTTTACTTCTCTTGTTGGAAAAGTGGCTTTGCACATATCTGAATCAGTAAGAATCAGGTGTGCTATTCAGCAAGTTCTGACAGATTCTGGAGACCCAGTAGTGGAAATTTTGAGTAGTTCGGAGAACTGGCTGATCCCAGAAGTGGGGAGGGAATGGAGATTTTGCAGTATCCTTTCCCTGCCATGCCCATCAAGCCATGGCCACCAAGCCACACTATGGCCACCAAGCCACACCCACAGAACCAGTAGTAAAAAAAATTGAATTCCATCGATTAGAATGGGAAAAAAAATGTTGACGTGTTAAACAGAATGACTACAAAATTTATTTGGCAAGGGAAGAAAGCCAGAATTAGATTAAAAGTACTACAAGACACAAGAGACAGAGGAGGAATAGCTTTCCCGGACTGGGAGATCTATTACCAAGCAGCTGGCTTAGTCTGGATAAAGGAGTGGATAGAATTAAAAAATAAAAGACTCCTAATATTAGAGGGACATAACCTTCATGTAGGGTGGCATGCATTTTTATGGGGGAGGGGGGGAACAGAGCACTCATGGATTCTTTAAAAGACATGTAATTAGGAACTCACTTTTAACAATATGGAATAAAATTAAGAAACATCACTATATAGGAGTACCGCTCTGGATCTCCCCAGAAGAAAAATTAACACACCCAAATTTAGTAGACTGGTCCAAAATTATTAGATATAGGGATATTGTGAATGAGGGGGGAACTCTAAAAACAAAACACGAATTGGAACAGGACTTAGGTAGGGATATACAATGGTGGTCATACCTACAAATAAGATCAAAATATACTGAGGAGAGGAAAACTGATCAAATTAGAGTAGAACAAGCTGACCTTGATAAAATTCAGTTAAAGAATGAACAAAAACTAATTAGTAAAATATACAAATTTCTATTATGGTATAAAATGGAAGAGGAAACTGTGAAAGAGACGATGATCAAATGGGCCCAAAATTTTAATTACCTGATAGAGTTGGAGAAGTGGGAGAAGATGTGGAAAACAAATATGAAACTAACAATCTCAACTGCATACAAGGAAAACCAGATGAAAATGTTTCACAGGTGGCACTTTCTACCAGCAAGAATAGCAAAAAAGTTTCCCAGCAATTCTCCTAAATGCTGGAAGTGTAAGATTAGTTATGGAACTTTTTATCACCAATGGTGGACATGCCCAGTGGTGAAAATTTTTTGGAAGAAAATTAAATATTGGATTAAAGAAATAATTCAGAATTCAATAGAGGGAAAACCTGAACAGTTTCTATTAGGGATGTCAATAGAAAAATATTCTAAAGAAACAGAGTATCTCATACTACATATACTGACTGCAGCATGTATTATATCTGCGCAATACTGGAAGAAAGAAGAACCACCACCAGATAAGGATATAATTAAAAAGATTTTGGAATGCGCAGAACTGGATAAACTAACTAAAGAAATTCAGGGGAAAGAGGAAACCAAATATTTTAAAGTGTGGAATAATTGGTATGAATGGCTGAAAAATAAGGAAATAAATTAAAGGAATGAAGAAGGGAAAGAAGAAAACATGACAGATCAATTAACATGTTAGTAGAATTGAAATATAATAGGAGAAAAAGGTTGAATAAGTTAACATTATAATATCTGTAAACATTAATATATAATAAGAAATGGATCACTGTTAAGCAGCTGAAAAAGAAACTAAGATTCTTGTATATGTTGTATGTTGTATGTCTATGCATGTCTTTTTAACTATGTTCAAAATAAAAAACTTTAAAAAAAGAAAATTTGAATTCCACTATTGGTAAGAATCTGTGGCTATTGCTGTGTGTCTGTATGAAACTGAGAGGGGAGGGGGATTATTCTGCAGCTTTGTACACTTGCAAAGAAGCATCCAAAACAAGCTTGTCATCTTCAGGAAACATAAGAAGGGAGGGAGGGCAGCCTTCCCAAATTGACATGTTACTATTAATTACAGGCATCTTAATTAAATAATGGTATTTGTCTCTGCGCAACTCAGCAGTCAAATTTCCCTTCTCCTTAGCTAAGATTTTCACCACCTAGAGCGGTGGATTTCAACTCCCAAAATTCCCAAGCCAGCCATGCTGTAGATAATACTGCATTAATTTCCTTGAACGTTTGTTCAAGCTTTGTCAACGAACATTTGAAAACAAACATTTGTCTGTTTGCTTAGTTGTCTGTAGTATCTCAGGAGCTTTATTCAGCACCAGAAGAACACCAACGATACCTATCCTGCTTCTTCCGAGAGGAGTGGTGGCACAGTGGTTAGAATGCAGTATTGCAGGCTAATTCCATTGACTGCCAGCAGTTCAATTCTCACTGGCTCAAGGTTGACTCATCCTTCCAAGGTCAGTAAAATGAGGACTCAGATTGTTGGGGGCAATATGCTGACTCTGTAAACTGCTTAGAGAGGGCTGTAAAGCACTATGAAGTGGTATATAAGTTTAAGTTTGTATTGTTATTGCTAGTCCAAGTTTCACTTCCATAAAATATTACAGGGAATACAGATTTGCCCCAAAGAGAACTGTAAATTCTACACTCCAGTCATATCACCATAACTCTTAAAGGGATGTAAATATATATAAAGTGTTCTCTAACACATTCACAGCTTTATGTTTTTTCTTTTAAAAAAATTATCTGAGGCACAGAATTCTAGACCAAATTTGTTTGATATCTAATGTGTCTAAAGCCCAAGCCTTAATTTATAGATTGGTTGATATTGGAATGGTTAGTCAAAGTTTCTTGTAGGTTTAGGGCCACAGTACAGTACAGTACAGTACAGTCTTAGATCCCTGCAACAGTACTACTGGCTACATGTAGTTCTTAGTGTGAAAGACACAAATAAAAATGGAAACAATTATGCATAGAAAGGAGAAGTCAAAACATTCCTCTCATCTGATAATTCCTATTTATTTTGTGTTTATTTTAAAATATAACAACTTTCCATTGGAACCAAGAAGTGATAGCTTCACTTTCTTAAATTCCTCTACTGAGGAAGCAATATTTTATATCACTGGGGAAGGAAAGGAAAATAAAATACTAATACAAAGATGAAATACATCCAAATTTGCCATGCCGTATACAGTTCTGGCTACCACTCATTCAGGAACTGAAAAAGTACTGAAAAGGCAAGCAAATGCTACACAGTTGACTGCGTAAGAGTTGAAGAGAGTTATGTTTACTTTTAAAAATGGTGCAAACAGTAGGCGTTTCCTGGGAGAATTAAGATGTTAAAGCCTGGATTTGTATTTATCAACAAGAAATCATAATTAGAAGAATCAGGATCTCAAGATGCTAAGGTAAATAGGGGATAACAAATAAAAGAATAAAGTGGTTGCTGTTAGCTTGGAGCCAGGGAAGAAAATTAGAATTAGGGACAAGAGAGAGATTTGTCCCTATGCAGAAAGAAAAAACATAATCAAAACTTGGGAGTTAGGAAAAATGAGTTGGTAGCTAGAACTGGGCTTGAGAAAGATACCCTGGGAAGAAATGAGAGA
This sequence comes from Masticophis lateralis, assembly GCA_030761175.1. Lineage (NCBI taxonomy): Eukaryota > Metazoa > Chordata > Lepidosauria > Squamata > Colubridae > Masticophis > Masticophis lateralis. The sequence continues at coordinate 333,558,631 of JAUDYJ010000001.1, forward strand.
GGCAGTAGTTTAATCTGGATGAATAGAATTAGTATGAATAGAGTAGGGTAGGGTAGGGTAGGGTAGGGTAGGGTAGAGTAGAGTAGAATAGGAGTAGGAGTAGGAGTAGGAGTAGGAGTAGAGTAGAGTAGAGTAAGAGTAAGAGTAAGAGTAGAGTAGAGTAGAGTAGAGTAGAGTAGAGTAGAGTAGAGTAGAGTAGAGTAGAGTACAGTAGAGTAGAGTAGAGTGGAATAGGAATAGGAATAGGAATAGGAATAGGAATAGGAATAGGAATAGGAATAGGAATAGGAATAGGAATAGGAATAGGAATAGGAATAGGAATAGAGTAGAGAGAAATAGGAGTCGAGTAGAGTAGCAGTAGAGTGGAATAGGAATAGGAATAGGAATAGGAATAGGAATAGGAATAGGAATAGGAATAGGAATAGGAATAGAGCAGAGCAGAGCAGAGCAGAGCAGAGCTATTGGCCAAGTATCATTGGACATGTAAGGAAGTTGTCCCTGGTGCATAAGCTCTCAGTGTACATAAAAAAGAACAAGATAATATAATCAGTGTACATACAAACAACAAGATAATATAATTATAAGATACCAATAGTAGAAGGTAGTAGAATAATGGAATAGTAAACTAGTAGAAGATAGCTAGAAGATATAAACCAGAATTGAGCAGTCAAAGGAGATAAAGGAACACAAGATACAGTATCACTCATGAACAAGCAAGAAATACTGTGGGGTTTTTTCTCCTCTCAACACTCTGCCCAAATAGTTTCACTCCTTGCATTTAACAGGGACAAAGAGCACTTGGCCGTCAAAAGAAACCAGTTGGCAATGCTCAGCCAAAAATATAGAGAGAGGCTGAGTAAGTTTTTACCAGCAAAGAAATCATTTGGTGAATCAACTGGGGAATGGTTACAGTTTAAAGAACCAGAAGGAGAAACAGATTGGGTCAAATGGGGAAGAGTGGAACTGATCTGATCCAGAAGGAGGAATCAAGCTGCCAAATAGAAAAGAGTGAAAAAGCTCTTATATATCCTTGTTATTGTTTTGAATATTTTACAAGAGAAAGGGGGGAGAGATTGATATGTACTGAACTTTTAAGGAGACTGCTCAGCCTGTTATGTAAATGGGAGAGAGGAGGAGGAAAAATTTCTAGTTTCCAAGCAAGATTCTCTATACAAGTCAGCAACAGGGGGTTATTTATTTATTTTTCTTGTATCCTCAATGTCTGTACGGTGGTTATTTTTCTAAAACAAGTACAGGCAGTTCTCAACTTAGGACGATTCATTTAGTGTCCATTCGACATTACAATAACACTGAAAAAAGTGACATGACTGTTTTTCAAACTTATGACCACAGCTTCCCCATGGTCACATGATCAAAATGTGGATGCTTGGCAACTGGCATTTATTTATGACAATTGCAGTGTCCTAGGGTTTTTGAGACCTTCCGGCAAGCAAAGTCAACGAGAAAGCCAACTTCACTTAACAATGGTGTTGCTAACTTACAGCTGCAGTGATTCACTTAATTGTGGCTAGAGAACAATTAACAATTAATTCTAAAATTAGGACAATTAACCAGTGGAACATCTTGCCGTCAGAAGTTGCAGGTGCTCCATCACTGGAGGTTTTTAAGAAAAGACTGGACAACCACCTATCTGAAATGGTATAGGGCAGTGTTGGTGAACCTTTTTGGCATCGAGTGCTGAAATAGAAGCGTGCGCAGGGAGGAAGCACAGGAAACCAGAAGAGCAGCTCCCTGGCATGCACATGCAGAAGCACCAGAAACCGGAAGAGCAGTTCCCCAGTGCATGTGCACGCCGGGAAGCTGAGCTTCCAGTTTCCAGCATGCGCATGCACGCCAGTCACCTGGTCTTCTGTCTATGTGAAAAGACCAGCTGGCCAGCACGCATGTCTGTGCCAGAACCCGGAAAAGCAATGGGCAGTGGCTGGCATGCCCGGAGAGATGGCTCTGTGTGCCATTTCTGGCACATGTGCCATAGGTTTGCCATCACGGGTATAGGGTCTCCTGTTTGAGCCGGGAGTTAGAGTAGAAGACCTCCAAGGTCCCTTCCAGCTCTATTCTGATTGAAAATGGGGGGGAAAAACCACTTAACATCAGTCCTGCTTAGCAATGGAAATTTGGGGCTCAATTATGCTCGTAGGTTGAGGACTAGCTAATAATGTTTTTGTTTGTTCTTAATTAGAACTCTGTTTACTGAATTTGCAACAGAAGGGAGAAGTGAATTCACCTCATATAACACCCATCGCCAGACTTGGCCCCTCTGAGAAAGAGGTTGGAGTCAATGGCCTAAGTGACTCTTTCCAACTTTAAGTCAATGAGAAGTGAGATGGGATGGGGTGGGTTTTAAGCCTTGCTCATAATTATAAATCCAAGGGTTAACCAGTGAAATTGAAATATGGGAAATTCCAGTCAAAAGAGAAGAAATACCTCTTCACGCTGTACAAAATTTATCTACGAAATCCTCTAGCAGAAAATGTCATGTCAACCTGAACAGTTTTGAAAAAGGGTTACACAGATTTATGGATGATAAGATTATATAACATATGAATGGCTATCACATTGTGATAGCTATATATTAATTCCAATATCAGACACAAGATGACCCTCAATACCAGATGCAGAATATATAAGTGGGAAAAAATGAAGTTGCATCTATGACCTGCTAGTACAAATAGTCCTCAATTTTCCACCATTTGTCTAGTGACCATTCAGTGTTATAATGGCACTGAAAAAGTAACTTATAACCATTTTTCATACATACAAGCACTGCAGCATTCCCATGGTCATATGATCAAAATTCAGATTTGTCTAACTGATTTGCTAACTGATTTGTCTTTTTGACAGTTTCAGTGTCCCAGGGTCATGTGGTCTTTTGCAACCTTCCAACAAGCAAACGGGGTAGCCAGATTCACTTAACAATGGTTGTTACTAACTTAACCCCAGTGATTCACTTAACAATTGTTGGAAGAAAGGTTGTAAAAAAAAATTCACTGAACAACTGTCTCTCTAAGAGCTGTGGTTAGCGCAGTGGTTAGAATGCAGTATTGCAGGCTGACTCTGTTCACTGCCAAGCCGTGGGGGTTGTCCCCGGTCCAGACCGGTTCGCAAGAACCGGTAGTAAAACCGGTGGGAAGCCCCGCCCAACGCCCTGGATGTGGTCATCAGCGATCTGCGCATGCGTAGAAGCAGTGCGCGTGAGCGAGTGAAGCAAGTGCGTGCATGCAATCCCGTTGCGAACCGGTAGTAAAGGTAAGTAGAACCCACCCCTGCTGCCAAGAGTTCGATCCTGACTGGTTCAAGGTTGACTCATCCTTCCATCCTTCCAAGATGGGTAAAATGAGGACCCAGATTTTGGGGGGGGGCAATATGCTGACTCTGTAAATCACTTAGAGAGGGCTATGAAGCACTATGAAGCGATAAATAAGTTTAAGTGCTATTGCTACTTAGCAACAGAAATTCCGGGTTCAAATCTGGTCATAAGTCATGGAAGTCAAGGAATGTAGTCTTCTAAGGCTGCCTGACTGGTCATTATGTGAGCAGTGTTGGTGGCCACATCTGGGCTTCAGCTTGATCTAGCAAGTAACCTTTTGCCCTTGGATTAACCCATTGAAAAAATCTCCCAGATGATACTGTTTCATGTGGAGAAACCCTGAAGCCTTCTGCAGGATGTCTACTCCAGAGACATTGTCATTCTCACCACAGATCACTGCAAAAGCTTTTCTCTTCATGACTAGTTATTCTGCAGTCCACCAACAGGTAACACTGCCAAGCATATTTTATATTCTGCTCAGGTGTCCAATTAACGTTATAGAAATACTGACAGTCACATCAGGCAACCAGCCCAGCACCTGTGAAATGTGAGATAGGGCCGGCTGCTTCAGTGACATCCAGCCTGAGCCTCTCCTGTCTCCATCTGCAAAGGTTTTTCAGGCTTATTTGAAGTTGCCAGGTCACTCCCACAATAGGCAGTTGGTTTTCCTAACTGAGGCTTGTTATGCAAAAAACCTTATTTAAAAATAGTATTAGATCAGAGTCTGCAAATAGGAAACTAAAGGGACTGCACAAATAGAAAAAGACCCTGCAAAATAATAATAATAATAATAATAATTTCATATTTAACATGGTTTCACATTTAATATGTGAATGCAGCAAAATTGCACAAACTTATTACAAGGCTAGACATGACCGAATTGTTTAATTAATCCACTGATCATTATGTAAAAAATACGACTTAACCTGTATCCAAAAAGTCATAGGAATCTAAAGTGGAAAAAGTTATAGAAAATGAGAAAGTGAAGATCTTGTGGGACTTTCGAATACAGACGGATCATCACTTGGAACACAACATGCCAGATATCACAGTTGTCGAAAACCAAAACATACAATATAAGGACATTGCGGTACCAGTTGAAGAAAAAGAATTAGAAAAAAAATCATGAAATATTGTGACCTGGCCATCGAAACTACATGGCTATGGATGAAACATGTAATAGTGATACCCATTGTCATCGGGGCACTTGGTGCCATGTCCAAGAATTTTATAAGATACATCAACAAATTGCAGCTTCCTGCAATAACACCAGTGGAACTGCAAAAAACTGTGCTACTTGGAACATCGTACATCTTAAGAAGGTACTTGGTTCATACCTAGGATGCTGGCAATAACCCGTATCAACCATTAGCAACAGGCAATGTTATTTGTGATGCATTTTTGAAAGTTCAGTTGTCTGAGTTTCATGTTTAATGACTAAAGTAAATAATAATACTAATACTAATACTAATACTAATACTAATACTAATACTAATACTAATACTAATACTAATACTAATACTAATAATAATAATAATAATAATAATAATAATATGTTGACCGATTATATTTACCGAGAGCAGAGGGTGGTCGAGTAAAGCAGACTGTGGAAGAAGAAAAACACAGCTTGAATGATTACATCCAGAAAAGTGAAGAACCAATGATTAAGGAAGTAAATAAAGGAGGCCTTTTAAAGGCAACTAAAACAAAAGCAGAATATAATAAAGAAGTAATTGAGCAGCGAGCTGAAAATTGGAAAAGCAAAGCTCTGCATGGCCAATACTTGAAAAGTACTGAAGGCAAAGCTGACCAGAAACTAACTTGGAACTGGTTAAGATCAGGAGTACTAAAAAAAGAAACAGAAAGCTTTATTTTGGCAGCTCAAGAACAAGCCCTAGCCACAAACTGCATGAAAGCAAAATTTCAACATGTTACCACCAACAGCAAATGCCGCCTCTGCAATGAGAAAGATGAGACAGTCAACCACCTGATCAGTGGGTGCAGCAAAATTTCACAAACTGACTACCTACAACGCCATGACTGCGTTGCTAAGATCATTCATTGGAAATTGTGCCAGAAGTTTGGATTTGAGTACAGCAAAAACCACTGGGAACATCAGGTTGAGAAAGTTTTAGAGAATGAGAAACTCAAGATCTTGTGAGACTTTAGGATTCAGACTGACAGGCACTTGGTCCACAACACACCTGACGTAACAATAGTTGAAAAGAAAAAAGTATGGTTCATTGACATTGCAATACTTGGTGATGCACGGATTGAAGATAAGCAGCAAGAAAAAATCACAAAGTACCAGGACTTGCAAATTGAAGTTGAGCGATTGTGGAAAAAGAAATCATGTGTTGTCCCAATTGTAATTGGAGCCCTTGGAGCAATACTCAAAGGGCTACCCCGCTATTTAGAAATTCTAAATTTACCAGACTTGAATATTTTGACTCTATAAAAAACCACCTTACTCAGAACATCTTGCATCCTCCGACGATACCTTAACAGTTCCTAGGTCCTTGGATAGGACTTGAGCTGCTGAGCTATTAATCAGCCTCAAAGGCTGTGAATCTTATTAGAGATTTAATAATAATAATAATAATAATAATAATAATAATAATAATAATAATAATAGCTCAAAAAGAAGTTCTATCAAAAAAATTGTTGTATTCTATGGCAAAGAGAACAAATGGTACAATTTCACATTGTACTATTCTGTTTGTTGGGCCCTTGATAGTCTCTGAGCTTCAGTGGTTTTCTTGCAGATGTTTCATTACCCAAATTGGTTACATCATTGGTGCTAGCACTGATGATTTTACCTAGTTGGGTAATAAAATGTCTGCAAGAAAACCACCAAGCTCAGAGACTATCAAGGACCCCACAGTTCATTCCTGAGCTACAAATATTCTCTTCTATTTATACTATTCTATTTTCTTGATATTGCCCAGGAAGATCTAAGGAGCAATTAGGACCATTTTTGGAATTTATTCAATAATAAATAACTTATTGGCATAATAGGCAGGGCATGTTTTTAATATCTTTCTTTATTATTAAGATTTCCTAAACTATAAAGGATATAATTGCAAGGCAGTAGAATCACTGAAGCTGCCTAAACTGAAGGGGTAGAATGGCAATGCAGTGATATCTCTGAAAAGGTGGGGGAAAATTGTTCACATGTATTTTGAGATTGAAGAGGGAGCAAAATAGCTCAACCAATGTTTATACTTTTCCGCTAAAATTTGGTGCAGTGATCATGGAGGATTTCCAGAGCTGTGAAAAATGGATGAAGAACTATATGCAACTGAGTTGCCCTGCTTGTCATTTCCTGCTCTGTAAGCATGAACCTGATCTAAGCAAGTAATTGAATGGAGAATTGAATTTCAACACTTTTTTCCCCAGTTCTTGCTGCCAAAAAAGACATCCCCCCTCCTGAAAGTGGCTAAGTCTAAATTTTTCAGACTGTTGTGTTGTTTATTTGTTGGAAGAGAAGTTAAAGGGAAAACATGCCGTAAGCTTTGCAGGACTGAATGTGCCCATTATGTTTCTTATTAAATCATCTGGTCCACAATGGGGATCCGATGGCTGCCTTAAGACTCTGAAGGTGAAGGCATCTATTTTGTCCCTTAGAAAGGAATTTAAAAAGTCAGAATGAATGGGCCAGGTTCCTATCGTACAGCAGTTGAAAATGGGGTCCCTCAGTCAGGGCTGAGATCAATACATTTTGAGTTGTTCATACTTTCAACATCTAATGTATGGCATTAGGAATGGAAAGGGAAGCTGACCTTGAGAGAGAGAGGCCAGATTCTTAGCAAAGCAACAAGAAGAAAAACATGGCTGAAGTTCAAAACAAGCAGAAAATACACATAAACGGCTCAGAAAGAAATTTCCCTAATTTACGTAGGTGTAAGAAACGGAGGAGCACAGCATAATCAGACTTGCAAGGTTATATTATTGTAGCCACTTTTAATAAAAGTAGTCAACGTTACTGTGGAGTTGATTCTTGGTCCAGCCTATTTGATATCAGGCTGACATCAAGTTTATCAATCATACCAGATTGTTCAGTATAACACAGTTTTTAAATGGATTATGAAGATTATGAGATTATTAAAAAATCAAAGTACACACACACACACACACACACACACACATCTATATATATTCATACACACACACCAGAGGTGGGTTTTGGCAGGCTCTGACCAGTTCTGGAGAAACAGTAGCAGAAATTTTGAGTAGTTCGGAGAACCAGTAGTAAAAATTCTGTCTGGCCCCGCCCCCATCTATTCTCTGCCTCCCAAGTCCCAGCTGATTGGGAGGAAATGGGGATTTCGCAGTAACCTTTTCCTGGATTGGGGAGAGAATGGAGATTTTACAGTAGCCTTCCCCTGCCAGGCCCACCAAGCCACGCCCACCAAACCATGCCACGCCTACCAAGCCACACCCACAGAACTAGTAGTAAACAATTCTGAAACCCACCACTGACACACACACATACATGCATACATACATACATACATACATGTGTGATCACAGTGGATAGTCACTGATCAGGAAAGGGATATCTAATATCAGATGGAAAGTTTGATGAACATATCAAATTGATGCCATAAAAAGGTGAATTTCATGTTTGTAATTTTTAAGATATGAATTTAAGCTAAAATATCCAACACAGTTACATCTTTATATGGATTTGTGGTGAATATTATGCATAGCACAAATCACTATGCTTGAAAAAGGATATTACAGAACTAGAAAAGATGCAAAAAGCAGCAATCAAAAGTTAGGGAACTAAATCCCGCATGATGAAATCTTATAGCACCTGAAGTTTTATACCCTGGAGAAAGAAACCCCGGAAAAAGTTTACAAAAATACTGTGCCCGTAGAATGGATAATGTGAATACAAATTTTCTTCTTCTTACAGTGTTGAAAGAAAACATCCTTTGTAATGCAGAGAGATTCAAGAGATAAAGAGAAGAACTTTTTACTCAATATATAGATGAAATATAGAACCTATTGCAATGAGAGGCTATGGTTATGGATTTAAATACTTTAAGGGAGGACAAAATTCCTGGAGGACTAAGATATGAAAAATCGTTATGATTAGGTGCTCAGAGGCATTTTTATTTATTTATAAAATGTATTGGCCACTTGTCTTTAATTACCCATAGGGTAATTCTGGGTGGCTTACAGTTATAAAAATATGTCTTATACATATGCAATTAAAACATTAGCAATAGCAATAGGACTTAGATTTATATACCACTTCACAGCACTTTTACAGTCCTCTGTAAGCAGTTTACAGAATCAACATATTGCCCCCAACAACCTGGGTCCTCATTTTTCCAACCTCAGAAGGATGGAAGGCTGAGTCAACCTTGAGCTTGTTGAGATTTGAACTGCCAAATTGCAGGCAGCTGGCAGTCAGCAGAAGTAGCGTGCATTACTGCATTCTAATCACTGTACCACCACAGCTCTTAGTTAAAACCTAAGGTCACATGGGGAGGGTGTGGGCAGATGGGGGGGGAGGTGGGATCTGTTATTACTTGATCAATCACTTCCGCTGTGCTGTTCCCCCTTTGGAGTCCCAAGTCAACTGGCAAAGCCAGATCTTTAGGCCCTTACAAAAGGATAGGAGGGTTGGGGCCAATCTCACACTAGGGGCAAGATCAGTGGTGATATTCAGTCGGTTATATCCGGTTCGGGAAAACCGGTATCGGCGGCTTCGGGAGGCTCCACCCACCCACCCAGATGTCATCATGTCCCGTTATTGACCCTCTGTGCATGCACGGAAGGTTCACACGCTCACATTTGTGAATCAGTAGCAAAGGTAAATGAATACCACCCCTGGGCAAGATGTTCCCGAGGGCAGGAGCAACAGCAGAGAAGGCCCTTCTCCTGGACCCCACCAGCCGGAATAATCATTTTCCCCAGCTGTTATGCAAGTTCCTCTCCAAAAGTACTTTGTCGGTCGTTGTCTTTCAAAAAGACTTATTGCCCTGTCAACCTTGGTTTATTTTCCAAGTGCATCACACAAACCAGATTAGGGGTCCCATGGCCACTACCATCCCTGCAATGTCAAGGAGAAGATTTTCCAAATGCCATCAGCGTGGGAAGAAAGCTATTGTCACCCACCAAAGAGTCGTTCTAATTTTCTGCTAAGTGATAAGTTGTCATTCCACTCCAAGTTTATAGCCCACTCCATCTTCATAAGGAATGTAATTTGCCATGTTTTCTTTATTTAATCTTGACAGAGATTGAAGAGGTTTCTGTCTTTCTCTCGCATTTCACACATGTTCTTCGCCCATTTGGGAGGTACAAGAGCCCATACCATTGTTTTCCCAATGTATGTGCCGTTCCTCCGGCCCTTTTTAACAATGCAGAATTAACATAACAGAACCATCCTCTCCCCGTTTCAGTCAGAATGAAGGTCTGTGGGTTCCCCCCCCCTCCATATGCAACCACATGCTTGTTCTCAGTCCTTGGAGGCAGGCCAGGTCAGGAAAAAGAGACCACAAACACTACTGGAACTCTATTTTAATATTATAAGCAGAAGTGGGCTTCACATACTGTAGCAACCGGGTCGCCCAGCACCGGAAATGCGAGCACGTGCCATTCGCACATGATTGCGACATCAAACAACATGGCAATTCACTCGTGCGCGCCGTCCACAAATACATACGGCTTCAAAAACACAACAATATAGGATGGGATTGCGCCTGGACAGGTCGCCACTACCAGTTCAGTGGTGGGTTGCCCCCGGTTCGGACTGGTTCTATAGAACCGGTAGTAAAACCAGCGGGAGGCTCCGCCCACTGACCCTGATGTCATTAGAAGCGAACTGCGCATGTGCAGAAGCAAGACATGTGTGAGTGAAGCGAGCACGCGTGCGCGGTCCCATTAAGAACCGGTAGTAAAGGTTAGTAGAACCCATCCCTGTACCAGTTCATCTGAACCTGTCTGAACCGGCTGAATACTACCTCGGGTTATAAGGTTTACTAGCAAAATCTTAAAAGCCCTAGAGAGTTTATCTCTCCTATACCAAAGAGAATTCAAATAGGAGCAATCCTGAGTTTCTCTCTCAATCTCTTCAGTCTTTCCAGGCTAAGCTGATGTTTTCATAAAAGCCGTCACTTTCCAGAAAGTTATTGTATTGTATTGTATTTTTTTAAATTTTATTTATCAATCAAACTCATTAACTTTTTTTCATATTCTGCTATACCTGTCTTTATTTCAAGCTAACTACACAGGTCTCTACCATTTTTCCACTTTTGAATCTGACACATATACCCAGTGCCCAACTTTATGATCTACAAGTAGTCCTTGACTTATGACAGGTCACTTAGCGACTGTTTGAAGTTATGACAGACCTCTCCAGGGCTACTTACAAACTGGATTCGAAGTTCCAGTAGTCACATGCACGCACTGCAATCACATGATCACATTTTGGGCATTTGGCAACTGGCTCACATTTAGAGCAACCTGCGGGCACGTGACCGTGATATAAAGCCTTTTTTTTTTTTTGCCAGAAACTGGCATTAATTTTTGGTTCCTGGCTATGGTGGACAAAGGATTTGCTTAACTGTCATAGGGATTCAATTAATACTGGGGGGAAAAGGTCATAAAATTAGGCGCAGTTATGTGGTGACCTGCTTAATGACCTGTAGACCTGATGACCATAATTCCAGCCTCAATTATAGTTGTAAGTTGAGGACTATCTGTGTTTCCACCTTCAAAAAAATGATGGATGTATCTCTTTATCCCCAAAATTCTACTTGATTAACCAACCATAACAGCCTGTCCGGTGTTATCCCCTATCACACACTGCACTTTTACTTCTTGCCACCTTCTCTTAACATTCTTCTCAAAATATTGATGGTGACAGTTCCTCTTCATCATCTGCCTCTGCTCTAGTACAGATGTTTATCTCCAGATCCTCCCTGACAGATGCTGGTGATTTTCTAATTTCCCAAGTGTCCTGGACTTGAAGAGGCATCATCAGTTCCTTCACTTCAACAAAGGACTCTTCGAGTTAATCCTGGCAGATACAGTTTAAAATACAGATTAACAGAGTTGGAAGGAACCTTGTAGGTCACCTAGTCCAACCTCCCACCAAACAGACCCAACACCATTTTTGACCGATGTCAGTCCAGCCTCTTCTTGAAAGCCTCCAGTGATGAAGTTCCCACAACTTCCAAAGGCAAGATGTGCCATTGGTTGATTGTTCTCATTGTAAGAAAATGTATCCTTATTTCCAGGTTAAATCTCTCCTTGTTCAGTTTCCATCCATTATTCCTTGTCTGGCCTTTGGGTGCTTTGGAAAATAGCTTGACCCTCTCCTCTCTGTGGCAGCCCTCAAATACTGGAGCACTGCTATCATGTCTCCCCTGGTCCTTTTCTTCACTGGACTAACCATGCCCAGTTCCTGCAATCGTTCATCATATGTTTTAGCCAGTGGTGGGTTTCAAAAATTTTTACTACCGGTTCTGTGGGTGTGGCTTGGTAGGCATGGCATGACTTGGTGTGCATGGCAGGGGAAGGATACTGTAAAATGTCCCTTCCCACCCCAATCCAGGGGAAGGTTACTGCAAAATCCCCATTTCCTCCCAAATCAGCTGGAACTTGAGAGGCAGAGAATAGATGGGGATGGGGCCAATCAGAATTTTTACTACTGGTTCTCCAAATTTCTGCTACCGGTTCTCCAGAACTGGTCAGAACCTGCTGAAACCCACCTCTGTTTTAGCCTCCAGCCCACTAATCATCTTGGTTGCTCTTCTCTGCACTCTTTCTAGAGTCTCAACATCTTTTTTATGTCACACATGCTCATGTCAATGCTTTCCCACTCTAGATCTCAATGTAAATGCATACCCAAATTAAAACTGACTCTTAGTTACCCTCTATAAGAACCACGGTGTGGATTATGATCATTACAGTTAGTTTTAAGAATCTCCAGAGCTGTCTTTTAGCCAAGCACAGACTGTTGAGAACTACTCAGCGTTAAGGATTCAATCACAGTATCCATAAATTCATGAGCAGCAACAAAATTTTCTGATGCAAATGAGTAACCAATGGCAGTGGTCTTTCACTCTTTGCAATAGGGAGGAGAAATACAGTTGTTTTTCATCTACAGAAAAAAAAATCATGTGACATAGATGCATGAATCATGGACTTAATATGATTATAGAGAGGAGGTTGCATTATGTCCACTGAAATTACTTCTACCTAAATTTCCCACCTGGTGAGGCATAAATGGAATACAGGTAGTCCTGGGCAGTTTGGTTCACAACTGTTTGAAGTTATGACAACACTGACAACGATACTCTCACAGTGTTACCAGATCACTTGATCAAAATTAGCACACTTGGTAACAGATATGTATTTATGATAGTTGCAGCATTCTGAAGTCACTGTCAACTTGCAAAGAGCCTTGGTGGTGCAGCAGACAAAGTGCTGTTATGTAGTACTTAGCTGCCAGCTGCCTGCAATTAGTGCGAGTTCAAATCTCACCAGGCTCAAGGTTGACTCAGCCTTCCATCCTTCCGAGGTAGGTAAATGAGGACCCAGATTGTGGGGGCAATAAGCTGACTTTGTAGAAACACAACTTATGGGGGGCCAAAAGCCCTAATAAGCAGGTATATACAAAAGAATGAAGGCTATTGCTGTAAGTGCATTGTAAGCCACCCTGAGTCTTCGGAGGAGGGCATCATATAAATTGAACTAATAAATAATAAATAAATAAACTTCAAAGTGAACCTGACAACAGCCATTTTTCTGTTCCCCAGTTGCCACACAGAGGGGGAAGGGGGGAATGCCTTACTAGACACAACAGAGAGTTTTCTCATGAGAGCCAAGGTCATCTCTACTGGCAACAGATAAGGTCAGGGAAGAAGTGCCTGGAGAACCTGCCAATTAACCCATTTGGCCATTGTGACCTGTGACACTTGGGGATTTCCTGTTTTAATTATACTGAAAACCGCAGAAAAGGTTTAGAGTTGGTTTTTCTTTGTTGCTGTGCCAATACAATGTACTCAATAAAGATCTTTGAGGAGGAGTCTAGTCTAGTTTGAGGTGATTTGCTTAGTGACCACAACAAAAAAGATAGTAAAATCAAGTGCAACTCACTTAATGACTGCATCACTTTGCAATCCCAACTGAGGTTATAAATCAAGGTTATAAATCCATGCTTAAAGAGAAAAAACCCTCCCTTTTTAATGCTTGAAAAGATACAATATCAAGAAATGACTGGAACAAATTACAAAATTGCAAATAGAGAAAAAAACCAGAAATCTTTCTGCTAGGAATCTTTGCAAAAACGTATCCTAAAGAAATAAAATACTTGTTGATACATATTCTAACGGCAGCACAGATAACATATGCCAAAAATTGGAAGCAGGTAAGAATTTCAACGAAGAAGAAATAATAGACAAAATCACACAATGTGCCGAAATGGACAGGCTAACAAAACAGCAAAAGGAAAAAGAAAAAACAGAGTACTACAAAGTATGGGATAAATGGTACCAATGGTATAACACCACTATTGAAGAAATATAATTAGAAGAAAGTTAGAATAGAAATGTAAATATGTATACAAATAACTTCCTATGGGCAGATAAATCTGTAGAGGAAAACCTAAAAACAAAGGTATAATTTACTTCTATTACTAAGCAGGGAGGGGGGGGACTCTTAGAGAATTACTAGAGATGGGAGGGGGAAATAGAAAAGGAAAACTACTAGGTTAAGATTAAAGGGAATTAGTATAACTGTATTAACTGAAAGACCAATATGAAACAAATGCTTCAAAAGATTAACTTATTTACATGTTGTTTGTTGTGTAGATGTGTTTTTATAGATGTTTTATATCTTTTTTAATAAAGTTTAAATTTTTATTTAAAAAAAGAAAAGAAAAGGTACATAGAATATAAATTTAAAATAGTAAGAGGCAATTTGAATGTCACAGGTCCTTGCCTAATGACAGCGGTTCTCTGCAAGTGATCAGTTTAGATCTTTGATGCAATAACCTGTCTTTTTCAACTAGTTTAGTAGAGAAATCGAGCAAATAGACAGACTGAGATGCTTTTTCTTTTTTTATGCTAAATTCTCCCTTTTTAAATTATTTGGATAAAATGCAGTTAGGCCCCCTACCTGATTAGAGCTAATTGCATTGTTTAATTGAGACTGAAAAGCATCACAGTATATTTTTCATTAAACAAGTACTTTGCTAAAACCATGCAAAAAATTAACAGAGATTTATAGGATGTGTTGATATCCTATTTGGGGGGGGGGGTGGAATCCACTCATGTTTAGAAAATGTGCAGCTACTCAGCAGAGCTAGAATGGGTAAGTGGGTAAACAGAGAGAGATAGTAAGTGGTCCTGACCAATTTAAGCTTCAAACTACCCATCAACTGATAGGTGGTTTCCAACAAAGAAATGGAGCCTTCCACAACAACAAATGTTGCTTGTCCTTGATTGAAAGAGATACCTGAAGAGATTTATACAGAAGCCTCCAGCTCAAAATAATGTAATCAGTATCAGCAATTCTTTGAAGGAAAAGCACTTCCCTGGTTACAGGTGCTGTTAAGGAACCTCCTTATCTAGCTAACAATATGACATTTGTGTTTAACAGCCTTCATTGCATCTGAAAGATCAGTTCATTCAAGGAATTAATCACCAGGTATCACGAGACTAATTTATAGATTATACACCTAAAGACTATGGCATAAAATCAACTGAGTTAAAAATCTAAACCAAAAAGACATATTTTCAGCTTCCATTTAAAAAACCTAAACACATTTAAGTTTGCTTCCTGGATTTCAGGTAAAGTAGTTGGAGGATCAGAAGCAGGAGATGCAAATCTCCAGAACCAATGATCTCCAGAACTAATGAAGCTTCTTAGATGAGAAGCAAAACATCTTCTTCGTCAAGAAAAAATAGTCCAATTGTCTTTTGAAAAAGCAACTTAGGATCTCAAGAGAAATTGCTGTATTTTTTTCCCATGAAAAATTAAAATCAATGACTTTGGAGGCCAGCAACCAAGGCTTTTGAAGACAGGCCAAATGACCTCCTGTCATTTTTCTTTTCCAGGAAGAATCCAGAGATGATTGGTGCTTACGCAAGAAATCAATAAGGCTCAAGAAACAGTCTGTTTTGAAGTTTAAAGCCAGAGGAGAATATTTATCTGATGAGTCTCTGGTAATAATTGTTTTATGAGTCTGCTATACCCTCAGGAAAAGGGATGCAGTAGCTCAGTGGCTAAGATGCTGAGCTTGTTGATCAAAAGGTCGGCAGTCAAGCATTTCAAATCTCTAGTGCCTTGTAACGAGGTGAGCTCCTGTTACTTGTCCCAGCTTCTGCCAACCTAGCAGTTCGAAAGCATGTAAAAAATGCAAATAGAAAAAATAGAGACCACCTTTGGTGGGAAGGTAACAGTATTCTGTGCGCCGTTGGTGTTTAGTCATGCCGGCCACGTGACCATGGAGACGTCTTCGGACAGCACTGGCTCTTCGGCTTTGAAACAGAGATGAGCACCGTTCCCTAGAGTCAGGAACAACTAGCACATATGTGTGAGGGGAACCTTTATCTTTACTTTATACACCCAGGATTGACTGCTACTGTCTCCATTCTGCTCCTCAAAACATAAGAAGCTTCTTCTTCTTCCAAGCCAATGCTTGGGAAGCTATCAGTAGAACACAAGCACAATAGTGTCTTCATAACTGGCATTCAAAGGCACACTACTTCTGACAGAGAAGTCGAATGGCACAATACCTTGCAGGCACAGAATGTGGATATGTCTCCATTGTCCCAGAATCACGGAACAAAACAGCAAAGTCTTACAGTCATTGACAATGGGGACATCTCCAGCCTTCATGCTTGCAAGGTAGCATAAAATGCCGGATCCCATGTTCTGTGTTTCAGATATAGATAGGTTGCCCCCCAGTCATATTGTTCATAAAAGTCACCATACTTAAATTTTATTTTAAAGAGGGAAAGAGAGTATGTAGAGGGGCAAATTGTATACATTTATCCATTCTGTTCCTTTTTCCTTCCCCAGCACACATATCGCCTAAAGGGCTACTGTATATCCAACGGAGCAAATAATAGCAATTTGAGTTAAAGCAACGCCTGCCTCTAAGCCTAAACCAAAAGGAGCATGTAGGGAGTTAACAAAAGAACCTCTCAGACACCAGTCCACCAAAATTCTTAAGAAGTTTCTTTTGCCTGTCAACTTTTGTTTTATGGATTATCCGGTGATCATTCGGTACAGTTGTACGCCCTGAATACATTAATTAAATTCCAGCCTGCTTCAAGGTGAACAAGCTATTCATCCACATAAAACAGTCTTACATCCTGGTAAATGTTGAAAGGCAGTAATTGATGCTTCAAATCTTTGTGAATTTTTTTCTACCTGGTGTCAGCAAGTTGAGCTTCCAATTGGATTGCTTGCAATCAGCTCGAAATGTGACTTTTTCTCTTGTTCTTCTTGTTTCCTTCCTTGTTTTTTTCTCCTGTCTCTATCCCATTTTTTTGTCTTGCCTTATTTTGTCTTCTCCTGAGCTTCCCTCCCAAGAAGAAAAGACCTTGTCCTCCCTAACATATTTACAAACAATTCATGTGGAAAGGAGGAGGAGGACTGAAGCCACCTCATTTTGACTATTCGCAAGATTTCAACTATGGGTAGTCCTCAATTCATGGCTGCAACTGGGATCAGAATTTCTCTTGCTAAGCAAAGTGACTGTTACGTGAATCACACCCAATTTTGCAACTTTTTTTTTTTAACACTGCAATTGTTAAGTGAATCACATGGTTGTTAAGTGAATTTGGCTCTCCTCCCCCCCATTGGTTTTGCTTGTCAGAAGTCATCTGGGAAGATGAGAAATGGTGATCACATCACTCTGGGATGCTGCAACCATTGTAAACACATACTGGTGGGAGAGCCCAGGAACCGCAGTGGCACAGCGGTTAGAAGGCAATACTGCAGGCTACTTCTGCTGATCACTGGCTGCCAGCAGTTTGGTAGTTTGGGTCTCACCGGGTCAAGGTTGACTCAGCCTTCCATCCTTCCAAGGTGGGTAAAATGAGGACCCAGATTGTTGGGGGCAATATGCTGACTCTGTAAACCACTTAGAGAGGGCTGTAAAGCACCATATATAAATCAAAGCACTATTCCTATTTTGATCATGTGGCCATGGAATGGGTCAAATGTGTGAGGACTGGTCATAAGTCACTTTTTACAGTGCCATTGTGACTTTGAACGGTTGCTAAATGAGTGGTTGTAAATTGAGGACAACCTTTATGGCTGATTTTTCATTTTCAGAGAAGACTACAACTTGACTGAACTAGAATCTCCTTCTTCACTTTTCATGACTCCTTTGTGAAAGAGCTCCAATATCCCTAAGCACATTTTCTTCTTGAATTCACAGCCTAGTAATTCATTAATGTGCTTCTTTGAAGGTGAGATGAGGAGCAATGGGAAGCATTGACAAGAGACCAATCTTACACCTTTATTCCTGTCCCTAATAAGTATCACTAAAAGATCCCAAATTGGTGATAGGCAACCTATTAGGGTATATATACACTTCCTTTCCCCTCATAGAGGAGAGGTGATAATAATCAAGGCATGGATCAGCTCTCTCCTGGTCTTGTTTCCTCTTATTTTTCCCCTCACATTAAAGTTGTCTTTGCACAGTGGATTAGTCACACACTGTAGTTACCAGGTTGCTAGCCAGTATGAGCCGCAGATTAGCTCCTGAAGAGCAATGCAGCTTCTGTGTTCAAAGCTCCCGATAGAATTCTTCTCCATCTATCTGTGTTTTGTATGTGGCTGAATCTCAAACTGGAACAAATTGATGTGGATATTTTGAAATGAGATTCCTGTAAAATGAATCAAAGCAGAATCTGATGAGGCATCACTACTAATCTGAGAACACTAATCTGATATTTTATTTGCTACCGAGATTTACATGCCTCTCCCAACAATTCCAAGTTACCGTACAGTTTCAGCTTCAAATGAAGGCAGAGAGGCATATAGGCAGATGTTTTTTTAAAAAAATAGATCACAACATCAGAATACATTTCTAAAAAATAAGTTCACTATAAGTGTTATGTCCTTATAAGGACATCCACCGGGGGATTGGTCGATTCCACTGGCGGGAGGTTTAAACTGTTGTCATTGGCCAGCGGGCATGCCTGAGCAGGATATAAGGAGGCTCAGCAGCCCAGCCGGCAGTTCAGTTTGCACTTCTAATAAAGGTTCTGAACGGACAGCTGAGTCGCGTTTCTTTCCGGCGCCGAGCTAACACTGGCGACGACGGACTGAAGAAGAACTGACGAGCAACAGCACGACCGCTACCGCCATCCAAGAGCTGAATCACTGAGCAAAGTCACTGAACCATGTCTGGACCCCAAATTTCTCTGGCTCCATTCAATCCAAGCCAGGAGAAATGGAAGTCCTTCATGGTGCGATTCCGACAATTCCTGGCGGGCAGCGGCTTCACGGACTTGGACGACAACAGGAAGAGGGCTCTCTTCCTGGCCCACTGTGGATCCGAAGTTCTGGAGATGACGATGGACCTCGTGGCACCCAGAGACATCGAACAGATGCCATGGTCCGAGCTCCAAGACGTCCTCCAAGAACACTACGCGCCCACGAGCACTCCCCTAGCCAACCGCTTCGAATTCCATCAACGGAATCAGCACGAAGGGGAAACTTTCAAGGAGTTCGTATCGGCACTCCGGAAGATCGCGGCCAGCTGTGAGTTCGAAAATGTGGACGTTCAGCTGAGAGACCAGATCGTCTTCGGCATGAGGGACTGTACAGTCCAAAAGAAGTTCCTCAGCCGGAAAAAGATCTCACTCAAGGACGTTATCGAAGAAGCGACCGCGGCGGAAACGTCCGACAGAGCGGCAGCAGCGATGCGACGATCAAAAGGGATCCACAAGATCCACAGAGACCAACCACGGTCATCCGAGGACATCTCCACATGCTCGGAGTCGGATGGAGAAATGGCCGTCCATAAGGTCACGAGGCCCCAAAGGCGGGAAAACCAACAAGATGGCAACCGAGAGGACAGATGTGCCAGCTGCAAAGGAGACCACCCTCGCGCCAGATGTCGCTGGCGAGATGCAACCTGCCGCCGATGCGGATGGAAAGGCCACATCGCCGAGGCCTGCAGAGCGGCAGAACCGACATTCGAGCGGCAAAGACCTGTGGACCGCGATTACCAAAGGTCATCTAGACGATCCCAGCAGCCGAGGCGACACAACGAGCGGCAACCCAACAGCCGGCAGGTCAACAAGACGACCATCGCCCACACTGCAGCTGAGGGATCCAAAAAATTCCACGTGACCGTCCACGTGGAAGGGGCACCATGCCCCATGGAAATAGACTCTGGCTCGCCTTTCTCAATCATTGCCTGGCACAACCTCAAGAAACTCCAACCCAACATCTCAAAGGGACAATTGAAGCCAATTCAGGGAAAGTTGGTGGATTTCGGTGGCCACCCCATTGGCATCCTGGGACGCACATACATCAGGGTGCAATACAAAGACTTCAACGGAGACCTCCCCATCGCCGTCGTCAAGGACGCCCGACCGACCCTACTTGGAGTGGAGTGGTTCAGGCCACTAGGGCTCACATTTGGCGGAATTAATCAAATCAGGACTAGCCAACTCGACAAACTCCTAGAAGACTTCCAGGACGTCTTCGACGGGAGCTTAGGTAAATTCCTGGGGAAACCCATCTCGCTAAATTTAGACCCCCAAATCAATCCAATTCGGCTAAAGCCCCGCAGAGTCCCGTTTGCCCTTAGACCAAAAGTGGATGCACAATTGGATAAACTAATCGCCCAGGGCATCCTCGAGCCGATCGATCACGCTGCATGGGAGACTCCCATTGTGACCCCCATGAAGCCAGATGGATCAGTGCGCATCTGCGCTGATTATAAGTGCACTATCAACCGCGCGTTGCAGCAGAGCGCATATCCGATGCCAGTGGTGCAACATTTGTTGCACTCACTAGGCAAAGGATCAATTTTTGCCAAACTAGACCTGGCGCAGGCTTACCAGCAGCTGTCAGTGGACCAGACAACTGCGGAGGCGCAAACGATTGTCACGCACTGGGGCGCCTTTAAATGCAACAGGCTCCAGTTCGGAGTCAGTGCCGCCCCGGGGATATTTCAATCGATGATGGAACGCCTTCTCCAAGGCATTCCAGGGGTGGTGCCCTACTTTGATGACGTCCTAGTCTCAGGGACATCGGAATCCCAACTAATGGAACGGCTCAGGCTTGCTCTGCAGCGGTTCCAGGCGAAGGGACTATGGGTCTGACGGGACAAGTGCGTGATCGGAGTCAGGAAAGTCGAGTTCCTGGGCTATTTAATTGATAGCCAGGGCATCCACCCCACAAAACACAAGGTGAGGGCTATACACGAGGCTCCAGCCCCAAAAAACAAAACGGAGCTTCAGGCTTTTCTGGGACTACTTAATTTCTATAGTGTGTTCTTACAACAGAAAGCCACCGTTGCTGAACCACTACACCGACTCCTAGGGAAGGCGGCACCTTGGAAGTGGGGGAGCGAAGAAGAGGAAGCCTTCCAGAAAGCCAAAAGACTCCTATCCTCCGACAGCCTCCTCATCCAGTACAACGGAGAGCTACCGCTAACCTTGACCTGCGACACCTCACCCTACGGGGTCGGGGCCGTCCTAAGCCACCAACTACCGAATGGGACGGAAGCACCAATCGCTTTCTTCTCCAAAACGATGTCCCCGGCTGAGAGAAACTACGGCCAGATCGACAAGGAGGCACTGGCGATGGTGGCGGGCGTAAAGCGATTCCATGAATACGTATATGGAAGAGCTTTTACAATCGTCACCGACCACAAGCCCCTACTGGGCCTCCTCACGGGGGACAAACCCACCCCAACCTTCATGTCACCCAGGATGACACGCTGGGCCATCTTCCTGTCGGGCTACAACTACCGCCTGGTCCACCGGCCCAGAAAAGTCATCGGAAATGCTGACGGCCTCAGCAGGTGCCCGCTGAACGAGCAGATCAAGGACACAGCACCTACACTCGGCCTCCACCACATCGACGATGACCAGTCCAGCCCGGTCTCCTCATCCACGGTAGCACAGCACACCGTAAAAGACAGGATCCTCAGGCAAGTCGTATCCTGGGTCTTGCGGGGATGGCCAGAAGAAACACAGAAGGAAGAATTCGCCCCATACCAGAGAGGGCAGCAAGAGCTCACCACCATGCAAGGCTGCCTCCTCTGGGGCGACCGGGTGGTCATCCCCCCATTATTACAAAAACGGACTTTGCAAACCCTCCACTGCGGTCACCCAGGGATCGTCAGAATGAAGGCCCTAGCACGGAGTTACGTCTGGTGGCCCGCCTTAGAGAAAGACATTGAGGCGTGGATTGCCAGATGTGACCCGTGCCAGACAACGAGACCAGCACCCCCACAAGCACAACCGACAGAGTGGGAACAACCATCCGGACCGTGGTCACGAATTCACATCGACTTCGCCGGGCCAATGAACGGGAAATCCCTCCTGATCGTGGTCGACGCATTTTCCAAGTTGCTCGAAGTTATAGCCATGCCCTCCACAACGACGGAAGCCACCATCAGAGCCCTACGACGACTCTTCGCCACGCAAGGCCTTCCGGACACCCTCGTCTCTGACAACGGGCCACAGCTGATGGCGAAAGCGATGGAAGAGTTCCTGGCCGGCCACGGAATCAGGCACGCGCTCATCGCCCCTTACAGACCGGCTGGAAACGGACAGGCCGAGAAAATGGTGAGACTAACTAAAGAGACAATGACCAAAATGGGCAACGGGGACTGGCAGGAACAAATTGACCAGTTCCTCTTGACCCAACACATCACTCCTCACACCACAACAAAGAAAAGCCCGGCAGAACTACTGATGGGGAGGAAGCTGCGCTCACCGCTAGATCGCCTGCACCCGATGTACAACCCGAAAGACAAGCCGAACAAACCACCGCCGCCAAGAAGCTTCGCGTGCGGTGATTTGATTTTCGCGCTCAACTTCCAGGGTGATCCCAAATGGCTCAAGGGTCAAATCATGCGAGTGACCGGCCCGAGATCCTACGAAGTCGAGCTGGACGACGGCCGCACCTGCAGGCGACACATCGACCAGCTCCGGAAAAGGTGGAGGGGAATCGAGGAGGTCGAGGAAAACCACCCCGATGAGGTAGGCCTACCCCACCCCGACGAGGTAGGCCTGCACCGACCAGACAGGGTAGGCCAGCCACCGACTGACGAGGTAGGCCTACCACACCCTGACGAGGTAGGCCTACCCCACCCCAACGAGGTAGGCCAGCCACGACCCCACTGGGTAGACCTACCGCACCCAGGAGACGAGAGCCTACAATACCCCAGCAGAGGAGGGCTGCCCCAACCCAGCGAGGCAGGACCGCTGCTAGTCAACACAAGAGACCCTGAAACCAGTGAAAAGGCGAGCATGGTAGACCGGGACCTGCTCAACCGGCGAGGGTGCCAGCCTGCCAACCAAGGTGGCACCCGACAGCACAACCCCCGAGACCGACACAACTCCGAGAGGAGGACCGAACAACGAAACCGGGCCACGCAACACCCCCCAGACGAGGTCGATCGGCACCAGCACAATGGAAATGGCGAACACCGACCCGGCAGGGGAGGACGACAACGCCCCGGTGAGGAGGGCCTCCCACCACCCGATGAGGATGACCAACCCATCCCCAGCCTGGAGGGACGCCGCCGACCCGGCAGGGTAGGACAACAACAACCCCAAAAGGGAGTCCTACCCTACCCCAGCGAGGTAGGCCGACCCGGAGAGGCCAAGATGGGACCGTCGCAACCACCCCCACCCGGGGTCAACCCACAGTGACAGCCACCGCGCCCCCTGACCCGGGGGCACCCTGGACACCGGACGAGGACCCGGGAACCTTACCGAGGTTCAGACGACCGTGTCCTGACTGCGGCGACTGGAACGGCCCGGATGGCCTCCGGACCTACGGCGGCGCGACCCGGGGACAGCACCGGGAGATGGCTTCAACTCCTGCTGGAGACGCTAGGCAAGGCCCCGCGCATTCGACGGTGGAGTCTGGAGATTCCCGGACGGGGGGACCAGAGCCAGCAGGGGCTCGACCCGTCCGGAGCAACATCAACCTGCCGACTGGGCCGCGCAGGTCCAGTAGAACTGTCAGGCATCCCGCCTACCTGCGTGAGTACGTGATCGCGCACACTGATTGATGGACTAAGGACTAGGAGGGGAGGGGTGTTATGTCCTTATAAGGACATCCGCCGGGGGATTGGTCGATTCCACTGGCGGGAGGTTTAAACTGTTGTCATTGGCCAGTGGGCATGCCTGAGCAGAATATAAGGAGGCTCAGCAGCCCAGCCGGCAGTTCAGTTTGCACTTCTAATAAAGGTTCTGAACGGACAGCTGAGTCGCGTTTCTTTCCGGCGCCGAGCTAACAATAAGGCAATGGGTAGAACCAAAACTAACTATTGCCAACACCCACACAGATAATTCCTAAAATCATCTCTTAAAAAAACAAGTCTTAATGACATTCTGAAATTCTATCAGCATCAAGGGAATTCTGTTCCAGAGAAATACGTAAGCCATAAAGAAGGTTTGCCTCCATAGTCTTGATGGCAACACTCCAAGAAGGTTGAGACCCAGAGTAAGACCTCTCTTTCTGATCTTAATGGATGGGCAGTAGACAGTCTCTAAAATGGACATATAGACAGTCTCTAAAATGGACATATGCTAAACCATGTAGGATTTAAAGATGGAAAACAGCAACTTGAATTGCATTCAGAAGCTCAGTAGTTGCAAAAGAACTGGACCCTATGGTTGAAATGAGTCACACCTATACCTACTCAAGCCATTGCATTCTAAAGCAACTGTAACTTCTGAGTGGTCTTCACAAACTATAATTTAGAACACATTACTATAGTTCAGCTGAGGGGTGTCCAAGAATTTATCTTCAAATTCTTAACAGAATAATTTCTATCAGGCTCCAGGTGTGTGAAATTCAACTTTCAGAATTCTCACCCAGCAATACAATTTCTGAAAAGTTAAGCAATACCTAAGTTAGAGACCAACAAATTTGCTTGCTGGTGGGGGATCAATTTTGCCCCTGGCATGAACTAGGGGCTCAAACATAGAAGTTGGGTCTGTTTCACACATCCTTCTAAAGTTCCCACTGTACTCTCATTGGCAATCAGAGCTAAACCCACAGTGTTTTACTTTTCCAGGATGGTTCCTTCTGTTGACGGGGGGAAGCCTGTCAAGCCTGAATTTGATTGGGGTGTGGGATTGTCTGTATCCTTGGACATCCTAGCGCAACTTCAGCTTGACACAGTTTGGAACTGGAGGGGGATGGGGTCTTCAGTCAAAACATCATTCCTAACTGATGAGTCAGCCACATTCCACTGTCTGGTTAACCGGAGGGGAAGGAGGAGAGATGTTGCTGAGCAACCAGCTCCCATCCTGGTTGGACAATGTGACCAATGTTTTGGAAACTTGAAGAAACCGAAAACTTACATTGAAGTGAAAAGCCTGGGAACATTAGCACTGGCTTTTCGCCAGTTAGTGCCAATATGATGTATCTAAATACTTTGGAAAAACAGGAATGCCTCGGAGTTCAATTTACAATGGATGCATAACTTGGAATCTGACAACACCCTCTCCAGAAGACTCCACTCATTTAGAAGAAGATTGAGGTATCCTTACTAAATGACCAATACCTGGTTGTTTTGAAGACAGTAGCAACATTTGTATTTATACTTTTAGCTTATAGAAACTGTTTGGTGCCTCCAATGAATTGCTACTTTTTTTCCTCTTATATATGTCCATATTATCATTATGCAATATGCCAGTAATGGCTAACCTTTTTGCCGTCAGGTGCTAAAAGTGGGGGGAGTGCGGGAGTCACGTGCATGCCCACACCCATAATTCAATGTACCCTGCCACCCCCAGCATGACTCCCTGCGCTCCTCCCACTTTTGGCACGTGATGGCACAGTGGGCCTGTTTTTCGCCCTCCCCAGGCTCCAGAGGCTTTTTTGGAGCCTGGGGAGGGTGAAAACAGCCTTCCCCACCCCTCTGGAGGCCAGAAATGGCCTGTTTGCTGACTTCCGGTGGGCCAGAAGGCCCCAAAATAAACTGGCTAGTGCACACATGTGCGCTGCAGCTGAGCTAGGGCAACACTCGTGTGCCCACCGATGTGGCTCCGCATGCCCACTGTGGCATGCGTGCCATAGGTTCACCATCACGGCAATATGCATTATTACATATGTAAGCATTAAAGAGGCATGATGGCTCAATGGTTAAAGATGCTGACCTTGTCATCTGACAGCCCAGGTTTGAGACCCAAGCAATGCCCAACGGGGTGAGCTCCTGTTTCTTGCCCCAGCTCCTGCACACCTAGCAGTTCAAAAGCATGCCAATGCAAGTAGATTAATAGGTACCACTTCAGTGGGAAGGAAATAGTGTTCTGTGTGCCTTTAATGTATAACGATGCTGGCCAGATTACTACAGACAACACTGGCTCCCTCACCTAAGAAACGGAGATGAGCATTGTGCCCTAAAATTGGATACAATTGGACAAGGAAATCTTTACCTTTTTAAACATTAATAGAGCATTGTACCTTACATTTTGTGACTTGATCTTGGACTATAAATAAATAAGGAGTGCTGGTATAAGACCTCCAAGATGATTCTGGGAAGAGATGTGAAGTATTTTAATTGGACTTTTCAATCAAAATAGTTTATAGCAGTGGTTCCCAACCTCAGCAAGCTGAAGATGTGCAGATTTCTGCTTTATAGGAAGGATGTTAAATTCTGCTAACAAGAAGCTGCAAATATTTGTGGGGGTGGGGTGAGGGTTCCCTAAGAGTCTGAGAAATTGAAACAAATAAGGTGACAATCTGGATTGTCACCATAATGCCTGGTTGTTAAACTGAAAGTAAATAAAAGCCTGGCTCTCAATACCATTCAATAAGCTCTAGAGAAGATGGTGGTGAAAGGTGACACTGTGAGTATTCCCAACATAAATATATGATGCCTCTAATATTGATCCCTTCATCATAGGACCAATGAATGGCTGGTATGATGCCAATTTTAAAACAAGGATCTGTGGACATCCAGGAAATCACAAGTCAGGCCACAAGTTAGCTTAACATCTGTTCCAATAATGTTGGAACAAAGCTTCATTAAAAGTAAACACAGCAAGCATACTAAAGGGACATGACTTGCTGAATCAAAATCAACTTGACTTCTGCAAAAGTAAATACTTTCTCGGTAACCTTTTAGAATTCTTGGGGAGTGTCATAAAGCATATGAAACGTGTTTTCTTTTACTCCATGTTTCCTTGGCTTTTCCAAAGACTTTTTTTTTTTACAAAGCTCCCTTATCAAAGCTCCCCAAGCAAAGTTGGACCACATAGAATCAGTAGAGAATTCCCTTTTATGGGTTAGCAGCTGGCAGAAGAACTGGGAGCAATTGGTAGAAAGAAATAAGACAGATTTTTGCGACAGAGAGAAATAAACATTGGAGTCCTCCCTTACCTAATATTCACTTTCTTAATTTAAAAGGGGGGAAGGAACTTTCCTGAATATGTTTTGAGAGTTTTGTTTTGTTTTAAATCACTGAACTGATGTTAACATCATCTTTGATTATTTGTTGCATATGTGTATATGGCTGTCAGTTCTGCTATTTTGATTATGCTGGTGCTGCTTTTTATATCCAGAAATGCTGGCACTGCTGACATAGTATTTGATTATCTTGATTATTATAATTTTGAAAGTTATAATTGATTCAAGTTATTACTTTGACACCCCTTTTGATCATCCAGAAATAATGCATGCCAAAAGGTTGTTAGCACTCCTCGGGGTTGTCATAATGTCTTCATGTTTTGATTGATGATGTTTTCAATTTACATTGGCACCATTCTCATTTTTATAAACTTCTTCAATGGCCTGAATCTTTCTTGCATACTGAGGCACTGGCAATAATGGTGGGTTTTCTGTGGGAAGAGTCACTTAGGTGAGATGGGGAAGGGAAGGGAAGGGAAGGGAAGGGAAGGGAAGGGAAGGGAAGGGAAGGGAAGGGAAGGGAGGGAGGGAGGGAGGGAGGGAGGAAGAAGGAAGGAAGGAAGGAAGGAAGGAAGGAAGGAAGGAAGGAAGGAAGGAAGGAAGGAAGGAAGGAAGGAAGGAAGGAAGGAAGGAAAAATACCATTAAGGTGGATAGATCAATAGAAGGTACACAGTCACCAGTATGTTTTCATGCCAACCTGGTTGGCTACAATTAGCATTGTTTGATGGATGAATAATTAAGCATAATTTTGTCCCAGAGATGCTTGAATTTCATTCTGACTTCACTGTCATTCTTGCTCAGAGTAATCAATGGTTTGTGAGGGCTGGATCTCCTGTTTGGAATAGCAAGTTGTTTTAATGAGGGATGCTAACTGCCTGCCACTTTTGGCTCCCAGTGATGGATTGAAGAATCAGTCCAGCAAAAAAGCAATCAAGACACCACAGAGTCATTTGGCTGAAAAGGATGAAGTAAGAATTTTGCAGTGCATGATTTTTAGAAGCTCCACATACTGCTTTTGTTTACTTGCTTGCACCCCAATGGGACATTTGCAGGGTCAAAAACTATTTTGCCTCTTCCCAAAGAAATGGTCTCCCTTGCTTTCCATCGACCATTATCATCAGCATATAGTTTGCTAGAAAACTGATCTCCCATTTAGCGGAGCAGATTTCTGCACTGGAGAATTTATGCCTGGCAGATTTATGTGTGTATTCTAATTAGAATAATTTAAATATAAATTCATTCTTCCAGTTAAGGGCAAAAGGGATTTTATTTACATTTGAAAATATACACAGTCGTGGGACTTTCATTATTCTTCTTCTCACACAATAAACAACCCATTCACTCTCATCAGCGCAGGACTTTCCTAAGAAGTTGCTTATTCTTTATAGCACATCCTGGAGTGACCCTTGGCGAAATAAGAAATAAATCACAACCATAACCAATAAAGTTATTATTCTATTCTATTCTATTCTATTCTATTCTATTCTATTCTATTCTATTCTATTCTATTCTATTCTATTCTATTCTATTCTACTCTATTCTATTCTCTATACTTATACTTGGCACAAACCTTAAATATCACATCGATTCAGATCATTCAGAGTAGTCTTTAACTCTTTTAAGAAAGGACTAATGTCTAAAATTTGTTTTGTCCACAAACCAGATTCTCGGTGAAGCCCAGTCTCCAAAAGCTTTACTCCACACCGAGAGGAAACTAAAAGAAACGAGTCATCATTTTGGGAGAGTGTGAAAGGTGTGGGAGTGTTTTTGCATGAAAAGCCCTTATTCAATGGGGAGTGTGGGAACCAGTGTGACAGGTTTTTCTTCAAATTGGAATGACCTTGTAATCAGACAACCATCAGGGTTCCTATAGTGTCTTCCTTGCATGGGTGAGGAGAGGATAAGTGAGAACAATTCTTAGTTTAATCACTGGCTCATATCATTGTTCCCTATGCCATTGTTAGAAGCAGTCAGAAAAAGGTTTAGAGGTTATCTTATTTTCCTGACTGACCTAGGAGCTGTATTTTCTTTTATAGGAAGAATCTTGAGGATTCTTTTCTTTCCTGTAATGGTCATTCTATTATGATTATTCATAAAGATGGATTCACTAACAGATGTTTGTTTACTTCTTAGATCATATTTCTTATTCAAACTGTCATGAAATTTCTCTTTAGTTCTAAGTTGCTTCTTTCCTTGAATAGAATAGAATAGAATAGAATAGAATAGAATAGAATAGAATGGAATGGAATGGAATGGAATGGAATGGAATGGAATGGAATGGAATGGAATGGAATGGAATGGAATAGAATAGAATAGTTGGAAGGGACCTTGGAGGTCTTTTTTTTTTTTTTTTTTTTGCTTAGGCAGGAAACCCAAAAATGTTTATCCAACATCTTCTTTAAAACTTCCAGTGTTGGAGCATTCATAACTTCTGAAGGCAAGTTGTTCCACTGATGAATTGTTCTAACTGTCAGGAAATTTTTCCTTAGTTCTAAGTTGCTTCTCTCCTTGATCAGTTTCCATCCATTGCTTCTTGTCCTACCCTAAGGTGCTTTGGAGAATAGCTTGACTCCCTCTTCTTTGTGGCAACTCCTGAGATATTGGAACACTGCTATCATGTCACCCCTAGTCCTTCTTTTCATTAAACTAGGTATATCCAATTCTAGCAACTGTTCTTTATATGTTTTAGCCTCCAGTGCCCAAATCAGTTTTGTTTATCTTCTCTGCACTCTTTCTAGAGTCTCAACATCTTTTTTACATTGTGGCAAACAAAACTGGATGCATTATTCCAAGTGTGACCTTACCAAGGCATTATAAAGTGGTATTAACACTTCACGTGATTTTGATTCTATCCCTCTGTCTATGCAGTCAAGAACTGTGTTGGCTTTTTTGGCAGCTGCTGCACACTGCTGGCTCATATTTAAATAGTTGTCCACTAGGACTCCAAGATCCCTCTCACAGTTACTATTGAACCAGGTACCACCTTTACTATATCTCTGCATTTAGTTTTTCTTGCCTAACTGTAGAACCTTACTTTTTTCACCACTGAATTTCATTTTGTTAGATAGCACCCAATGTTCAAGTCTGTCAAGATCCTTCTATATATTAAGCCTATGATTATAGTAAATCATGGGAAAGATTTTTTTTTCCTGATTTACTGACCATCTTCCAAACCAATATTTGGCAAATTAGGATATTTCTTGAGTGGAACATCAGATCACAAAGATCTTTGTGGATTGGAATATTTCCATATCCCAAATGGATGTGGAAATTTGGTTGGAAAGTTGGGATATTTCCACATTCCAAACATCCAATCAAAAATCACCTGACTTCAGACCTGTGAGGTAGGCCAGACAAGAAGTCCAGCCAAATAAGCCAATTTTATTTTATTTTAAGGTTATGTTGATAGACTCTGGCAAATGTAAAAGTATATGTCTCCCTCCTCCCCTTTACAGCCCAAGAAACTAGAGAGAGCCCGCTATGAGTCATTCGCCCTGTCCACATTCCTGCTGCGGGCTACGTTGCCTTTTATTTGACTGTTCCCTTGACTGCATCTTTTCTTCCTGTCTCTCAAGGTCATTCCCATACGCCATTTTATCTGGGCAGGCTCATGCGCAATCCTATTTATAAAACCTGATTAGCCTCTAGCATATTGTATCAATCAGAAAGAGACATCTCGATCCAAAAGCACAGTTCTGCTCAGGGTATCTGGGCTTGCCATTACAATGTTTCCTTCTGCGATTATTAGCCAGATTTACAAATAGTGGGGAAATGGGGGTAACCATGGCAATTTATGGCAAGCAAGAAACTTTCATCAAGGTTCTCCCATTGCCTTGAGGTCTCTTTACAGCTCCGTCCAATGAGCAGCAACCACTCACACTAAGCTAATTAAAGACCTGTTTCACACTAGAGAGAGCAAATGTTACTGAGGATTAATTGATTTCCCATCCACTTCTCCTTCTGCCTGGACAAAGCAGAGCAAACGTTCCACCTCTCTTCGCTCCATCTAAGTCAAGTGCCACCTTTTACATGCTATTAATTTCACTTTTTCATTAGCAACCAACTCTGGAACAGGATGAAGTGCCTCTGGTACTATTCCTTGAATATCCTCGGCTTCCTTAGATGATGAAAAAGGCATTTGTTGCTTCCTATCGGCTAAATCCTTTGCTATTATACCCTTTTCTCCCATCTCTTCTTATCTGCCAGTTCTACCGTCATATATTTTATATTGCTTTAATTACACTGCACATTTTAAAATTTAATCTTGCATTTTTTTTTAAAAAAAAAGAACCATCAGTCAGCTCCCAATCGTGATTGGTAAATAATAACTATTATTTTTCTGGGTATAATTTTATTTCACACATAGGTAAAAAGATTGGATAGCTTTGCTACTTTCCTCTCCAAATCTTAAGAAGCTTGTTCAGCAATCTTGAGAAGACCAGCTTGCTGGTTTGGCTGAACCAACTACAGAGATTTGTTGAAACAAGCAAGTTCCTTCCCTCTGGGGAAAAAATGAAGAGAAGTCTAATGAAGAGAGGGACTAGGGGTGGCACGATAGCAGCTTTCCAATAGTTGAGTGGCTGTCACAAAGAAGAGCAGATCAACCCATCTTCCAAAGCACATGAGGGCAAACAAGAAGTAATGGGCAAAAACTTATCCAAGAGTGATCCAACGTAGAATTAAAGAGAAATTTCCTGTGAGAACAATTAATCAGTGGAATGGCTTGCCTTCCAAAGTTGTGGGTGTTCAATCACTAGAGGTTTTTAAGAAGAGATTGAATGGCAATTAGTCCGCCAAAATGTCAAGAGCAAGCCCTGTTTATTTATTGCTAGTTCAAGCATGGCCTTTCATTCTGGAGATAGTAACCACTGATTGTCTTATTGTTTGTGGATTTGTTCGATCCTCTAGTAAATGGCAGCAAATCTCATAATTTGATTATGTGGTTAAAAAAAATATTTTTAGCAATCCTACATTTCTTCCAGTGTTGGAGCATTCACAATTTCTGGAGATAAGTTGTTCCACTGATTAATTGCTCTAACTGTCAGGAAGTTTCTCCTTAGTTCTAGGTTGCTTCTCTCCTTGATTTGTTTCCATCCATTGCTTCTTGTCCAAAGCCCTCAGGTGCTTTGGAGAATAGCTGGACTCCCACTTCTTTGTGGCAGCCCCTGAGATATTGGAACACTGCTATCATGTCTCCCCCAGTCCTTCTTTTCATTAAATTAGACATACCCAGTTTCTGCAACTGTCCTTCATATGTTTTAGCTTCCAGTCCCCTAATCATCTTTGCTGCTCTTCTTTGCACTCTATCTAGAGTCTCCACATCTTTTTTACATCATGGTGACCAAAATTGGATGCAGTATTCCAAGTGTGGCCTTACCAAGGCATTATAAAGTGGTATTAACACTTCATGTGATCTTGATTCTATCCCTCTGTTTATGCAGCCTAGAACTGTGTTGGCATTTTTGGCAGCTGCTGCACACTGCTGGCTGATATTTAAATGATTGTCCACCATTTGGTTGACGATTTCTTCAGATTTAGTTTCCATTCAAATAGTCTCTTTAGACTCTAACCCTAAAGGTTTTCCTTCATTCAACCACTCTGAAGGACTTGAATATTAACAATGGGACATTTTAAAAAATCAATGCTCAAACATCAATGTTCAACATCACTTATGATCCTGAGCCACAGCAGTTAAAGGCTGTGTTGCCCACAAAGATGCAGCCAGACTGGCCCCAAGCTCCCTCAGATCATCTCTTTTAAACTGAGAAGGATAATCCATTCAGGTTCTCGGCTTTTCTGGGTGGCTCTGAATGCCAGCTCATTTTTATAGGCCCTCTCAGCCCTTCTTGCACACAAAAGCATAATAATAACGTTGAACTACAATCGACACACAGGAAACATTTCGCTGTGAGGGGTTCAATTACACAGCAGACAGGATCCTGCCTGGGTTTCCCTGGCTGCAAAGTACACTGTGACAGATGGCACACGCTGACTGCAAATCAGGAAGGAGAAGCACACTGTGATTAGTGGGTCCTTTTGAAATGACCTTTTGACAGAAATCACAGGGTACTGTGCTAAACAATCAGCCTAACTGGAAAACAAGGCAGCCTTCGCAAGTGGGGAGAAGACAAGGATTTTTTTTTTTTAGAAAAAAACATAGTTCCTTCTTTACTTTCTATTAACATGCGAATACAGACAGGCCTTGACTTACAACCATTTGTTTAGTGACTGTTCAGTAAAGTGGCCATTTTTCACACTTGCAACCATTGCAGCATCCCCATGCTCACGTGATCAAAATTCAGACACTTGGCAACAGGTTCACATTTATGACAGGTGCATGCGCACATACACCGTGGAGCTCAGCTGGGGCAATGGCTTGCATGCCATCAGAGAGGGTGCTGCGTGCCACCTCTGGTACGCATGCTATGGGTTCGTCATCATGGCACTAGGGTAAAACTCTCAAGTTTTACATTATAGGTAGTCTTCAGCCTATAACTGTAATGGAGTGTGCCCAGGGGTGAAATGCTCCCGGTAGCGATGGAGGTAAGTGGTTCGGATTCACCGGTAACAAAAATCCCTGCCCCTCCCCCCCCATGCCCAGCTGAGCCGCACAATCATCAGAGGCTTTTTCTTTTAATTTTTAAAAGTGTTTTTTCTACAACCTCTTCAGCCAAAAAAATGCCTTTAAAAGTAAAAAAAAAAAGGCTCTGATGTTCGTGCGGCTCAGCTGGGATCGTCAAAGGGATCATCAGCTGATGACGCCAGCTGAGTTGCCTGATCGGCAGAGGCTTTTTTTTCTTTTAAATGCCTCTGACGATCCCAGCTGAGTTGCCTGATCAGCAGAGGCTTTTAAAAGAAAAAAAGCCTCTGCCGATCAGGCAATTCAGCTGGGATCGTCAGAGCCTTTTGAAAACATTTTTTTACAACCTCTTCACTGAAGAGGTTGTGGAAAAAATGGTTTTAAAAGAAAAAAAAATTGGTCAAACCCACCCAGTCACATTACCCACACACCCACACATACACCCACACCATGCCACGCACACAGAACTGGTAGTAACAAATTTTAGATTTCACCACTGAGTGTGCCCATTGCAATCAAAAGTCATGTGAGACATATTATGATCTTTTTTGCAGTGGCCTTTAAGTGAACGTGTTGGTTGTAAGTGTGAATACCATAGCCATTAAGTGTATGCCCCAGTCGGTAAATGAAACCATTGTTCAGTATGGTGTGGTTTTGCCAAAAACTGGATGTAAACAGTGTCACATGACTGTGGGACACTGAAAATGCCCATAAATGTGGCCATGTTGGCCAGCAGCTGAAGTTCAATCATATGATTGCCAAGGGTCCCCCCAACCATCAGAACTTCAAATCCAGGTAAGTAGCCCAAAGAATAGATTTGTTGTAACTTCAAGCTATCATAACTAAAGGACTACCTGTATCATTTTATGTTCATTTATACTGATAATTAAGAATCTGTGGCTCTCAAGGGGTTCCTGGAAAGCAATTTCAAGCATCCTTCACCATTAATCAATTAGTACTTGCTGGGAGTTCAGAAAGTTTCTATTTCCCCATTGGTTATTTCTATCTTTTTTCCCCCAAGGAGTTGTAAGTAATGTGTCAGGTTTCCAGAATGACCCAACTCCAATTATTGATTTTCCACTCAAAATTATCTTCATGAAAATCCTTGGAGTTAAACTATGGGAAAACAAAAGTTACCCAAAGAGCCTCACAACTGGATAAAATTGTTTTTCATTTAATTATTTTACTTTATATATAAGATTTATATAACTACCCAACTCAGAGAAATGTAATTTTGAGTGGTTTACATCAATAAGAAAAAAAATACAAATCACAATTATGTGAAATCACAACTGCAAAAATGCAGTTTGTAGGCAATTGTGAACCCAGAATATACATTGCACCTGTCCAGGTAGGAATTCCTATTTTGTGGCCCCATCACCCAGGGGAAAAATCAATTTTTTTAAAGCTTTTCTAAAGATCATTTTGGTTAGGACCAATCAAATGTAAAGAAAGATCATTCCAGAGAACAGGAATCTTGGGTTCAAATCTTTTGAAATCCAACTTTTCACAATCTTATTTTTTATTCACTGTGATGATTCTTGCCATACTTCTCTTTGTGGACAGACTGCGTGATGTTTTTGTCAGCACAAAAACATGCAAGTGTCTGTGGAGATTCTCAGTCATCCAGGTCATGGTTGCCCCCAAGGTGCTTTTTCAAGAGGCAACTGGACTTCCTTGTTTTGCATTGAAGATGTTTTGCTTTTCAACCAAGAAGCTTCTTCAACTCTGACTGAATGGTGGGGAATGGAAGGATTTATACTCCTTGTAGACAGCTGGTCAAAAAAGAATGCAAATGACCAACTGTCCACAAGGAGTATAAATCCTTCCATTCCCCACCATTCAGTCAGAGTTGAAGAAGCTTCTTGGTTGAAAAGCAAAACATCTTCAATGCAAAACAAGGAAGTCCAGTTGCCTCTTGAAAAAAGCAGCTTTGGGAAAACATGCAAGATTGAAAATATTTTATATTATGTTTCCTGAACATCCTTTGTGACGATCTAAAGCACCCATATATTTAGTCAGACTATTGATGAGTTGCCCAGATGTTTCTGTTTGGCAAATCTAACCTGGTCTCCGAGACAGATGTTCCCAAGTTCTGCCAATGGATATCCATGTAAGCACAAATGCTGAAAAACAACAATGCGCTCTCTCTCTCTCTCTCTCTCTCTCTCTCTCTCTCTCTCTCTCTCTCTCTCTCTCTCTCTCTCTCTCTCTCTCTCTCTCTCTCTCTCTTACTTTACTTCTCATTTCCCTTTGGTTGCCCTAGAGGACCAGAGAGATTTGTTAAGTCTCCTTTGGAACCTTTATTTTGACACTTTATCTTCTGTTTGAAGATAAAGTGAACAAAGTTTCCTGGATCAGAAACTCCAGTTTTGTCTTCTGACCTTCCAAGAATCACAGAAGTCCATTTGTTCATGTAATGATATCACCTGAAAGAGTAAGTAGATTTTTTTAAAAAAATACCTAAATTTATGAATACAACAAATATTGAAAGTTATAAGTACAGTTGTTGGTATATTTTTAATTCTCATTTGTAATTTGAACTTTCACTTGAAATGGCCTGGAGTCTTAAGTTGTGAGTACAGTTGGTGGAATATTTCTAATGCTCATTTGTAACTTGAAACTTAACTTGAAATGGCCTGGAGTCTTATTCATTAAATTATTTACTTACCTACTTCTTTTCATTTGTAGCTTTTAAGGACATTAATAAAACATTTCTTTTTTTTTTAAAGTTAGAGCTTTGGAAGTGTTCTGCTCTTATTTGTAGTGATGGGTTTAAACAGAAGAAATATGAAGGTTACCACTTGCCACTGTAACTCTGCTATCATCATTCCAATAAAAGCTGTATGCATCTGCAGATGTCTACAATCAACCCCAGAGGTCCATTGTTATCTTTTTAAGGATTAAAAGGTAGGTTTCGAAGGGAATTTGCCTCCCAGTAATGTCTTACTACTATTCCCACCCTTAATTCTGAAGAACAAAAATGGGGGGGGACCCCACATCTAGCCAAAATTCAACCAGTTTTCATGTTTGGTTTTTGTCCACTTTTGAGCAATTCTCAGTCCTTTTATTACTATAAACACAATGTGAGTTGCATTAATTGACTTAGCAGAGAGAGATTTAGATGCCAGATAATGGAACAGGACTTCAATGGAAAGGTATTTTCTCTACCCAAAAGAGAAGTGAGTGTAGGAGAAGAAGAGGCAGAGCCTGGGGGTGGAGTCAAGAGAGGAGCCAGCCTAGAATCATTATGTATTCACAAACACCCCAAGTCCAGTCCCCATTTAAATCTGTTGACTCTTTTCTAGCACCAATTTAGTACTGACAGTTAATTGAGTAGATCCTTGTGTATAGGCTTGGAGCAATTAATCTTCGTAACTGGAAGTTAATGCACAGTCACTCACACCCTTGTCACATCATGTCTGGACTACTGTAACACTCTCTACATGGGGCTCCCCTTGAAGAGCACCCAGAGGCTCCAACTGGTCCAGAATGCGGCCACGCAGGTGATTATGGGTGTGACTCGACGCACCCATGTGAAACCTCTCCTGTGCGAGCTGAACTGGCTCCCGGTGGTCTTCCAGGTGTGGTTCAAGGTGTTGGTCACCACCTTTAAAGCGCTCCATGACTTAGGGCCCAGATACTTACGGGATCACCTTCTGCCACCAATAACCTCCCGCTGACCAACGCGCTCCCACAGAGAGGGGCTCCTCAGGGTGCCGTCAGCTAAACAATGTAGGCTGGCGATCCCCAGGGGGAGAGCCTTCTGTGTGGGGGCACCTGCCCTCTGGAATGAACTACCCCCTGGGATACGAATGATTCCCGACCTCCGTACCTTTCTCTGGGCCTTAAAGACCCTGCTATTTCAACAGGCTGGCCTGGCTAAATAAAAACCTGAATGGGGTATTTTTAAATTATGGGCTTTTAATTGACAGGGCCAAATTTATTTAATTCTGTTTTAAATTGGTTTTAAATTTTATATGGTTCATTGTTTTATCTTGGCTGTGCATTGCCCTGAGTCCTTTGGGAGAAGGGGGTATAAAAATCTAATCAAATCTAAATCAAATCTAAAATTCCTTGTACCTGACAGTGAGTGAAATATACATGTTCCTTCAGAGTAGCAAAACAATTTGGGGGAGTTTGGAAGTATTTTGTAGAACTGTTTCTATTTCCTTTTTAGTCACCTGATTGAGAGGCCTCATTCCATTCAGCAAGCCCCTTCGCACTCTGTATTTCCAAAGTAAGAAATGTACAAATAAGGCAAACATCAACATACAGGAAGGGAAAACCAAAATCAAAACAATTTACTGGTGTAGATCTCTTATTTGGTTTGCGGGGGTTCTCCAGCAGTAGCTCAACTTTTGGGGTTAATAACTTTTTCAAGAAAAAGTCTATTTTTTTTATTAAAAATGTGGGTTTTAATTAAAGATTTTCAATGATGTAAAAAATCTCTTGCACCAAGTTAAGATTAACTGCTCTGGGAACATGTCAGTCTGCTCGGTATGATCTCTGGTGATTTTAATACAGAGCTTTCCCACCTTTATTAGAGGATTATTCTCTAGAACAATTTTAAGGAGCAGCAAGCATGTGCATTTTCAGCTTGTTTCTTTAGAAGATCAGAATGAAATTTTACTAGCTCTGCCGGCAGTGTCATATTGAAATTTTGTCCTGCGTTTTTCTAATTATTCCTCTTCAATTTAAAGAAATGAGATGGCTTTTAATTAATTTTCCAAATGGTATCACTTCTGTAAAATGTCCTGCCCTTTTCTTAGGGATGAGATGGCCAAGCACTGAACACGAATGTCCTTTCTTTCATGGTAGAATCTTCTCTTCATATATTCTGCCTCCCTAGCTTTTAGTCATTAGGGTTTTTATTTGGTATGTGCATGTATTTTAGTGCAGTCAAAGTCGCAGGGTGTCAGGCAGCTTATAAATTTAATAAATTATGGTTGGTCACAGAGTCTGCCAGATGTTTAGACCAGAATTGGTATGAAATGTCTTTGAATATTAGACCTAGGCTCCCTTAAAAAGCAGGAAGCAGTGTTGGTCCCGGCAAAACCCCTTTTATTTACACGACTGTGAATTCCTTTCATTTACAGTCAGCAAGGCCTGGCAAACAGTCTTTCAGAGAAATATTTATCAACACAGACTTTATCTCTCTTGGAAAGCTGCCAGGTAGCTAGTTTCCAAACGCAAAGGAAAAATTTGGCACAGTGTCACGGACAGATCTTCCTACTCTTGGAATGACCGACCAACCGAATTATTTCCTGCAAAAGCCCATTCACTCCTCTTTTGTTTCCTATGTGAGGGCCACTCACCTCCAAGATGTGGCTTTACTCCCAAGTCGACCCTGCTTTTTTAGTTGTTCTTATATTTTGGCAGTTCTGCGCATGCACACACTGGGAACAGGCTCCAGCTGTTCTTCTGTTTCACTGCTGTCTAACTCTCTCTCTGCCTCCAAAGCACACCCATTGTCTGAGCTTTCCCCAGTCCCCAGGACTGGCCCATGTTTCTCCCTAACCTCCTCACTGTCCGATTCTACTGCCAGCTCTGCTGGCCACTGGCGGGCCACAACAATTAGTAAGTCGGATTGGTAGTTATGTCGTTGGTTTGAGCTCTGAGCTTGGCGATTTGTTTGCAATTTGATTGCAAATGTTTTGTCCCCATTTGAGGAGACATCTTCAGTGTGCTATGGATTTTGTTTGTCTGGGGGAGCACTGGTCTTTAAATATCTTTCTGAATCCTGGTCTGATTTTGGGTTGTGTGATTGGCTGGCTGTAATTGCTGAGTCATAGTCCTTGGTTTTAAGTGCCATCTGTGTGAGGTAAATTAGTGCTGGTGTTGTTGTTCGGATGTCTTCTGATGAAGTCATGGTCTGGTTTTGTGTTGATTTGATCGGCTGCATGTGATGTGGTCTGATTTCTTATGATCTATCACTTCGTTTGCAGGGTGGCTGTTCATTGGTCTTTAAATGCTGCCTTCAGTATCATGGTTGATGTTCTTTCTTTCTAAGTGGTTGGTAGATTGGGTCAATATCAACGTTTATTGATTTATTGGTGGAAAACCAAGCTTCCAGGTGAAATCAAGGCAAGAAAGGGAATTCCTGGAAGCCTGGTTTTCTACCAATGTATGTGGGAGCAGGTCAGGGGTGAAATCCAGTAGGTTCTGACAGGTTCTGGAGAACCGGTAGTGGAAATTTTGAGTATATATATCGACCTCTGAGAAACTGAGAAATACCACTGAGATGGGAATGGAGATTTTGCAATATCCTTCCCCTGCCACACCTACCAAGCCACGCCCACAGAACCGGTAGTGGTGGTGAAATCCAAAAAAATGGATTTCACCACTGGAGCAGGTTCTTTACTGAGACAGAATTAGCCACTATTTGGGAACTTGAAAAAGTAGAAAATGCTGAGGAAGAGACCTGGTCAAGAAATTCCCTACTCTTTAAGATGGGTTACTGTGCTCAGCCATGGGCAAACAATACAAGAAATCACTCAATAGTATCCTCAGCATCCACAAGAAGGACAGCTTCAGCTGGTCCCATGAGCATCAAGTTCTTCCAGGAGGTTGCTCTTTTCTGGAACACAATGCACATTAAGCTCCTACAGCTCCAGTAGTTTGTCCTATAGCAATAGCATTTAGACTTATATACTGCTTCACAGTGCTTTACAGCCCTCTCTAAGCAGTTTTACAGCGTCAGCATATTGCCCCCAACAGTTTGGGTCCTCATTTTACCGACCTCGGAAGGATGGAAGCCTGAGTCAACCTTGAGCCTGGTGGGATTTGAACTACCAAATTGTAGGTAGCCAGCAGGCAGCAGAAGTAGCATGCAGTACTGCACTCTAACCACTGCACCACCGAGGTCCCATAGGTATTTCTTGCAGTCTGTCTTTCAAGCCAATTTAAGAAGATCTGAAGCATGCAGAGAAAGTAGCAGTACCACGAAGGGGAGACCTGGAAATTGATGACAAAAGCCTGCTGGTAGGCTGGAACATAATCATGTTAACAGGACTGGCAGGATTTACAGGGTGGACTCCCTCTTTTCTGGTTTCCAGAATCTGCGTTATGCTTAAATAACTCAAAACATCCATCCATTTGGAAGATAAAAATGAGCAGCCTGTAATGTGGATCAGTGCTTTGAGCTGTAGAAGAAAATGAAAAGCGTAAAGCAAGAAAAGATTTGCATACAGAGTGGCTATGCTTGCTTTTGGGATTCCTAGGTCTTCTGTTTCTGGATAATTTAGCATGTAAAAGTGTTATTTTGAGGCCAAAACGGCCCTGTAGTCATACCTATGAATGCAGAAGAGAGGGAAGAAACTCACAATAAGAAGTGGGTTTTCAGTAATCAGGGCAGACAGCTAGAAACACACAGCAGGTTGCTTGGATACGAGTTACCATGTGCCAAGCTTTGGAGCTCTGGAATAAGCTGCCAGGAAAGAGCATATTGGAGAGATATTGTTATTCTGCTCCAGAGAATCGTGGCTTGGAGTCTTTAAAATAGCATTGTCATCGCCCAGCTTCATAGAGGAATGAAATTACAGGTCATACTCAAGTTACGACCACAACTGAGCCCAAAATTTCTGCTGCTAAGCAAGACAGTTAATTTTGCCCCATTTTATGGCCTTTCTCACCCCAGTCATTAAGTGCATCATTGCCATTGTTACGTTAGTAAGATGGTCATTAAATGAAGCTGGCTTCTCCATTGACTTTACTTGTCAGAAGGTCGCAAAAGCTGATCAGGACACTGCAAGCGTCATAAATGTGAGTTTATGAATTTTTATCATGTGGCCAAGGGGAGGCTGCAACAGTCATAAGTGTGAAAAATGGTCATGTCACCTTTTTCAGTGCTGTTGTAACTTTGAACAGTCGTAAACAAACTATTGTAAATCAAGGACTACTTGCATTTCCTGAATCCTCTTAGGCAATGTTTTACCCTGAATTCTAACTCATCCCAAAAACTATAGTCTTGGTGGCGCAGCAGATTAAAATGGTGTTAAGTGACACCAGCTGCCTGCAATTACTGCAAGTTTGAATCTCACCAGGCTCAAGGTTGACTCAGCCTTCCATCCTTTCAAGATAGGTAAAATGAAGACCCGGTTTGTGGGGGCAATAAGCTGACTTTGTATAAAAAAGAACACCACTTAGGGGGGACCGAAAGCCCTACTAAGCAGATATATACAAAAGCATGAAGGCTATTGCTTAACGCATTGTAAGCCGCCCTGAGTCTCCGGAGAAGGGCAGCATATAAATTGAACCAATAAATAAACAATAAATAAATAAATAGTGGGTACCCTTATAGTGGACTTTGGTGGACATCATATTCAACTAAAGCCCAATCCTTGGTTATTCATCAAGATCCCCAGCCATGAGACTTTTACCTATACATAAAGAGCTAGAACTAGAAATTATATAACAAACAGCCTTGAGTTTTGCCTTATTTTTCTTTTTCTCAGTCCTGGTAAAAGATATGAGAATGTATGTCTACCAAAGAATTCAGTAGACTACACTATAAATTCTGTCAATAGCTCCAGATAGGGATGGAGATAATTTTTACTTTGATTGCAAATTTGCTATCCTTGGTCCTGAAACTGTTTCTAATACCTTTCCAGGGTCCTGAATGTGTTTTCACATACTTTTTCTAACCAGGACATTGTTCTCTTCTGAGTTATAACCTGTTTGGACAATGACAACCACAATGGAGAAGGTTAAAACTGTTTGAAAAACTGATTTCTTTAGAGCACTGATGTCACACATCAATGCTCTATGCTGGTTGCCTTCCAAATTAATTTTCTTTTCACTGTATGCAAAATGTTGCTAATAAAAGCTTGTTTGATACATTGAATTAATCCCCATTTTCCAGGATCCACCTTGAAACCTTTAGAGAAGGAATTTTATTAATATAATATTCCTATATTTCTTAAAATGTTGATTGACTGTGTGCCATCAGTCAGCTCAACTCTTAGCAAGTTCATAGAGGGATATTCTCCACAAAAATCTGCCCTTTATGTGATACTTCAGGATTTCCAACAGTGCACCCATCATCACTGTAAATGTCCCCTTTGCTTCTTCTCTCTTCTTCTACCTCTCCCAGCCTTAAAGTCTCTTCTAGGTATTTATGTACTGGGTTCAAAGTAGGATAATTGAGCCTGGTAATTTGTGTTTTGAATAAGAACTCTGGATTGATTGATTGATTTGTTTGATGATCCATTTGTTTGTTTTCTTGGATGTCCATGGTTTTCTCAGAAGCATTATACCAACACCAAGTTCAAAAGCATCAATATTCTTTCAGAAACACTTTCGGAAATTGCTTGTTAAATGCTTTTCAACTATTAAGAACCTTTGGCTTGATATGTTTTGAAGCATTGGATGATTTTCTGTCAAACCTTAATGAAAGGGGTTTTAACTATACGTTTAAGAACTTTTAAAAATGGGGGAGAGAATAAGTGTTTTTTTTAAGTGTTTTTTTTTAAAAAAAGTCAATGGATTTCTGCTGACATCAGGATTGACATGACAATGCTTTGTGGATTTGTTTATAGATAAGAGATAGGACAAGAAAAGAAGAGAAGAGAGTATTTTAAATTGCTTATATTTGTGATGAAAATGGGAAGTCACTATGTTTCTTTTTCCCCATTCTTATTTTTTTTCTTTCCCAATTCTCTTTTCCTTTTTTCTTCCTGTTCTGCACCTTCTATTCTTTCTTCTGTCTTTTTTTCAGATTGTACTAGCTTTTACTGTTGTAATTATCATCTTTAATAAAATCACTGTTTAAAATAGAGCTCCATCAAGTGCAGTGAGGATTATAGATGTTCTTAAAAGATTAAAGAATAGATCTCAATCAATCAGCAATAGAATGTGATTGGTGTGCAGCCAGGTTATTCATGGGGCTGCCTGTACCTGATTGTTCATACATGTTCCATTAAAGGCAGAACCGAGACAGAGACCTTTTCTGTCTCAGCACCTGGTCTTTGGAATACCATCTCCCTGAGGTTAGGCTGGCCCCAGCCTTGTCGGCTTTTCATAATGACAATTGTGAGGTTAACTGAAGTCCTTGAAATGTTATTATTTTACCATTGGGTGGATTTCGTCCTTGGTTGCCAGCATTATACTGTTGTTTATATTATATATATTTGTTCATTTTTATGTGGTCTTAGCCACCCAGAGGCATTATGGCAAGATAGACAGCCATACAAATTGAATAAATAAATAAATCATCCCAAGGCTTTGTTAAGTGACCTTAAATCACCTCTACTTTCTGTTTAAAAAAATCTTCCACCAGAAGCTTTAGATAAGCACTTATGGCTCACCATTCTATAATGAAATTGTAGTTTATAATTCTGGCCTCTTTTTTTTTCCACAAAGGAAAGAGGGAGAGGAGAGATTAAGAAAAGAGAAAGACAGTGGGGCAATTCATCAGATTTAAAAAGAGGGAAGGAAAAAGAGATAGAGCAGCATTCTGTAATGGAGGAGTTTTGCTGAGCTAACTTTTTTTTAAAGAGAAGCAACTTGCTATTGTTTTATTTGGTTTTAATTGTTCATTGTAAATTGTTTATTTATTATGGTTCCTGAGTAAACCAGAGATAGAATACAATCCCTCCCTCCCACGACTAAAAATTATAGTAAAGGTAAAGGTTCCCCTTGTATATATGTGCTAGTCATTCCCGCCTTTAGGGGGCAGTGCTCATCTCCGTTTCAAAGCCAAAGAGCCAGCACTGTCCGAAGACGTCTCCGTGGTCATGTGGCCAGCATGACTAAACACCAAAGGTGCACAGAATGCTGTTACCTTCCCACCAAAGGTGGTCCCTATTTTTCTACTTGCATATTTTACGTGCTTTCGAACTGCTAGGCTGGCAGAAGCTGGGACAAGTAACAGGAGCTCACCCTGTTATGCAGCACTAGGGATTCGAATGGCCGAACTGCCAGCCTTTCAATCAATAAGCTCAGCATCTTAGCCACTGAGCCACCGTGTCCCTAAAAATTATACTGACATGAAAAAAGAGGAGATAACATCCATTTCAGAACTCTAGATATACAATTTTCTTGGAGAAGACGGTTGTGCAGCAACTCTACTGAACTCTGAAGGAAATGGATAATCTGGGCCACTTTCAGACAGGATTCATATTCAAGGTTCAGTCAACACTGATCACA
Organism: Masticophis lateralis; assembly: GCA_030761175.1. Lineage (NCBI taxonomy): Eukaryota > Metazoa > Chordata > Lepidosauria > Squamata > Colubridae > Masticophis > Masticophis lateralis. The sequence goes on from JAUDYJ010000001.1 coordinate 333,603,289, forward strand.
CTTGTGGATGACCACTGGTGAGAGTTGAAAATGGTTAGCTCATCCATCTTCACTTTTCTTGATCTCTCAGCAGCTTTCAAGACTGACTCTGGAGAGTGGGTACTGCTGAATTGTGCTGGTTCTCTTCCTTTCTCCAGAGCTGGTTCCAGTCGGTGTTGCTAGGAAAGGAGAGGTCCAGCTCTAGACCTCTGCTTTGCAGAGCCTCTCCAGGTTCAGTTTTCTTTCTTTTCCTATTTAACACCTACATGAAGCTGCTGGGTGAGGTATTCAATGGCATGGGGTGAAGTATCACGAGCGTGCTGATGACACCCAACTTTACATCTCCATCACTGCTGTCCAAGTGATGCCACGAAGAGTGTCTGGAGGCTGTGGGAGTTTGGATGGGGAACAATAAACTTCAGCTCAATCCTAGCAAAACTGAGTGGTCCTGGGCATTAAGGCTTCCTGGTCCCAAGAATATTCCATGTTTAGTTCTGGATGGGTTAGAGTCTAATGTGCAATCTGGGAGGGGGGGGTGTCCTCCTGGATTGAAAAAACTCCTGTTCAAGGCAGAAGTGGCACCCATGGCTAAGGGACCCTTGACATAGTTTCATGTTGTGGGCCAAAGGCATCCTTTCCTGGATCGTGAAGCCTTGCTCACAGTCAATCATGCTCTACTTAGATCTACAGTAAACAATTGCAATATGCTGTACATGGGGTTCTCATTGAAGATTATTCAGACTTCTGGCTCTTCAAGAAGCTACAGCTGGTTCAGGACTTCTATAATTTCTTAAAGACCTGTCACCAGGCTTGAAGATCAGAGCCCATCTATTCATTATGCTAATCCTTATGGATTATCTGTTTTTATCCCACATGCTCTTTCCTTTTGTTTCCTTTTTCTTAGTTTTTTTTCTGTGATTATTATTGTCAGCAATTCACAGTCTGATGGTCTTCCGGGTGTGTTTCAAGGTGCTGGTTACCGCCTTTAAAGCACTCCATGGCTTAGGACTTGGTTATCTACAGGACTGCATTCTGCCACCGTTTGCCTTCCACCAACCAACACTCTCCCACAGAGAGGGCCTCCTCAGGGTGCTGTTGGCCAAACAATGTTGACTGGCGACCCCCAGGGGGAGAGTCTTCTCTGTGGGGGCTCCTGCCCTATGGAATGAATTGCTCCTGGACATACGAAGGATCCCCGACCTCTGGGCCTTCCATCATGCTCTGAAGACCCTACTATTCCAGCAAGCCAGTCTGATGGGATAAACGATTTTAATTGGGTTTTAAAAGTGGTTTTAAAATGGTTTTAACTGGAAGTTTTAAATTCGGCCAAGGATTGAATTATTTTAATATGTTTTTAACTTTTGTCTTGGATATTGTTTTTACCATGGCTGTTCACCGCCCTGAGTCCTTCGGGAGAAGGGCGGTATACAAATATAATAAAACTGGCCTGGTGGCTCAGCAGACTAAAGCATTGTGATTAACATCAACTGTCTGCAATTACTGTAAGTTCGAATCTCACCAGTCTCAAGGCTGACTCAGCCTTCCATCCTTTCTAAGGTAGGTAAAATGAGGACCCAGTTTGTGGGGGCAATAAGCTGACTTTGTATAAATATACAAAAGTATGAAGGCTATTGCTTAACGCATCGTAAGCCACCCTGAGTTTCCAGAGAAGGGTGGCATATAAATCAAATTAAAAACAAAAAACAAAAAAAAACCCTAAACTAAACTAAACTAGTCATCAGTTTGAGATGGGAGGCCATATAAATTGAATAAATAAATAAATCTGTAGAATGCCATCTATGGTCTCATTCAAAATGAACCAGATTCATTGGGGGAAGAATGGGCCCAGAGCAACATGGAATGAGCTGCTATTTGTTTATTTACAACATTTATATAGCCACGAATGAAGGCAAATATGTGTATCCCAAGATAATGTTGCAGGATTCAATCTGGGTTGGTCACTGGGGCCAAAGGTTTAGTCTTCCAAACTTTTGGATTCGTGCTGGAGCCTAACCTCATGGAACGTCTCTCTCACCAGAAAGTGTTATATAGCCTCCCATCTTATAACCAACTCTGGCTATGAGTTTGTTAGGCACCCAGAAGATAAACTTGCTGAGATTTATTATTGGGAGTTGAATCCTATCTGGCTAGGTCTACAAAATAACTAAATCCACCCCTTGAATAGTTCTCTGGCATGAATTTGAACCAGGGGTGAAATGCTCCCAGTTCGGACTGGATCACCTGATCCGGTAGCAATGGAGGTGGGTGGTTCAGAGAACCAGTAGCAAAAATCCCTGCCCGCCCCCCATGCCCAGCTGACCCGCACAATCATCAGAGGCTCTTTTTTTAATTTTTAAAAGCATTTTTTCTACAACCTCTTCAGCCGAAAAAATGCTTTTAAAAGTAAAAAAAAAAAAGCCTCTGATGATCGCATGGCTCAGTTGGGATCTTCAAATGCTTTTAAAAGTCTCTGATGATCCCAGCTGAGTTGCCTGATCGGCAGAGGCTTTTTTTTCTTTTAAATGCCCCTGATGATCCAAGCTGAGTTGCCTGATAGGCAGAGGCTTTTAAAAGAAAAAAAGCCTCTGCCGATCAGGCAATTCAGTTGGGATTGTCAGAGCCTTTTGAAACATTTTTTTACAACCTCTTCCCCAAAGAAGTTGTAGAAAAAATGGTTTTAAAAGTAAAAAAAAAATTGGCCACACCCACAGAGTCACATTACACACCTACCAAGCCACGCCCATAGAATCAGTAGTAAAAAAAATTAGATTTCACCACTGGTTTGAATCCATAACTCTTTTTAAAAAGTGGACTGGATTGTTCCATAAGGCTGGGACAGCCACAGAAAAGGCCTGTTCTGAGGTCCCACTAGACGGCACCATTTCAAAGAAGGAACTGGAGCTGGTAACATATTTTTTATTTATTTATTTATTTAATTTCAATTTATATACCACCCTTCTCCCTGGGAGGGAGACTCAGGGCGGTGAACAGCCAGATTAAAACACATATAATACAAATATTAAAAAATTTAAAATTAGATTAAATCGTCGGCATTCCAATATAAAAGTCTCGAAACCAGCTAAAATACCCAATTTAAAACCCCAAAAATTAATAATACCAAAATTTAAAAACCCCATTAAAATCAAGCAAGCAAGGCCGGCTTGTTGGAATAAATAAGTCTTAAGGGCCTTTCGGAAAGCGTGGAGGTCCAGGATCAATCGAATTTCAGGAGGTAGCTTGTTCCACAGGGCAGGTGCCCCCACAGAGAAGGCTCTCCCCCTGGGGGCCACCAGCCGACATTGCTTGGCTGATGGCACCCTGAGGAGGCCCTCTCTGTGTGAGCGTACTGGCCGGTGGGAGGTTATCGGTAGCAGCAGGCGGTCCCGCAAATACCCCGGCCCTATGCCATGGAGCGCTTTAAAGATCAAAACCAACACCTTGAAGCGCACCCGGAAAACCACCGGAAGCCAGTGCAGCTCGCGCAGGAGAGGTGTCACATGGGAGCACCCTGTCGCTCCCATAATCACCCGTGCGGCCGCATTCTGGACCAGTTGGAGCCTCCGGATGTACCCCAAGGGGAACCCCATGTAGAGAGCATTACAGTAGTCCAGGCGAGACGTGACGAGTGCATGAGTGACCGTGCACATGGAGTCCCGATCCAGAAAGGGGCGCAACTGGCGCATCAGGTGAACCTGATAAAAGGCCCCCCTGGCCACGGCCGCCATATGCCCTTCCAAGGACAGCCGTGAGTCCAGGAGGACACCCAAGTTGCAAACCCCCTCTGTGGGGGTCAATGACTCACCCCCAATAGCCAGCGATGGCACCAGCTGGCTATACCGGGACGCCGGCATCCACAGCCACTCGGTCTTGGAAGAGTCTTCGTTGAGACGGTCTTCGTTGAGACGAAGCCTGTTGCTCTCCATCCAGACCCGCACGGCTTCAAGGCACTGGGACATTACTTTGAGGGCATCATTGGGGTGGTCAGGGGTGGAGATGTACAGCTGAGTATCATCAGCATACAGTTGGCAACTCACCCCAAAACCACGGATGATCTCACCCAGTGGCTTCACATAAATGTTGAACAGGAGCGGCGAGATGACCGACCCTTGCGGCACCCCGCAAACGAGGTGCCTCGAGGTCAGCCTCTGCCCCCCTGCCAACACAGACTGCGATCAGTTGGAGAGATAGGAGGAGAACCACCACAGCACAGTGCCTCCCATCCCCAAACCCCCCAACCGACGCAGCATGATACCATGGTCGACGGTATCAAAAGCTGCTGAGAGATCTAAGAGGACCAGGACAGAGGAGCAACCCCTGTCCCGTGCCCTCCAGAGATCATCCACCAATGCGACCAATGCCATCTCCGTGTTGTACCCAGGTCTGAAGCTGGACTGGCACAGATCTAGATATACCAACATGTTACCAACATATACCAACATGTTGCTCAGAGTCAATTGTGAGTTCATAAAGATCAATTAAAATGTCAAAGTAAGTTAAAGGCAGAATAAAATGCCTTTGAAAATAGTTGGTATTCTGCTTTGGTTTACATGAGTTTTCTTTTCCCTGGAAACTCCAATCAGTTAATTCTGAAGCTGTGGGAAAATGTTAAATCCCACTGGATTCCTCCTCGATTCAACAGGTTGTCTTGTTTCCTCCTGCCTGTTTTTTTCAAAGAATTTGTATCTTCTCAACTCCAGCGAATGGGAGCTGCAGTGTCTCTTTCTGTACCTACATGATAGAAAACATCTTCTGAATGGTGACGAAATTTAGATGTTAGCTGATGTCAGAGAATGTAGAGAATGTACAGTGATCAGGATCTCAGAACCTCAACTGCAGTGGTGGTATTCAGACGGTTCTATCCGGTTTGGGCAAACTGATAGCGGCGGCTGTGGGACGTTCCGCTCACCCACCCAGACATAATCATGTCCCATTTAACCATGTTTTTGACATTCTGCATATGCGTGGAAGACCCTGCGCATGCGCACGCTCACATTTGCGAACTGGTAGTGAAGGTAAGTGAATACCACCCCTGCTCAGCTTCCTGTTTCAAGGCAGACATGTTGTGATCAGGTTATCTGAGGGACCATCTCTTGCTGGTCACATCTACCTGACCGACTAGAGCAAGGAAGCAAGGAATGTTGTGGGTCCCGTCCCCTAAGGAGATACATCTAGTAGGACCTAGAAGAAGGGCCTTCTCCGTGGTGGCTCCCTCTCTCTGGAACATTATCCCCCTGGAGATTAGACTGTGCTGCACTCAAACATTCTTTCAGTAGGCCCTGAAGACATGGTTCTATCAGCGGGCCTGGGGAACCCAGAATGGGATGGAGCCCATTAAATGGCTAGTATGAATGTGTGTTGTTGCTGGGGTGGGAGGTGGAGAGTTATTATTTTATTATTTTTTATTATTTTTATTTTTTTATATTGCGTTTTTATGTCGTAAGGAGCCTTGAGTCGCCATGTGCAAGTAGGCAGCAATATAAATTTCTAAATATTTAAATAAATGTTGGCTATCAGCACAAACCCACACAAACATCTTCTTTTGTACATGTCAGGGTTTTTGATTCAAAAATTAGCCAGCTTTTAAAAATATAATTTTACAAAAACCAAAATAAATCCATTATAAATTTGAGTTATTACAAAGCAAATGCCATCTCTACTATTACCTTCATCTACAAAATTCTTCAAAATCATAGAACAGAATCCCATCTCCAGCCTGGCTACAAATTGAATCATTTAGTTTATCAAGTTCATTTCTCCATCCCACCTACACCTTTATACAGGGATCCAAATATTATCCGGCTGTCTAGTCTCAGCTTAAACTCTTCCAGTAAAGTACCCGCCATTTCTCCAGGGAATGGTTCTATTGTTGATCTGCTGTTACTGTTAGAAAGTTTCTTCTAACATTTGGTCAGAATCTGCCTTGTTGCATTAAACACATTATCCTGGGACTTGCATGCCAGAGGAAAAGAGGGAAAAAAATATTCTATGCCATATCTTTTCAGGGATTTAAAGAGATTTGTCATCATACATCTCTCAGTTCTTATTTTTGATAGCCAAACATGCCAGATCCTTCTATCTTTCTTCGTAGGCTTCATTTTCAGTCCCCATGTCTTTCTCACTGGCCTTCCCTGAATCTATTCCAATTTCTCTGGAACTTTCTGTGGTGCACAGAATTCTCATCCCAATGGGATTTAGCACTTAGCTGCCAGCTGCCTGCAATTACTGCGAGTTCAAATCTCACCAGGCTCAAGGTTGACTCAGCCTTCCATCCTTCCGAGGTAGGTAAAATGAGGACCTGGATTGTTGGGGCAATAAGCTGACTTTGTATAAAAAAGAACACTGCTTGGGGAGGGGGGCAAAAGCCCTACTAAGTAGGTATATACAAAAGTATGAAGGCTATTGTTTAACTCATTGTAAGCCACCGTGAATCTCCGGAGAAGGGCAGCATATAAATCGAACAAACAAATAAATAAATTGGCCCACCCTAGTCATTCTGGTAGAAAGTGCCTGTTCCAGATCCGACCCAAGGAACTGCAGCTGACAGAATCCAGTTGAAGAGCTTTTTCTGCCATGGCTCCCACTCTTTGGAACATCATGACATTTTGAGCTGAGATCCACCCACACCAGGGTGGGATTCTACTGGTTCGGGTGAACTGGTAGCTCCGACGATCAGCTGGGAGTGAACCAGTCAGCTGGGCTGCCCCGCTCGCCCCTACGCTTTACTTACCTATATCTTCACAGCTGATTAGCACAGCAGAGCAGATTGCCATGCCTCAGCTGTTTTAATTCCCTAAGACTAAGGCGGAAGGTGATTTTTCATTCAATTCCACATGCACGCATAGCACGCGTCTGGCGCGGAATCAAAGTGCGCGATCACCGAACCAGTTGTTAAACTGGTAGGATCCCATCACTGACCACACCCTCTTGACTAAGGCAATGAACATATCAAACACAGTTTCCTCCTGTTATTTTCCCCACAACAACCGTTTGAGTTGAGTTGGGCTGAGAGAGAATGACTGGCCCAAGATCACCCAGTTGGCTTTCATGGCTAAGGTGGGACTTGAATTTAGTGTCTTCTACTTTCTAGCATGGTGCCTTAACCACTAGACAAAACTGCTTCTTTTTTTAAAAAACCGCTTTACCAAACTGGCTCTTTCCCCCTCTTCTCCCACCCTTTGGAATCCTTACCTCAGTTCTGGGCTAATTAGCAAGGGGAAAATCAATGTTTGCATTTACACTCATCGGAAAGGAAGAGATTACAAGAGAGTAAAGTAAAACACATTGAAAGGAATGGCACGGCTATTTGCTTAATGCGTTCCTGACCACTTAGGATACAAAAGGAAGCCTTTAGGGTGAAATTGATTAGGATCCTGCCAATTTCAGATAGTAGCAAAGATGTTAATTAACTAATCAGGGCAAAGAAAAGCAGTTTAGGAAAAGATAGCTTGTTCAAACAATCTCTCCCCTCTGCAAGGGAGGAAATTCTATGAAGAAAAAAAAATACGACTTAGGCAGTCAGCACAGGACAAAAAGTTTTTTAAAAAATAGAAGAGTTAAAAAGGAGGGAGGAACAGCCCTATGATTGTGATGTCTCTGCTTTTTAGTATGCTGTCTAGATTTGCCATGAGTTTCCTCCATAGGAGCAAGCGTCTTTTAATTTCTTGGCTGCAGTCCCCATCTGCGGTGATCTTGGAGCGCAGAAAAATAAAATCTGTCACTACCTCCATTTCATCCCCATCTATTTGCCAGGAATTGAGAGGGCTGGATGGCATGATCTTAACTGTCTACATACTAATAAGATTATAGGAAATGTACCTAAGATTGAGCCTACCAAAGTAATCTTTGCTTTGGTGTTCCTCAATATACTAGTAAGTACAATTACCTGTGCATTGAATGCTTCATCGATGGAACATTATTCTCACGAAGGCTGCCTGCCATTGAGAACTATTTGAATGCACAAGGAACAGCGTGTTAGCTTTCCTTGAGTTAACAGCCAAATCTGACTGAAAAACCCCATCTGGACCTAAAGTCAAGCAGTCTTTCTTCTTCTCCTCCCCACATTTATTCCTCCCAGGTGATAGAAATGCTAGTCAGACATTCAGAGAGGCATTGAAGGTTAGAAACTTTGTTTTGTTCCAATGGAAGATTTCCTCTCCCAGATGAATTTCAGTAGTAATTACATTAGAAAGCTCTCCCTGCTTGCCTTGTTGTAACCAGGACAATATTTTTAAAAGATTTATTATTTCAAAGCTCTTCAATTTCCACCGAAGCAGAGAAACTTTAGAGTCCCATATTGATTAGAAAAGGGGATTGTGTTGCAAGGTAGAGCAAGTCCTAGAGACCTTTCCTTGCCTGCTCTTTGCTGGAAAATTGCATCTAACAGCTGCATCCTCCCACTGCCCAAAACCTTGGTGAATTATATGAATCTAGGCACTATTTCCCATTATTCATCCATATGCAGGTGTTGATAACCCTTACATGGAGGGGAGGGAAGATATTCTCTCTGCACAAGAAAATGAATTTAGGAAATGTTGGGGGGAAGCCTTAGGGAAAAGGAACTATAAATTATCAAAAGGAAAAATACTGTTGCAATAGCAATAGCTCTTAGACTTCTATACCGTTTCACAGTGCTTTTACAGCCCCCTCTAAGTGGTTTACAGAGTCAACCAGGAGTAGGTTCTAAATTTTTTTTTACTACCGGTTCTGTGGGCATGGCTTATTTTGTGGGTGTGGCTTGATGGTCATGTGACAATTATTTAGGATTTAGCAGAGGTACTGGTCTACCAGGCTTTTAACTGCTTGCAGAGCTGTACTGATCTACCCATTTTTTTTTGCAGGCACTGATCTACTTATGCATTTTTGCAGGCACTGGTCTACCCATTTATTTTTGCAGGCACCGGTCTACTCATTTGTTTTTGGAGGCACTGGTCTACCACCAAACTGCCTTTTACCACTGATCAGCTGTAGGGCAGCCCTTTGAAGCAAGAGTTTAAACAGTTTTTTTTCTCTCTAGCCATCAGCTGAGACTCAGGAGGCAGCAATAGATTGGGGGTGGGATCAAATAAAAGTAAGAATAACATGGAGGGCGGGGTGGGGGGCAGGGGGACAGAACCGGTTCGGTAACATCATATTGTCACCGCTACCAGCTTGGCGGAACCGGGTGGAACCGCCACTGGAGTCAACATATTGCCCCAACAATCTGGGTCCTCATTTTACTGACCTTGGAAGGATGGAAGGCTGAGTCAACTTTGAGTCTGGTGAGATTCAATCTGCCAAAAGCTCTGTTATCAATCATTTAACATTAGCAACATATGTATATATACAAAGATATATATACCAAAGAAGTTTCTTACCCACTGTATTAAATATTTCATTCATTTAATTTATTTATTTACTTATATCTCATATTTCTCATCCCCCTAAAGGATAGGGTCCTGATATTATTATTAGAAGAAGGGGCTTATCATTCCTATAAGGTGCAATCCAAAACCTTATAGGATTCTCATGGCACAATAAGATTCCCTAACCTTTCTAAACACATTTGGTAGTCCCCAACTTATGACTACAATTGGCACCAGAATTTCCATGGCTAAGCAAGGTGGCTGTTAAATGAGCTGCGCCCGATTTTATGACCTTTTTGGCAACAGTTGTTAAGTGAATTGCTGCAGTCATTAAGTGAATCATATGGTTATTGAATGAACGTGGCTTCTCCCATTGACTTTGCTTGTTGGGAGCTGGCTGGGAAGGTCACAAATGGCAATCACATCACCTCAGGATGTTGCAACCATTATAAATAAGGAGCCGTAGTGGCGCAGTGGTTAGAATACAGTACTGCAGGCTACTTCTGCTGACTGCCGGCTGCCAGCAATTTGGCAGTTCAATCCTGATCAGCTCAAGATTGACTCAGCCTTCCATCCTTCTGAGGTGGGTAAAATGAGGATCCAGATTGTTGGGGACAATAGGCTGACTCTATAAACCACTTAGAGAGGGCTGTAAAGCCCTGTGAAGTGTTATATAAGTCTAAGTGCTATTGCTATAAATACATGCTGGTTGCCAAGCACCAGAATTTTGATCATGTGACTGTGGGGATGCTGAAACAGTCATACATGAGAGGACCAGTTGTAAGTCACCTTTTTCTGTGTCATTGTAACTTTGAACAGTCACTAAACAAATACTTCTAGGTAGAGTGCTACCTGTAAGCCACAAAGGAAAGGTATTGCCAGTTTAGACGCATAATGAGTGATTATTAATTTGAGCAGTCATAGACGGTGAATGCTCAAAAAACCAGCCTATGAAAGGTTTTTAAGCAAGACACATAACATCCCAAGAATACAATAAATGGTCAGAAGCCATCAAACATAGGTTTCAATCTAGTATTTCCAGAGATTTCAGAACTCATTGACAGCTACCAGGAATAATTAGCCAAAGATCATCACTAGATAGCTGAAGACAGGATACTTATGCTGATTTTAATAATCATTGAGAACAATATATAAGTAAATGTATTCATAGATAACTTGAACCTAAACTATTAAGGCCCTGATAGGAAATTTCCAGTACTTCGGATTTCATCTTGAACATTGCAATTTAAGGTTGTTTGGGAAATTACTGCATCAACTTGTGAATTTTTTTTTTTTAAGCTTTACGTGCAAATGTTCATGCAAAGTCTTCTAATGAATATATTTGGATGTACACTAGTTTTCCTGTCTCTGAGGCTGGATGTATTACAGATTTGCCATGATTGCAGATTTCTATAGATTGGAATGTGACCACATTTTGATGGCAGGGCTAAAAATAATACTGTTCTAAGCTAAGTCAAAACAAAAAACAAAAACCCAGTGTCAAGATTTGAACCACTGGCCAGGCAGAGATATACTATCAGCCCTTTATTAAATTGTAAGAGTAGAAGTCCCATCATAAACAATAGAGAATTGTTGACTCTGGACACATCCATGGTCTCTCTTGCAAAAAGTATCTGTTGAAGATCTATGGAAACAGACAATAAATCATTTTGAATCAAAGTTGTGTAAGGCTTTATACATTATCGTAAGGTCGTAAGGACATGAAATTTTACCTGGGAAACATCTCATATCTAAAGCTTACTGAAGATATTGGCTGCTTCATAGTATAATGGGCTTTTCACCCAAGGAGTGTGGATGATATTTTATTAGAATTTTTTAAGATTCATCTGAATGCCAGAAATATATTTTCTGAGCTGCACGGAAAATGGTTTGGATTACATAAACCATTATAGATATATAATCTTCTTAGATATTTTCCATGGATACCAGTACTTGATTACGCCAATTAGCAAGGATGTCTCATTAATTCTGCATCAATAAGGATGTACGGTGGGAAACCAAAGGTTGAGACTATGTGGCCCTGCATCCAAATGACGGCAACTCTTGGGCTAAATGAGGGTCCTGTACCAAGACATCAGAAGTAGCTAAATAGGGACATGAATTAAGGATCTCCAGATGCTCCTTTGCAAACATTGGATGAAATTCAGGACCAATTAAAAGCCCATTAGGAAACACTACATTAGGACCACCCTATGAATATTTTCCACAATAATTTTCTGCATCCAGGACAAAAAGGGTGAATGAGAAACTATGTGTACTAGCCTTCAGTTTTAAACTGCATTCAGTTATTTTCTTTTCTACAACTAGGCCGATTTGTCTCAGGGAGTGCTGTGACAGAGAAAATATGCTTCCAAGATCCCATCAGATGACACTGCTTAATGGACAGAATCTGGAGCACTGGAGCTGAAAGTGCATTCCTTTAAAAAAATTATTCAAATTACGAATTGGAAGGTGACACTGAGTACAACTCAGTGGTGGGTTGCTCCTGGTTCGCACCGGTTCAGGAGAACCGATAATAAAAATTTGTCATTGGTTACAGAACCGGTAGTAATGGTTGGCTGGCCACACCCCCGAACCGGTCCCCCGGTCCCGGCTTGCTCGCCCTGACTGCCATGTTTGTCACTGGCCTGTTCTTCACCCACGTGCATCCCATTGCCTTGCAAGTCCAATGGGATGTGCATGCATGAAGAACATGGCGGTGACGGCAGCAGCTTTTTCCATGGCTGTGAAGCTTGCTGGGCTGGGTGACCCCCTCCCTGCCTGCCAGCAGCTCCCAAATCTGCCACCATTGCAGCCACGGTGAGGACCAGGGGGGGTCAGCTTGCCCGGCCGCCGGCTTCGCCCTCCCCACTGCCACTGCCCTCTCCTGCCGAGGCCGCCACTACCATCTCCCGACACCACTACCACCTTTCCTTCGGAGGCATGGAAGATCTAGAAGGTAAGGCCGATGCTGGTGGCAGGGGATGGAGACCTGCTGCGCTCGGCCGAAGAGCCACCTAGGAGGACATGGCAAGGCTCACTCGCCTTTTGGGCCTGGTGTGCTTGGGCTCAGGGGATGCCACCTGATTACAAAGCTTGCCGGGCCGGCCAGTCCCCTTCCTGCCGGCTAGCAGCTCCTGAAGTAGCCCCGCTGCCATTGCAGCTGCGGTGGGGACGGTGGTGGGTAGCCTGGGAAGCTTCACAGCAGCCACATGGTTAGAAAGCTTGCCGGGCCAGCCAGTCCCCTTCCTGCTGGCAAGCAGCTTCCAAAGTCACCCTGCGATGCATATGGGGGGGGGGCAGCATGGTAAGCTTCACAGCAGCTGCGTGGCTAGAAAGCTTGCTGGGTTGATGCCCCCTTCCCCTCTGGACTAGTGTTTCCCAAAGCTGCCGGGGTTGCACCCATGCCCCCCTCCCTGCCACTTGGAGCTCACCCACCTGGAGCAAAAGCTCACCTTTCTCCCACCACCGCTGCTGGGCCACCTCACCGCTTGGAGATCTGGGCGGCGGTGGCAAGCTCCAAGCAGAGGGGGGTGGCCTGGTAAGCTTTGCAACAGCATAGCCAAAGCCTGCCAGGCCACCACCCCCTTCCCTGCTGGGCTAGCATCTCCTGAAGCTGCCGGGGTTGCAGCCGTGCCCCCCTCCCCACTGCTTGGAGATCTCTCACCCCCATCCCTCCTGCCATTTGGAGTTCGCCTGGGACATCCGCCCGCCCTTCAGTCTGGAGCACTGGCCCCACTCACTTTCTTCCTTCTGCCACAGCAGAGCAGCAGTCTCAGCTCCAGCTCTGCGTCTCCCCCTTTGCATCAGTGCCAGTCAGCTATTGAGAGCCAAGTCTGCAAGTCCAGAGGAGATGGCAGCCGTCCAGTGTGCCCCTGGTTCCCCCCCCCCGCCCCCCAGTGATGGCAAGCATTTAATACTACTTCAAATGTTTATAACATAATATCCTAACCATAACAATAAGATTATTCAAAGCCAAAGTATTAAGACTTTTGCTGAATGGCACATAATATATTGCAATAGGGAATGAGAGGGGAGGGAGGGAGGGAGGGAGGGAGGGAGGGAGGGAGGAAGGAAGGAAGGAAGGAAGGAAGGAAGGAAGGAAAGGGGAAGGAGAGGGGAGGGGAGGAAGGAAGGAAGGAAGGAAGGAAGGAAGGAAGGAAGGAAGGAAGGAAGGAAGGAAGGAAGGAAGGAAGGAAAGGGGAAGGAGAGGGGAGGGGAGGAAGGAAGGAAGGAAGAATTGCATGTGGCCCCAAATAACTTTTAGGAAGGGAGGGAGGGAGGGAAGGAGAAAGGAAATATTCTAATACATTATTACTAGTATGTTTATTAAGAAGATACATTCAAATATTAAGAACTGAACACCTCTCTCTCTCTCTCTCTCTCTCTCTCTCTCTCTCTCTCTCTCTCTCTCTCTCTCTCTCTCTCTCTCTTTCGTTTTTTCTCTACTATATTGTTTTGCTCATTTCAACATTCTTAAAAAAACACCCTAAATTCTCTAAATGGGATCATTTATAGTCAAGAAACGAATCTGAGCTAAAGCTTTTGTCATGGAGTACAATCAGTTTTGAACAAGACTTCTAGAGATCCTTTATATGTGATTCCTAAAACGTGTGAGAGAGAGAGAGAGAGAGAGAGAGAGAGAGAGGTAAAAGGAAGGAAGGAAGGAAGGAAGGAAGGAAGGAAGGAAGGAAGGAAGGAAGGAAGGAAGGAAGGAAGGAAGGAAGGAAAAGAGGAAGGAAGGGGGGGAGAGAGAGAGAGTTTCAGAAGATGCTTTGAAACAGGACAGCAATCTAGGGCTGGAAGGGATCTTGGTGGCCATCTAGTCCAACCCCCTGCTCCAGCAGGAAACCTTATATCATCTGGATTATTTTGGTGCCTCTAGTAGAGAGGAACATTGCTAGAAAGGAGAAGGAGTTTACTAAGACAAGGCTGCCATGCAGAGGAAGGCAGAGATAGTCCTTGACTTACAACCACAATTGAGCCCAAAATTTTGGTTGCTAAACAAGGCGTTAAGTGAGTTTCACCACATTTTACTCAATCCATGACTTCTCCTGGCTCTAACAGTCATGTGCAAGCTAGGGAAGAACATCTGAAGGTGTGTGTAATGTTCTAAATGTACAGAAGTTATAGTGTGGCAGAAAGTGGACTCTGGGTGTGTTTTTCCAAATATAGTAAGTGAGCTTGAATGTGTATAGTTTTAGAAGACCAACCTCTTTGCTGAAAAAATGCTTTTAAAAGTTAAAAAAAAAGCCGCTGATGATCGCACAGCTCAGCTGGGATCATCAGAGGCTTTTAAAAGCATTTTTTTACCACCTCTTCAGCCGAAGAGGTGGTAGAAAAAATGATATTAAAAGTAAAACGCCCAATTAGATATATTACCCCACACACACACCAAGCCACGCCCACAGAACCAGTAGTAACTAATTTTACATTTCACCACTGGTGTGTACGTACACATACAGTATATATAGTAGATAATGTATCTTTTTGTTTGCCTATACACATTATACTATGTAATATTTATGTACACATATGGCATATATACAAAGGATTAAATAGTATATTTTGGATGTTCAGTAGTAGTAAATAAATAGACAGGGAAATTGTATCTCGTTGAGACCTTTGAGGCGAGGAGAGGCCAGGCACCCTAACCCTAACCCTAACCCTTGACGTGAGTGACATCAAGTTGGCCACAACCACCCAGTCACATGACTACAGTCACATGACCACCAAGCCACGACCACAGAACCGGTAGCAAAAAAGTTTGGAATCCACCCCTGGTACAACTCCTTATTCTCAGTGTAGGAATCTAGTCCTTTTTCCAGCCTCTACTTAAAGACATCCAGTGAAAGGGAATCCACATTTCTCGCTGTAATTGGTTCTGTTCTTGAACTCCTCGTACTGTTAAGAAGTGAAGAAAACATCAGCCTTTGCAACTGAGAGATTCATAGTCTCATACACCCATCTATGTAAACTTGGCAGCCAACATCTGAAGGCTGCATGATCAATCCTACCACATATAGACAAAAAGGATAAAAGAGAGGTGCTCTGTGAACAAACTGCTGCCATGCACTTCAAGGAGAGAAACTCGGGGAGCAGTTTGTTCTCTGTTTTTTGTTTTTGGCATCTCTCTGTCTCTCTCTTTTGAAGAGTTTTAGGTGACTTGCTGGCTGTCAGAAACTCTGAGCCCATGTTTCTGTTTTACGCACACTGTCTCCCAAAAGTGAAAGTGTGAGAAATACTGTAAGCATCAGACAGTCATTTATTTAGATTTATATCCCACTTTTCACTCACTCATATAGGACTATTCCTAGTCCTATATGCCTCACAACAACCACCCTGTGAGTAGGTTGACCTCAGAGAGAAAGACTGGCTTAAGTTCTCTTCCCACCACCCCCCCTGCTAAGAATCTTGAAGTGGCTGGGCAATAACGAGCAGCACAGGCAGGATAGTGACAACAGCTCTTTATTACATGGTGAGACTTCAGCGAAGGTATGCAGGCAGCAGCACTCTTTATATACAGTTTGGCTGCTGGTCAGTAACCAATCAGAAACAACCCCTACTTTGAAATTCCCGCTCAAAACAGTAACAACATAACACCCCTCCCCTCCCAGAATGCATTTTATCACAATTATTTACATATTTACAAATGTAGTTGCGCAGGTGACCTGGGCGTGTCTTAGTCCGAGTCGACCTGCGCAGTTCAGTTGCAGGCGGGGCATTGAGCCGGTCAGAGGGACCTCCCATCTCTCCTGGCTCTGCCAATGGAACCTCCGGGAACCTTTCGGAGGTGTGACTTTCCCCGGCTGGGAGGAGTGGCTCGCTGGGGCAGCGCTGGAACTCTGGCTTGCCAGATAAGTATTCCGGCTCACTCGGGGTTGAGGTAGCTGTATTGGAAGGACTTTGGAAGTTAGGGACTGGCTTGTACTCAAGATCTGAGTTTTCACTGACTAGTCTTTTTCTTAACTGGTCAATGTGACGCCTCCAAATTCTACCTTGGCCGATATCAACCATATACGATTTTGGCCCAGACATCCCTGTTACAATGCCCTCCACCCATAAGGGACCGGTGGCATAATTTCTCGCATAGACCATTGTGCCAATTGGGAAATGTCTGAGGACTCCCTCTTCCCCCTTAAAAGTATCAGCTGAATAATTAGGATGCAACCGGTCGAGGACACATCTGAGTTTACGGCCCATCAAAAGTTCGGCCGGACTGTGGCCAGTGGCCTTGCAGGGAATAGCATGTTGCACCGCCAGGAATTGGTCTATCTTGGCCTGCCAATTGCCTGAATCTAGTCAGGACAAAGCCTCCTTGGTGGTCCGAATGAAACGTTCGGCCTGACCATTCAAGGCCGGATGGAAAGGGGCCGATAGGGCATGCTGAATGCCCAGTTCGGCAAGGTAGCTTTTGAATTGGACTGAGGTGAATTGTGGCCCGTTGTCTGAAACTAACATGTCGGGCAGACCGTGCGTGGCAAAAAGGTGGCGGAGGACTCTAATTACCACCTCCGAAGTGGTTGATGGCATGAGAAAAACCTCCAACCACTTAGAGAATGCATCTACCACTATTAGGAAAGACTGGCCGTGGAACGGCCCAGCGAAATCTATGTGGAGTCGTCCCCATGGGCCCTTGGGTTTCTCCCATTCCCTAGCAGGGGCGACCGGGGGATCTGGACAGGACTCCTGGCAGGGTCTGCACTTCCCCACCCACTCAGCAATGTCTTGGTCTAAATGTGGCCACCACACGTAACTTCGGGCAAGACCATTCTAACCATGCCCAGGTGACCCACATGCAACATCTCTAGCACTCTATGTCTTAGACTTTCAGGTACAACAACACAATCTCCCCACAGTAAACACCCCCCCCCAACATAGATAATTTGTTGCATTTAGTACAAAACGGTTTGAATACAACAGGGTCAGTTTGTGTAGGCCAGCCTCGCAGGACCCAGCCCATCACAGTTCTGATAGTAGTGTCTCTTTTAGAAGCTTTGGCCACCTCAGCTGAAGATAGCGTCTTCGCTATCTGGCGGCACAGCGTCCAGCAATAGGATTGGGGCCTTGGGAGTCAGGTTGTCTAAAATGTCAGGCAGGGGGCACCTGCTAAGGGCGTCTGCATGGCCCATGGCTTTTCCAGGTCGGTGGATCAGTTTGCAAGAATATGCGGCCAAAAAAATTGACCACCTAGTCATTCGTGGAGAAAGTGCGGCAGGGGTAGGCCTGTCGCCAGCAAGGAGGCCCAGTAACGGTTGGTGATGGTGGTCAGTAACTAAGTCAAATGATCGGCCAAACAGGTACTCGTGGAATTTTTTTATGCCGGCAATAGCAGCTAAAGCTTCCCTGTCAAGTTGGCTATAGTTGCGCTCTGCGCATGACAGAGTCCGGGAATAGTAAGCAATGGGCGCCTCTAGGCCATTTGGTAGTCTATGGCTGAGCATGGCACCGATGCCAAACAGAGAGGCGTCACAAACCAATACCAACGGCAATTCAGAGCTATATTGAATCAGAAAGCTGTTCTTGGAGAGGAGCTTCTTAACAGCATTAAATGCTGCCGCTTCTGTTTTGCCCCAAACCCACGGAGTGTTCTTGCCTAAGAGTCTATGAAGTAGCTCGGCTACCGTTGCCTTGTCTTTTAAAAACATAGTGTAGAAGTTAAGAAGGCCTAGGAAGGCCTGCAGCTCGGTCTTGGTTTTGGGTGTGGGAGCGCTCTTGATGGCTCTCACCTTGCTTTCGGTGGGGTGGATCCCCAATCTGTCAATCTTATACCCTAAAAACTCAACTGTGGGAACCCCAATTTTGCATTTTGACCTCTTGAGCTTTAGCCTGGCTTCACAGAACCTCGACAGGGTTAACCTGATTCTTTCTGCCAGTTGCTTTTCATTATGGCCACTAATTAGCACGTCGTCAAAATACGGGACGACTCCAGTGCTTTGAAATAATCCCGGGGCGATGCTGACCCCGAATTGCAACCGAGTGCATTTAAAAGCCCCTCTGTGTGTCACAATAGTTTGTGCTTCTGCCGTGGCGTTGTTTACCGGCAGCAGCTGATAAGCTTGCGCAAGATCTAATTTGGCAAAAATCTTCCCTGGGCCAAGGGAATGCAGTAGGTGGTGAACTACTGGGACAGGATAAGCACTTTGCTGCAACGCCTTGTTGATAGAACATTTGTAATCGGCGCAGATCCTGATAGATCCATCTGCCTTAATTGGGGTCACTATTGGGGTTTCCCATTTAGCATGGTCTACCGGTACTAAGATGCCCTAGCTAATTAGCTTATCTAATTTGGCATCGATCTTGGGTTTCAGGGCGAAGGGGACTCTCCTTGCCTTAAGCCTAAGGGGGGCTTAAATGAAATCGGGGTCCCCACGTTCTTGCCAAGGCTGTCCTTGAACATGTCTCGGAACTCGTGCAGGAATTGTTCTTTGAGTGATGCTCCGCTGAGGCTGTGGACCCCCGTAAAGCCCATGCCAAGAGCTTGGAACCAGCGTAGACCTAGAAGGCTTGGTAGCGGGTCTCTAACGATGGTTAGCTGTAGTCTCTCCTCAAAATCGCCATAGGAGATGGTGAAGGTGTCGACACCTTTGACTGGAACTCGGTTCCTCTGGTAGTCTAGCAGGCGGACTCGTTGTCTCGATAGCTGGCTCTTTCTGTAGTTCGGAAGCATGGACTGTAACGTAGCCCATGACATGATGGAGAGTGCAGATCCGGTGTCGATCTCCATGCTGCAGGGTTGACCATTGATCTTGACGGTAGTGAAGACTTTTTCTTCGGTTGACATGCTGGCTTGGCCGACTCTCGTGCTGTAAGTTTAAATCTCATGCCGCTTTTCGGCGCCCTTGTTCTGGATTGGTCGTTTTGAAGGCGGCAACGGTTCTGATTGGTTGCCATGGTCACGTGGTTTGGAAGAACGCAGAAACTGTGTTCGGCATACTCGGGCTAAGTGACCTCTCTTCTCGCAGTGCCTGCAAATGGCATCACGATATTTGCAGGCTTGTCTTTCATGTTGGCCGCCGCAACTCAGGCAGCTCTCTCAGCGGCGGCTGGGCTCGTCTTTTCTTTTTTCGGTTCAGAAGACATCTTCGTCTGATTCTACTTCCGAGCTTGTTCTAGCCTCCTTGCGGTGAACTGGAACCGCTTTAGGACTGCTCTTCTCAGGCTGAGGACGCTGTAAAGCCTCCGACGCCTTCGTTGATGCCTCATGTGCCCTGGCCTCGCCTAGGGCACTGGCAAGAGTCAAACCCGGCTTTGCGAGTAGCCACCTCTGAAGCCGGGTGTCACGAACGCCGCAGATTAACTGTTCTAGCAGCGCATCGTCCAGGTCACGGTAGTCACAGTGTGTCATGGCTCTACGAAGCGCTGCCACATATGCGGTCACTGGTTCCCCCTCTTTCTGTACTCGCTGCCTCAGCTGATAGCGCTGGACGAACTTGGATGGTGCAGGGGCGTAGTGTGCCCTTAGGGTTGCTTGGAGTGTATCCCAAGGAACCGTTTGCACTGGGGTCAGCTCACACAACGACTCGGCCATTTCGAAGACATCCGGTCCACAATGGCTCAGGAATAAGGCTTGTTTGCAATTTGCAGATAGCCGTGCGTGTCGCTGGCCTCGAGCGAGCACTCAAATCGAGTCATGTAGGACCCCCATTTTTCTCAGGCTGGATCAAACGGCATAGGTGGAACGTACGCTGCCATGGCTGAAGTCTACGGTCCCGGTGGGCACCATGTCTTATTGTTAGCTCTTTTTGATCCTCCTGTGTGCTATCCCACCTTCGTCGCCAAATGAAGTGGCTGGGCAATAACGAGCAGCACAGGCAGAACAGTGACAACAGCTCTTTATTACATGGTGAGACTTCAGCTAAGGTATGCAGGTAGCAGCACTCTTTATATACAGTTTGGCTGCTGGTCAGTAACCAATCAGAAACAACCCCTAGTTTGAAATTCCCGCTCAAAACAGTAAGAACATAACAAATCTAAATCTTCCTTTCCTAGATGGACACCTTCACTGATATGTTAGCCTTTAAGGCTTTTCAGCACTCTGTCTCCTTACACTTCTTCAACAGCTAGATATTTTTATTAATACCTTGAAGCCCAAGGTATCTATTTTGCCTCTGAGGAATAATGAGAGAGAGATTTCAATTGCCCAAAATCCATTTAAAACAACAGCCTTGCACTAAAGCATACACCACCCCCACCCCCACACACACAAACAGTAGAAAAGAATAATGAAATGCAGGCTTTAGGATTTTTATGTGGTTTTCCTCCCAGGGGAAACAAGCATTTGAGGGAAAAAAAACTATTTAAATTAAATACTCTTAAATTTGTTGCCTTCTACTTTTGTCCTGCAGCTTTCCCGTCTTCAGATTAAGTGGAGAGAAACGCCTCTTCCAGAGATGAAAGGATAAACCAGGCCTTGCAAAAGTAAGCAAAGAATTTATATAGCCGTTTGTAGTCTATCACTCTGAGTGGCTTAAAAACTGTCACTCCTCTGGCCCCAAAGCCATATGTTTCATTTGTTTTCTTTACTACATTTATATTGTGCCCTTTTTATATATATTAAAAAAAATCTCAGGGCAGTCATAAAAGCGTACATGCCAACTTGCGTCTCTGTGTCTAAAATAAATTTTGAGCAGATACATCTGCAGCACTTTCTCATTTAAAAAAAAACCCAAGGTTTGGCTTTATCAGTTGGGGAATTTAAATGCCACCTTGAGGCTGCAGAGAGACCTACTAGGCCCAAAACGGGGTATGGGGGGTGCGGCATGGCCCCCCATGATCCATTTTTGCTCCCAGGAGGTTGCAGAGAGGCTTACTAGGCCCAAAAGGGGGTGCGGGGCGGCATGTCCCCCCCACGGCCCATTTTTGCTCCCACTTTTGCAGGAGGCCAAATGCTGCCTCTCACATCCCCTGGCCATGCCCACCGTGGCCAGGCCCACTATGGCCACACCCACCCAGCAGAGAACCAATTGTTAAATTATTTGAATCCCACCACTGGTTCCATCCCAATGGTCCCATCCCAATGGGACTAGTGTGCCAGCAGAGGAGGCATGCTGCGGACATTGTTAGTCAGGGAATTTCAGCTGGTGGGGTCATGGTCTTCAGAGAATAATACAATTGGAGGGGACCCTGGAGGTCTTCTAGTCCAGTCCCCTGATCAAGCAGGAGACCCTATATCATGTCAGACAAATGGCTGCCCAGTCTCTTCTTAAAAGCCTCCAGTGATGGGGCATCCACAACTTCTGAAAACAAGCTGTTCCACCAGTTAATTGTTCTCATTTGTTAGGAAATTTCTCCTTAGTTCTTCTTTCCTTGATTAGTTCCATCCATTGCTTCTTGTCTTGCCGTCTGGTTCCTTGGAAAATAAATTGACTCCCTCATCTTTGTGGTAGCCCCATCAAAGACTGGAATATTGCTATCATGACTCCCCTAGTCCTTCTTTTCACTAGACTAAACATACACAATTCCAGGAGAACAGCCTTCTATACTTTGGCTCCTGCCTTTTGGAACATCTTGCCCCTCATAATAAGGTCTATTCTCACTCTCCTGACTTTCCATAAGGGCCTGAAGACATGGGTCTGCCAATTGGCTTGGGGCCCCAATGGGGTAGTTTCATGCTGGAGGTGGTTGATGGACCAATAGCACATCCCACCTCCCCTCCTGCACATTCTGCTCCCTCATCTGTGTAAATATTTTTTATATTAATATTAGATATATGTGCTTGTAGGATTTTATTATTTTTAATGTTGTAAGACAGGGGGGAGAGAGACAGAGAGAGAGAGACAGAGAGAGACAGAGAGAGAGAGACAGAGACAGAGACAGACAGACAGAGAGAGACAGAGACAGAGACAGAGAGGCAGAGGGAGACAGAGAGAGAAAGAGGAAGGGAGGGGGGGAGGGAGGGAGAGAGAGATGTTTTGGAAGGAGAAAAAAAGAGACAGTAAGAAAAGCTTCTTCATCTTTCTGCTTGCTATGAATCGCTTTTGGCCGAATTCATTGTTTAGTTATGAGCTGAAAGGAAAGCATTTGATCTATATTCCACTAGCACAACAGAAATAATCAGGTAACACAATCATCTTTTTATTATTGTGCAAAGCACTCAGGGGGAAAATTTAGGGCCAGGCCCTTGAACGTTGCACCAAGTTTTAAAATTCATTACATGTGTGGATTTGCAGAGACAGAGGGAGAGTTTATCAGAATAATTTAGAACGATTCAGAGTTTCTCAACTTCAGCAACTTAAAATTATGTAGGCCTCAACATGCTGGCTGGGGAATTCCCGGAGTTGTAGTTCACACATCTTAAAGTTGCTGAGGATGAGAAATACTGGTCTAGAGGATTATTGCAAAGTGTTGTTTTTCTGTGGGCGCTTCCACTTTTTGCTTTAATTTGAAAAAACTACGGACCAGAGGTGGGTTTCAGCAGGTTCTGACCAGTTCTGGAGAACTGGTAGCGGAAATTTTGAGCAGTTCAGAGAACCTGTAGTAAAAATTCTGACTGGCCCCACCTCCATCTATACTCTGCCTCCCAAGTCCCAGATGATCAGGAGGAAATGGACATTTTACAGTATCCTTCCCCTGCCACACCCACCAAGCCATGCCATGCCCACCAAGCCACACCCACAGAACTGGTAGTAAAAAATTTTGAAACCCACCACTGCTCCAGACCCAAGGGACTACATAATAACAGGCAGGAAGCATGAGAAAGGGCCTTGGAGCAAGCAAGAGACATTGTTTTGCAGCAGTTTGCCATTCTTCTGAAGTGAAATATCAGTTGGGGACTGAAAGATTGAGTCCCTCAATTGACCCTCAATTCTGGGATGCTATAAGGCTCAGTGCTTTGCCATCTGCTAACCATTGGTGTGAAACCACTAACAAACTCATCTGTTGGTTTGGGTCAGGTTTCATCATTATCCTGATCATAGTCAACTGTATATCTCAACCTCTGGCAATGTTGTCAAAGTGCTGCTTGGAGGGGGTCTGATTCTGATGGGGAGGAAAAGGTTAAGACTCAATCTCATCAAGATGGAGTGGCTGTGGGCTCAAAGATCTACTGATTCCAGTGAAACTCCATCATTAGCACTGAATGAGGTTAAACTCCCACGAGATAGCTTTGTTATGCAGATTGACAAGTGTGTCTTAGTAAATAAAAGAGAATCCAGGTTTGTATTGATAAGCCAAAATGTGTTTATTCAGCTGAATAAAGCCAGGTCCTTACTAAGAAGGAAGGAACCCTGAACACAGTGCAAGGCATATATTTATACATTTCTTTGCTTTCACTTTGTTACATAAGAGGCAGCTGGCACATTGCAATTGTCATAAATATGAGGCAGTTGCCAAGTGCCTGAATTTTGATCACATGGATGTGATCAACCGTCATAAATGTGAAAACAGTCATTTTTTCAATGCTGTTGTAACTTTGGTGACTAAATGAACAATTGTAAAAAAAGACTACCTGTATTTGAATTTTTCAACTGGTAGTCCAACTTGATAACCTTTTCATCATAATGTTAATTCATTTTTTATATATTTCTAATGCATCAGCAATGGGCATTATGCTTTATTTCTGAAAATTACTGTTCAAATCCCCTTACTAACTTCTGGGTGTTTGTTTATTTTGTACTGTTTGGATTGTGACTTTTTTTGACCCTATAATGAGATTACTCTATGCAAGTAATTGTAAACTAGGGATAATAATTTCCCCATAATTAACACGATTAAAACAAGATTTTATCCAGTGTTTCAAATGTCTTAAAGTCTTTGGGATTATCTTCCCAGTTTTAAGCTGCTAATCCTATTTGCATTCATGAAAATACCAAGCAATTGTCAGTAGCAAATTAAAATGCCCCAAGGAAGAAACAGGCATTTGAAATTAGTTTCACAATGACTCCCCTAGTCTTTCCTTCTGCTCCCCTGACAATGTGGGATGACACCGGAAGAAAGCTAGACAGGCTGCAACATGCTTTTGTCTAACGCAGATGCATAAGAGAAAATGAAGGTGCTTCCATTACAATTTTCCTTCTCTAGATCATAACATTCTTTCTTGGAGGTAAAGGGGATGGGAGCATGGAGGAAGACCTTCTGAGTAATGATCCCAATATTATTGAATAACCTATTGAACTTATTGGCCTTCCTCCCAGACATTTTTTTTTTCATAAAGTTATACAGTCAGTCCTATTCAATCAGGTGTTGGAACCAGGGGTGGGTTCTACTTACTTTTACCACCAGTTTGCAGTGGGGCCGTGCACACACTCTTCTGTGCAGAAGTTTTGATGACATTTTTATTACGTCGCAGTCAGTGGGTGGGGCCTCTCACCGGTTTTACTACCAGTTCTATAGAACTGATGGGAACCAGGGGCAACCCACCACTGGTTGGAATTCGTTCTCTTTTGTTGACTTGTGTGGTGGAATCACCAATTAAAGGAGAGTGGGGGAAGTTAAGAAGCATTCAGGTATGGAATCATATTGGGGGAATGTCATGGACCAGACTAATTAAGCCTTATCTGTCCGTTCTGCAGAGAATGTAGCCACTCTAGCAAGATTCTTGTAGTGTAGGTGATCAACAATTAAGAACAGTTTTGGAACTTCCGGTTTGGCGTCACAGCAAGATAGTCGGTGAAATAGCAGGCTCTGATGAGTGTTGTGAAAATCCCAGCTGCCGAACCGTCGCTGATGGGTCTTTGGACCGAACCATCCTGCAGGGACAGGGGGAAAGGAAGGGTACCTCAGACGCCAAGAGGAACTGGCAAGTTCCTTGGAGGTCAGAGAGAATCCTCTGTGAGTTGGCAGCAAGGGGCGGCAGCCATTGAGGCTGCCATGAAGCTGGGACAACCGAGCTAAGAGATGTGCAGGAGGAGAGTGGATTGAAATGGAGCACTTTGAAGCCGGGTGAGTGACAACCAACCCAGGCTTGTAACAACGCTTGGAGCAATATTATTAACTATAAGACCCCTAGCCTTAAAACAGCGGCTGAACAACAAAGGGGCTATCAAAAGTTTAAAATGTAATTTTAAAGAGACAAAGACCCAACAAACAACTAACTCTAGAACAGAACTAATGGAATTAAATATCAAGACATGGTGAAAAGACTGGATATTTTAAAACTGGAATTGGATTTATTTAAAAAAAGGAAGATTTGATATTTTTAAAATCAATGGAAGAAATGTAAAAAGCTGGACAGTTATATAATTGTAACAAAATGGATACTTGCATGACTAATGGAAAATGTGGATTGTAGAGGGACACCTTCTGGTCTAAAAAGGAACATTGGAATTTGCTTTTGTTATGAAAAATTTGGACTTTACAGACAACAGTCGTGGGATTTTGTGTAGGAGGTTTTTATTTTCTCATCTGCAGGCAGCTTGATGTTGATGAAAAGAAAAGGAAACTATAATGGAACTCCTATAATTTAAATAATAATAATTTACTGGCGCAGGAATAAAAGGATTTAGCGCAGGCTCAAAAGAAGGGAATCTGATGCATTTTATCTGGATTAAAAATAAGAAAAAGATTTAATATAACATATGGAGGACAAAATTTGAAGACTTTGAAAATGGAAGAAAATATATATTAATATTAAGAAATGATAAGACATCTGGAAAAATAAAAAAGAATTAAAACAATGTGATTAAAAATGAAAAATGCATAGGTGGTGGTAATAATAAAAAGGAGGTTCTTATAAGATAATTATGGATGTTTAAGAATATGAGAAGAATATAGATATATAAAATTGAAATATTGATGGAAATTAGAATAAAGGAGAAATTAAACATGTTAAAAGAGATATTTAAATATATACAAAGTTAAGTTTTAAGCAAGAACCATGTCTCAAATGTTAAATGGTCATAAAAAAGGATGATGATAAATATGATTAACTGAAATAAACAATGTATAGATGGATGGAAACAACAAAGGATGCTGGGATTAATAGTAAAGCTAATCATGATTATGTTGTGATCAACAACCAAAAAATAAAAAAGCTATGCTATGTTTAACAGCCAAAAATAACTATGACTATGCTGTATTTAACAGCCAAAAAAATAAAAAGCTATGCTATGTTTAACAGCCAAAAAATAACTATGACTATGCTGTATTTAACAGCCAAAAAAACAAAAAATATTATGTTGGGTAGGACAACAAAACAAAGAGGATTTTGCTGGGAGTAACAGCAAAAATGGAATGATTATGTTAGGCTTAACAACAAAGGTAAAGATAAAGATGTTAGGTTTAATAGTAAAAAATAAAATTATTTTGCTGGGATTAACAGCAAAATAAAAATAAAAATTATTATGCTGGATAAAACAGCAAAAATAGGGAGGAATATGTTGAGAATAACAGCAAAAATGGAATGTATAAGTTGAATTTAATAACAAATAAAAATGATAATGATGAGTTCAACAGTAAAATAAAATGATTATGTTGGAGTTAACAGTTAAGAAATAAAAATGATTATATTGTAAAGTAATGAAGATAGTTAAAATATTTCTTAAATGTTTATAATAATTGTAATGATTTATATTGTTAAAAGATATCCATCTAAGCAAAGGAAGAGAAAAATGGAATGACATTTGGTTAGGATCTAAGATTTAAGTAACGGATTTTTAGGATAATGGCATAATTGATAGAATTTAGAGAAATAACTGTAAAATATAAGTTGTGTTAATTGGAAATTAAGAATTGTTAGTGATTTGTATTAATTTGTGACCAGATCAATGCTTCATTTTGGAAAAGATGTGTTTTGTTTGTGTTTTAAAAAATTTAAAAAAAACTTTAAAAAAAACAATAAAGAACTGTTTTGTCCTATTCATGGAGTTGTTCAGTTCCTTGCACTTGATACTTGGAAATGTTTCTTTTGGTTTAGATGTTCTAGGTTACATGAATAATAATCATTTATTATTATATTCATAGACCAAAGCAACTTAAAATATTAAAATAGATACAAGCATTAAAATAATATACCAAAGTTACATACAATGTTAAAATGAAATAAATCAATACTCACAATTACCCAATCTGAAACAAACTTTTTTTTTCAGATCTATACCCAACTTTATTTAATTATTTGTCAAATGTATATGGCCACCCATCTCACATGAAGTGAATTTGGGCAAAGAGCAATATAATTAACTATCCAAACACTCTACAATAAATATAAATAAGGTCATGAGAGGTCACACATCAAGATATCACATGTGATTCAACCAGTGGATAGGCTCCCTATGACCATGGGACCCCCTGCCATATTGAAAACCCCATAATTTCATATTCCAGAAGAATACAAGTGTTGGGGTTAATCTCACCTTGGGGGAAAGGGGACAGTGTTCCAGAGGGTGGGTGCCATGGCATAAGAGGCTCATCTCCTAGGTCCTGTCAGATGAAACTCTTTAGAAGACAGGACTGCAACATGCCTCTCCTGCCTGACCCAATGGGAGGGGTAGATTTAATTGGGGAGAAGCAGTATCTCAGCTACATACTATGCTATACACTAAACTATTACTTCACAATATAGGTGGTATATCGGGTGAAATCCAGCAGGTTCGGACAGGTTCTGGAGAACCGGGAGCAGAAATTTTGAGCAGTTTGGAGAACCAGCATATACCACCTCTGGCTGGCCCCAGAGTGGGGTAGGAATGGAGATTCTGCAGTATCCTTCCCGTCGAGTGGGGAGGAAATGGGGATTTTGCAGTAATCTTCCCCTGCCACACCCACCAAGCCACACCACGGCCACCAAGCCTCGCCCACAGAACCAGTAGTAAAAAAAAATTGGATTTCACCACTGCAGTATATAGAACATAGTACCATATCACCTGAAATCTCTATTTCCTATCATTTAAAAGGAGACTAAAATAGCCCTTCTTTTTCATCTGTTATACATTTTGGAAGAATTTAAGAAACAGGTAGTAGAAATAAGAAAATCAGGTACAAAATCATAATAGGGATGGATAAATAACAAACCTAAAATATCACAAAACTAATAAAATCCCACATATCATTAGAATTTACAGTATTGTGATATATATTTTACATACATTTTCCACTCAAACCCCCCATTTTCTTCTTAAACTTTTGAGTCAAAAAGTACTTGGTTAACTTTGTTCAATTCAGCGAAAGAAAACTATAAGTAAGTAGTAAATAATGCATAGCACCAATTTCCAGTCCTGTCTGTATATTCTGCTGTAATTTGGGATAATTGGATTGTATAGATTTTATTTTATGAGCGTGAAGAATGAATATGATATATTTTAATGCTTTTAATTGTGTTCTATCTCTGTGAACCACTTGGAGGATGCAACTAAGCCATGTGCACATTTTTGCAATTGATCACTCTCATTTTTCCACTTCAGTGGAAGTGGGGATACCTGCACAAATGAGAATTTTCTAGCATACCAGGGGATTTTGGACTACAAATCATTTTGGTTGCTAATGTTTCAACAGTACATTTTGGACACGCATGTTCTGACCCAGCCTTCACAAACCCTATTCAACAGCCTACTCATGAGGAGAAACCCCTTTTTTATTTAGAAAGGCAGGAATACACAGCATTCACTGACAAAGCTCCAGGTCACACATCCTTAGGTGATTCACAAGCCATAGCAGTCTCTGAGTTCCCCGCAGGGAACCTCAATTAGCACTTCAATCCCAACCCAAAGAGTCCTGACCAACCTGGATAGTGGCAAAGGAATCCTGGCAAGGAATCTGCTGGAGGGAACTCTTCTGGAACAGGAAAGGTTGTCTCAGACAACACCTCCCATACTGTCCTCCTTATATCCCAGCCAGGGAGAGGCTTTTTAACATCTCCTTCTTTTCCTGGATAGCTGCCCCTCAGTCCTGTGTTACTCTCCTCTCCATACTACTCTGAGCACACACGTATCTGGGACAGGCCCTGGCTGTTCCCCCCACTCCTCGTTCACTTCAGGCCTCAAAAACATCTGTCTGTCCCCCTGAGTATGAGTAGATGGGCCCTGCTCTGCACCTGGCTCTGAGACCTCCTGCTCCTCAGACCCTTCCGCAGGCCCCAATGGTACCCCCCCCCTCCAGCTCCTCTAACTCATCTGAACTGCAACAACACAGGGAGAGTCCATGTCCAATAGCCAGCAGGAAAGTAGCTATTGTAACATTATGAGAATGCATAAATTGGGAGCCACTGGAATCTTCTCCCTAAATTCTAGTTGACAGGATATGTGTGGTACAATATTCAATTATTTATTTATTAAATTTATACGCCTCCCATCTCACTTTTCAGATAAATACAATATGTGAAACACCACCAGTGAAAGACAGCAAACCACCTCTCCCAAATTGCTCTTAGAATTAAGAAGTGTTCCTAATATTCAGTTGGAATCTGCTTTCCTGTAACTTTGTTATTGTGTCCAGCACTTTAGAATGATGGAGAATGGGTCTTAACTGTCTTCTGCCTGACCCTTCTTTTAGGTATACTTGAAGTGTCTTCTGTTTTCAAGATTAAATATGCCTTGAATATTCTTCTTCAATTAATCTTCACAGGATTTGTCCTTTTGGTGCATTTAATTGCAGAGCTTTGTAATGTCCACATGCAGAATGATGTACTTGCCCCAAGAAAATTGGACACTTTCCAGCAGAGTTGCCAAATTAAAATTGCCCCTTGTAAGGAATACTCTGGAGTCCTGGAATCTTGGATTAACAGCTGTGCAAGGTACCATAGCCAAAGACCCAGCTGCTCTTTGAGCAAACGAATTACAAGATACAATTTGTCCACTCAACTGCAGACTCTTATAGCAATCTTGGCTTTCTTCTACAAACTGCAATCTCAAACTGCATCCTGGGGAAAGAAAAAAAAAACCCAATCCATAACATTTGTTAAGATATGAGAAAGATCCATGGAGCCTTGCAAAATTCTCAGATGATTGGTATGGGCTTCCATTTTGTGATCAGGTACTTTAAGACATGGGTTTTTCTTTTGTAAAACTATAGAAGCCAGAAAAAGCAGCCCCCAAATCATGTTGCTATTACTTCTGAGGGACTCCAGGTAAGGAAGGCTGACCTATATGATCATGCCCATGGCTTCCATCTGGTTCTTCATTAGCATCTTGTCATTAAAACCAACATTTACAGGTACAGGTAGAAAGATCTTGTTAGCAAGCTGCCAGAAGAGGTTCAATACTTTCTTCCCTTACTACATTTTCTGGTTATATTCACTGTTCCACTTTGGCTATTCAGCTTTGGAAGAAACACCAATGACAATGAAATCTTTCTTTCTGGCGCTTACATAAATTAACAGAACAGCAGAGTTGGAAAGGACCTTGGAGGTCTTCTGGTCCAATGGTATAGGAAACCCTATACCCGTGATGGTGAACCTATGGCACGCATACCACAGAGCCATATCTGTGGACATGCAAGTGTTGCCCTAGCTCAGCTCTAGCATGCATGCATACACCAGCCAGCTGATTTTTGGGCCTTTCGGGCCCACCAGAAATCAGGAAATGGGCCATTTCTAGTCTCCAGGGAGGTGGGGAAGGTCATTTCTGCCCTCCCTGGGCTCCTAGAAAGCCTCTGGAGCCTGGGGAGGGCAAAAACCAGGCCTACCAGGCCCACCGGGCCATCACATGCCAAAAGCAGGGGGAGCACGGGGGATTATGTGTGCATGCATGGGGAGTGGGGCATATTGAATTATGGATGTGGGCACAGGTGCTCGACCCCCCACACTCCCCCACGCTTTTCGCACAGGATGGCAAAAAGGTTAGCCATCACTGCCCTATATAATTTCAGATAAATGGTTGTCCAATCTCATCTCAAAAAGCTTCTGGAGCCAAGTTGTTCCACTGATCAATTGTTCCAGGGGCGGGTTTCAAAACCCGTCACTACCAATTCATTAGTGGGTGCGTGCGCGCAATGCTTCTGGGCATGAGCAGAAACGTCCAGGTGGATGGGCGGAGCCTCCCACCGCCACTACTACCTGTTCACCCAATCCAGGGCAAACCAGTAACAACCCACCACTGAATTGTTCTAACTGTCAGGAAATTGTAGGATGCAAATATTATTAGGACTACAGATGGTGAAAAAGTTGAATCTTTTGTTTTTTTATGATTCCTACGATGAAAAGGGAAATGCCACAGGGCTATATTCACATAGCACACCAGACTAAATCTATTGTTGCTCTCAAGAAAATTTATACAGGGATTCAGCAGGAGACAACTGATGAAAACAGCAAATCAGTACAATAAATTTGCACCGCAAGCAACATGTACCTGGTCTTGGGCCATCTTGAAAAAGCTAAGCAGGGTCAGGCTTGGTTAATGCAAGAATGAGAGCCTCTTCTCAAAATACCAGAACTATAGGCTCACTGAGAAATTTAAAATAATAGAAAAAAGCAGTGCCAAACAAATATCTTATTGCTAACCAAAACGCAAAGTCTATATGGTAGCATATACTCACCACAGGCCAGGCAAATTCATAGGAAGTTTACTTTTTGGTGTGTGTCACAGCTTCCTTAGATTTGGCAAATTTTTAGGAGAGGTAGTTTTCTTACATTTTAAAAATATCTGCTGTGCTTAATTAGGGTTATTCCTATCACCTTTCTACTACTGCTACTTTCTCTTTCTTTCCCTCTTGTACAACCACATGGAGGAATGAAAAGTGAAAAACCATAAAAAAGAGTGCTTAGACCAGCCCGGTTTTGCAAAGCTATTCTAGCCTCCTGTCTTTATGATCAAAATTAACCCGGCCTTCTAGATTTGTCCAACAAAACTCAATTCATGATGAATAATCTATAATTAGATTATAATCCCAAGATATTCTGGAATTACTTTGATTTGATCCTAACCAGGTTCTTGGATTTGTAGAAAATGCCGGGGCTTTAAATTCAGGTAAGCACATCATGTGAACATTTTCCACAAATAAAGATTCACCAGATGGTCAGACGCCTTCCTCACCGATATTCCTACATTCCTACCAATCTCTATTCTCTCGTTTTCCTGCTATCTCTCATTTCTCCTTCCATCTCCTTTCTTCATGTAGGTCAGGAGTATATTGTTTTGTTTTTCAAGTGCCTTTGAGAAAAGTTGAATGAAGAAATATTTGCACCAGATATATTTACATCAAGACAGCACATGGCCCTCTCGTTTGCCTTTCCCTGTGGTTAATCTTTTCTAATATCTCCCTGTTATTAACTAGACTTAGAATAACTTTATTGTCACTTTGAATCAGGGATGAAATGCTACTGGTTCGCACCAGTTTGGGCGAACCGGTAATAAAAAAATACCAAACCGGTATTTGTGATTCTGTGTAGAAATCCTGCTTTCTAGCAAACCTAAATTGCGTGGCACAGCTATTCCCCCCCCCCCCCCCCGCTATTCTACTTACTTTCAAAAGGCTTCTTTTTCCGTGTGAAGTGCACACTGTGCATGCACCCACACTATGCATTTCACATGCACTGTGCATGCACAGGCAGCGAACTGGTAGCAACTTGCAGAGGATTTTACCACTGCTTTGAATGTGCACTAATCAGCATATATTAAAATGAAATTTCATTGCATACAGCTCTCAAAGGGTGACCACCTCCAATATATACTACATAAACATGACAAAATACATACATACATACATACATACATATATACATACATACATACATAATTATGCATATACCCACATATAGATCTGGATAGAGTCCTGTAAATACCAGAGAACAAGGCTCTTTACTCTGTCTTCATTGACCTGACAAAGGCATTTGATATTATAAACAGGGAGGTTCTCTGGATCACCCTGAGATGTTTTGGATGCCAAGAGGAAATTTACAAAGCTGATTCAGCTACTCTACAATCGAATGACAGATTCTTTACAAGGTTTATACATCAGCTACATTTGCCATTTACAATAGGGTAAAGCAGGGTCGTTTGCTAATCCCAATCTGTTCTTCATTTACATGTTGTTACATACTGTCTAGGATCTAAAGGAGAAAGTGTACACCAGGTACCTATTGGTCAGGTCTCTCTTTGATCTTCACTGCTTGGAGGCATGAAGTGCCTCTATATACAGTCATTTAAGAAACCCTCTTTTCCTGTGGACTGTGGGCTTCTGTTGCACAAAGAGAACAATTTACAGTTGATGCTGAACAAATTCTCATCATCTTAAACTATGGATTTTTGGACAAAGAAATTGATTCCAGCAGAGGTGGGTTTCACTACCACTGGTCTGCCCCATGTGCGCATGCATGCATTTCACACATGCGCCCAGCCTTCCGTGCATGCACCCAGCCTTCCGTGCATGCACTTTGTTCGTGCATGCACCTTCCACACATGCATCTGGCCTTCCACACATGCGCCCAGCCTTCCATGCATGCACTTTGTGTGTGCACCTTCCACACATGCGCCCAGCCTTCTGCGCATGCACCCAGCCTTCCACAATGCACTTTGTTCGTGCATGAGCCTTCAGCACATGCACCCAGCCTCAAAAACGTGGCTAAATAGGACAGCATAGTGCCGGGCAGGTGGGCAGGCCCACCCACGATCTCTGCTACCAGTTTGCCTGAACCAATACAAACCAGCTGAATACCACCATTGGATTCCAGGATTAGCAAGGTCAGCCAGGTTGTGTACCAAAGTGCTAGATCAACACAACTTTGTGCTAGTACAGGTAACCCTCGACTTACGACCCCGATTGAGCCCAACATTTCTGTTGTTAATGAGACACTTGTTAAGTGAGTTTTGCCTCATTTTACGACCTTTCTTGCCACCGTTGTTAAGTGAATCTCTACAGTTGTTAAGTTAGTCACACAGTTGTTAAGTGAATCTGATTTCCCCGTTGATTTTGCTGGTCAGAAGGTCACAAAAGGGGATCACATGACCCCAGGACACGGGAACCGTCATAAATATGAGTCAGTTGCCAACTATCTGAATTTTGATCACATGACCGTGTGGATGCGGCAACGGCTGTAAGTGTGAAAAATGGTCTTAAGTCACTTTTTTTCGGTGCTGTCATAACTTTGAACGGTCACTAAATAAACCATTGTTAAGTCAAGGACTACCTTTACTCAGTGCTTCCAGACTGGGATTGTGAAGCTATTTCCTTGTTTACAGATGAGCTGCACAGATGTTTTCTTCGGAACCAAAGGACTTATCATATGTATCAAAGAAACTTTGCATAAAGATGAAACTAAAGTTAACCAACTTCCAGGCTTGTTTTGAAATTGATAGTCTAATGGCACTCAATAGGAGCCATGCTTTTCCTGCTGTTTGGATTAAAAATGTATTTAAAATTGCAGTTTGATCACTGTTTGTAATTGTTTTCATCTCCCCACCTTTTATCCATTTTGATGTTGCCACATCTGAAAAACACCCTGGCTGTGCTTAAGCCCCTTAAAAGCTCAGAATGCTTTTCATTTGTCAAAGAACAGGACTCGTGGAAGGAAAGCTCCGTGTACTCACCACGGATCTGAAGGGTCCAGGCAGGCTCTCCTCTAACCCACCCTGCTCTCCTCCCTGCCACTGTGAAATCAAATTCATGGAGACGTTTATTCTAATCGGTACCAAGTCCTGAAAGTATTAAACAGTGGCAACTGCAGGCAGTCAGGACACTTGGCTTCTTTGCTGTATTTACTGTAAGCTGCTTATAAGCAGGGGTGACATTTGAAAATCTATTTTTGTAGGATGTTGACCTCTGTGGAAGAGAAACAGGCATTGAATGGGAATGGGAAAGTCATGGAGATAGAATCTTGAGTGTCAAAAATCTGGTCAATTGCAAAGGGTCAAGTCTTGAGGATCTTCTGACCCCAGAAAGTAGCATGAGTGAATGAAATTGAAGATCTCTTAAAATAAAGTCAGCCTTAACGGATAACCGAAAGAATTTAGGAGTCGTGGTGGCGCAGTGGTTAGAATGCAGTATTCTGCTCACTGCCAGGAGTTCGATCCTGACCAGCTCAAAGTTGACGCAGCCAAGACCTCCTTCCAAGGTTGGTAAAATGAGGATCCAGATTGTTGAGTAAAATGCTGACTCTGTAAACCACTTAGGGAGGGCTGTAAAGCACCATGAAGCAGTATATAAGTCTATGTGTTATTGCTATTGCTATTGGATTTGAGGAGGTGGGAAAGATGGAACATTTGTTCTTCGCTGGGAATATAGAATATAGAAAGTCTGTGAAGGAGACTCAGACAAACCCTGCCTTGCACCAAACATTCTTAAAAATGGGCAGCAAAGGCCAGAGCAGGTTTTCACATTTCTGATAATATATCCCTCAACAGTAAAATAACAGTCCTGGAATCTCAGGAGATCTGTCTCCTGTGCTAAAAGGTAGAGAGATTCCTGGGCTTAATTGTTGAGCTTTCCAAAATATTCCTTTAAAATTAAAGTACAACTGTTTTATAGACCCAGAAGCATGGTGGGATTCAATTTTTTTTACTACCGGTTCTGTGGGTGTGGCTTGATGGGTGTGGCTTGGCTTGGTGGGCATGGCTTGGAAGTGACAGGGGAAGGTTACTGTAAAATCTCCATTCCCTCCCCTCTCCAGGGGAAGGTTATTGCAAAATCTCCATTTCCCCCCAATCAGCTAGGACTCGGGAAACAGAGAATAGATGGGGGCGGGACCAGTCAGAGGTGGTATTTACTGGTTCTCAGACCTACTCAAAATTTCCACTACCGGTTCTCCGGAACTGGTCAGAACCTGTTGAATACCACCTCTGCCCAGAAGTCACATTCAGACATACACAGAGAGGGAGGGAGGAAGAGAGAGACAAATCACTGAGGTCCTTTTCGCACATTTACATTTTTCATTATCTTACAGTTACATACATATACATATACACTAAAATGTAAATGTGTGAAAAATATGTAAGAAAATGAAAAGAAAAAGAAAGAAATGAAGGAGAAAAGATAAAAATGCAAGAATGAGGGGAGAAAGTAAAAGAAAGATAGAAAAGAAAGAAAAAAGATTCAAAGAATTAACTTTGGGTCTGCTTTACAGTTGTTATAAGTACAATTATAAATTTACCTCTTCCTCAATGGTTACAACATAACTCTCTTCTTCCTGTAATCTATCCTATCGAATCAAGAATACCATAAAACATAAGTTCATTTTTTTCTGAATCACATAAAAAGTCTATAAGGGGTTTCCAGACAGCAATAAATGTAAATATTGTCTTTTCTCTGATCAAACAAGTCAATTTAGCCATCTCAACTAGTTCCATCATCTTCACCAACCATTCCCCATTGTAGGTAATGCCAAATCTTTCCATTTTGGTGAATATAATCATCTTTCTGTAGTTATCTTGTACAAAAACAAAGCTCCATAACTTTTGTCCAACTGTTTGTCCATCAATCCTAAAAGAAAATCTTCTGGTCTCAATTGTATATTAAACTCCTGTGTATGTTTTTAGAATCCAAAATATCTCCCTCCCTCCCTCTCTCTCTCTCTCTCTCTCTCTCTCTCTCTCTCTCTCTCTCTCTCTCTCTCTCTCTCTCTCTCTCTCTCTCTCTCTCTCCATCATCTATCATCTGATAGATAAATAGATACCTTGTTTCCCAGAAAATAAGACATCCTCTGATAGTAAGCGCAATCGGGCTGTTGAGCGCATGTGCTAAAATAAGCCGCCCCCCCGAAAATAAGTCCTTCCCGAAAATATTTAAACACATGTGCAGCCGATTCCTGCCTGTCGGAGCGTAAATCAGCCCCGTTCCACCCCCTTGACATGGCTTATCTACATGCTGACCTAGACGAGGAGATCTATGTAAAAGGTCCTCCAGGGTTTCGACAGCAAGAAGGGGATACAAAAAGAAAAAAAGACTAGGAAGTAACTGGAGTGACCTAATATAGAGATAGGAAAACAAACCACTAAAGCAGGTTAACAGTGAACTACAAAGATAGATATAAGAGAAAGACCAAATCAAGGAGGAGTCAAAAGCACAAACAAGAACATAGATTACAGTTGTGACAACTTTGATAAGATGTATATTTGAATTCTTGTTAACATGTTCTGTATGTTTTGTTGTTACTTGTTTTGTTCTGTTTGTATTTTTAAATAAATTGTGTGTGTGTGTGTGTGTTTTCTTTAAGCCATGTTTTTCCTATGTAGCAAAGATTTTTCTGGAACCACAATTGAGTGAAATCACATTCACTACTTTCTGGGTTTTTTTCCTTCTTTTCATTCTTTCAGCCAGCAGGTTTTGTGCTGCCCATTGGGAGACTTAGGGAGACTTAGGGAGACATGGGCAGCACAAAACCTGCTGGCTGCCAGAATGAAAAAAAGGAAAAAACCCCCAGAAAGTAGTGAATGTGATTTCACTCAACTAGGGTTGCAGAAAAATCTTGGTTACATAGGAAAAACCTGGCTTAAAGAAAAACACACATAAAACCTATGTGTGTTTTTCCTTTAGACCAGGTTTTTCCTACATAAGCAAGATTTTTCTGGAACCACAGTTGAGTGAAATCACATTCACTACTTTCTGGGTTTTTTTCTCCATCTTTTCATTCTGGCAGCAAGCAAATTTTGTTTGCTGCCAGAATGAAAAGATGGAGAAAAAAACCCAGAAAGTAGTGAATGTGATTTTACTCAATTGTAGTTCCAGAAAAATCTCGGTTACGTAGGAAAAGCCTGGTTTAAAGGAAACACACACACACACACACACACACACACACACACGTGTGTGTGTGTGTGTGTGTGTGTGTGTGTGTTTTCTGAGGTTTTCGCAGCTGTTTGTATGTAGGTCTTTGGTTATTCGGGTCTTCTCCCGCGTAAAATTGGAAGTGTCTTGGCGACATTTTGACAAAGTCTCATTTGTCATCTTCAGGCTGGTGTTCTCGGCTTCGTGCTTCCAGGAGCAATGTGAGATCGCAGCTTTCTCTTCTTTTTAACTGCTAGTGGGGGTGGGAGCTGATTGGGTGGGAGCTTGGCTGTGTTCTGATTGGGTGGAGGTATGTTCTGATTGGTTAGGGGCTTGGCTGTGCTCTGATTGGCTGGGGGGTTGGTTGTGCTCTGATTGGCTGGGGTGTGTTCTGTTTGGGTGGGGGCTTGGTTGTGCTTGGCTTAGTCTGAGTTGCAGGGGGATTTGAGCTGGTGAGCTGCGTTGTTGTTGTTTGGCTTCATGTTTGTGGCCATGCGATCTCTTCATGGTGGGTTCCAGTCTGCTTCATGTATGGATTGGAGGCGTTTAAAGTGGCTAATGATGCAGTTGCGGTCTGGCTTCTGGTCCTTGGTCATGCCTCATTATCAGTGTGGGTTTGAGTCTGCTTTCTACGTGGATGTGTGGTGGTGACATCCTGTGTGGCTCTCGTGAGTGTGGGTCTGGTGTCATTCATCGTGTTAGGGACTCATTTGTCAATAAGGGCGGGTTTCCAAATGGCTGGTAGGCGGGAGGTATCGTCTCGTTTGTTGATGCTGTGTGGGCGTTTTTCTATCTCGATGGCTTCTCTGATTATTCTGTTGTTAAATTGTTCAGTTTTGGCGATAGTTCTGGTCTTTTTGAAGTCAATTTCATGTCCTGTGGCTTTAAGGTGTTGGACCAGGGAAGAAGTTGATTCCTCTTTTCTAACTGAGTTCTTGTGTTCTTCAAAGAATAAGAGCACGCATTTATATATATCTATTTTCATATATATGTTTTCTGAGATTTTCGCGGGTGTTTGTATGTAGGTCTTTGGTTATTCGGGTCTTCTCCCGAGTAAAATTGGAAGAGTCTTGGCGACATTTCGACGAAATCTCATTCGTCATCTTCAGGCTGATGTTCTCGGCTTCGTGCTTCCAGGAGCAAAGTGCTACCATAATGCTCAGAATAGACACTCAGCTGACAAACACATAACACAGTGACACCGCCATTTCCTCTGGTTTCCTCCACATGCCCCAAAATAATAAGACCTTCCTGAAAATAAGGCCAAGCGCTTATTTCGAGGTTCAAAAAAATATAAGACAGGGTCTTATTTTCGGGAAACCATGGTAGATAGATAGATAGATAGATAGATAGATAGATAGATAGATAGATAGATAGATGATAGATATAGATGATCTATCTATCAAATTTATGTAGCTGTTCATCTCACTGGAGGCAACTTTTGGCGGTGAACAAGAATCAAACAAAAATAACAAATACAAGCAAAAATATAAAACTTGTATTAAGAAATATCATTACAAGAAATACAAGGCTTTTTACTTTCATATCCACCAAGCATGACAAAATGTTGCTCACATTTCCAACATAAATTGGAAGACCCTTTAGAAATTCTAGACAATTTCTCTTGTGACATGTAAACTAATGGTATATCATTTTATAAAAATTCTCTTTAAGATTATAACAGAGAGTAAATCTCAACCACTTATTTTCCAATTTTCCAATTCTGTATATTACAACTAAAGGTTTGGCCGACTTTATCATATAATCTTTCACTTCTTCTGTTTCAAATTTCAGTAAAAAGTTCATAACTTCTAGCATTTATATTTTCATCATTTTCATTTGTACATAGTTCTATTTCAAACTCATATGCTCAACGTTCAAAACCATAATTATTTTGTTCACATTAAATCTTTCTAATAATTGCAAATAAGAAAGCCATTGATAATTATATTTCTATGCCACCAGTTCTTCTCTTGATTTTACTTTACCTTCTGCTTGACAAAAATCCAATGTCTCATGATGTTAGCCATTTATGATTGTTCATTATTTCTCATCTATAAAATGCTTCTTGTGCTGAGAGCCACAAAGTGTTTCTTGTCTTTCTTTGGGTATAGATAGGAGAAGAGAAGGCAGAGATGGTGGGCAGAGTTAAATTTATTATCAGTTTTGAATCCTTACATTGCCACAAATGGTCTGTGTCCTACCTTCTTGAATTCTGTTGACTGTTATCTGACACCAGTTTAATATTGAACTTTAGTTGACTATATTCTTGTCTATAGGTTTGAATAAATTTGCTGTGCTGCAATTTAACATATAGTCCTGATCCTTTGCACCTGACAGTATCGCTATATTGTCTCTTTCCATCTCTCTGGGCTTTTTTCTCCCTATAGGATAGATTTCATCAGCATTTGTAAAGATCGCAAAAGTTCATCCTCAA
The DNA here is from genome assembly GCA_030761175.1 of Masticophis lateralis. Lineage (NCBI taxonomy): Eukaryota > Metazoa > Chordata > Lepidosauria > Squamata > Colubridae > Masticophis > Masticophis lateralis. The sequence goes on from JAUDYJ010000001.1 coordinate 333,643,609, forward strand.
AACATTTGTAATAAAAGCCTGACAATTCATCTGCCTCACCACCTTTTATGGTTTACTCTTTTTATAAACGCCAAATGAATTAGCTTCAGAAATTCCCCTTCATTTTATACTGTAGGTTCTTCATAATCTGCCTCTCCAGTAAATTTTGTCTCCTTAGATATCCATCTAGTTTTTCTAGAGAGATGTCACTTTCTTTATACAAATTGGAATAATGTTCATAAAATGCTTTTTGTATGGTGGCATTGCCTGTAAATACATTGTCTCACTGTTGCAATTTCATTATAATTTTCTTTTCTTTGTGCAATTTTTAGGATAGCTGCTTCCATTGTTTATTTGCAAACTCAAAAGTTCTTTGCCTTACATAATTGACTTATATTTCCATTTCTCTTACTCTTAACATATACACGTATCATAAAAGCTTAATTTGCTCAGAAATACTTACCTGTTCTGGAAATGTCTTCTTTTCTCTCTATTCATCAAAATTAGCTTGTGTTTATCTTGACTCTGTTTTAAGTTTACTATTATGTTGTATAAAATAACATACAATTAAATCTTTTCTTGCACCCCGAATTTATTTATGAAATTTATTTGCCGCCCATCTCACCCATCTTAAATAAATCTTTCACCTAAATTATTTTTTTCAATCTTTTAATATCTTTTTGCAGTCCTTCACTATTGCTTCTTTCTGTAGCAATATTTTGTTTCGTTTCCATCTAAAGTAATTAGATTTTCTTTTATAAACCATACTCACAGGATTATGGTCTGAGAAATGTCTTGGTAATATCTCCACTTTAGAAACTTTAGTAGCCCAGTTCTTTGAAGTCCAAATTATGTCTATTCTTGAAAAGGATTTACATCCTTCAGAAAAATAAGTATGTACTTTTGAATTGTCTTTTTGTTGGTCTCCGAACAGCAACTGGCCCTAAATTGTCCATCAAATCAAAGAAAATTTGGGGTAATTTGTCTTGAATTATTTTAATATTTTTCTCAGAAGTTGTGTTTAGTGGGGGGAGATCACTACATTCTATTTTTCCATAAAACATAAATTTGCATAATAGAAATCATAATCTCACTATAAATAATTCATAAAATAATACTTTGTCCTCATTTGGTGCATAGATACCCAGTATTAGTCCCTTACATATTAACTTCCATGCTCATCAGTCAATACAAATTCTGGCTTTAGTTGGAAATTAATATTTTTCTTTTTACTTTTTTTTTGTTTGTTTGTTACTGTTGAAATTCATTGTTCACTCAAATTTTTAATCAAATATTTTAAGTCCTTTTTTTCTAGTAATTTTGATATACTAAGTGTAATCATGTTATTTGAATATAGCTTGCATTTTGGTCTAGTGGTTAAGACCCCAGGCTAGAACTCATGGTCTGGTCTCATGTTTGGCAAGAAAGTTGGCTGGATAACTTTGGGCCAATCACCAGGAGAATAGTGAGTTCTAGACATAAATGCTGATTGGCTCACTTTGCTCCAATCACTCACTCTCTCAGCCCAACTCACCTCACAGGGTTATTGCTGTGGAGAAAATAGAAGGAGGAAGGAGCATTAGTAGGTATGTTTATTTATATACATTATACTTTGTATAATATTATACATTGAGTTACGTATAAAGTAATAAAGGCAGGATAAAAATCTAATACAATAAATAAATGACCATCAAAGAGGGCACTTGTCTTCAGTACATTCATCATTTTCACTAAAGCTTTTAGTCTTACAGATGCCTTTATCTGTCTGACTGCTCATGGGCAATCTATCACACTTAAGAATTAAATACATAGTTATTGACCTGATAACGGCTAATACAGGTCATCCACAACTTACAGCAGTTCATTTAGTGGCCATTCAAAGTTACAACATCACTGAAAAAAGGAATGTACAACAGTTTTTCACACTTATTACCGTTACCGCATACCCATGAACATGTAGCCTTCTGACAAGCAAAGTCAATGGGGGAGCTGGATTCACTTAACAGCCATGTTACTAGCTTAACAACTGCAGGGATTCACTTAACTAGCAGGTTCTGACAGGTTCTGGAGAACCAGTAGCAGAAATTTTGAGTGGTTCAGAGAACCGGAAATGTTGAGTAGTTCGGAGAACCAGCAAATACCACCTTTGGCTGGCCCCAGAGTGGGGAGGGAATGGAGATTTTGCAATATCTTTCCCCCAGGAGTGCGGAGGGAATGGGGATTTTGCAGTATCCTTCCCCTGCCATACCCACCAAGCCATGCCCACAGAACCAGTAGTAAAAAAAAATGGATTTCACTACTGCTTTGGAGGTCTTCTAGTGCAAACTGCTTTAAGCTATTGAAGGTAGGCTAGGATACAAATCTAATACATTAATTAGGTTTTCAAAGTGGCAGATAGCTAAGGATTCCATCTTGTTGAATAGTCCAGTAGCTGATGCAGGCAATATCTGGAGTTGCCAAAGAGCTTCATATTTTTATCCATTTTGTGCTATCTAAAGGAATGGGTTGCTTGCTACAGAGTTATGCATAAATTTGGAGAATTGTGGAAGCAGGATTTACTTAACAACCATGTTGCTAACTTAACAACTGCAGTGATTCACTTAACGACTGTGGCAAGAAAGGTTATAAAATGGGGCAAAACTCAATGAACAAATGTTTCGCTTAACAATAGAAGTGTGGAGCTCAATGTGTCGTAAGTCGAGAACTATCTGAACTGCAAGGAATGCTTGTCTTAACCAAGAGAAACCTAATTAGAGTATCTTTCATTGATGCTTTGCTTGAATTGTCCTTCTGTAAACTTCCCTGTGTGGTACTGCTCAAAATATGCAGAAAATGCTAGTTGCCATGGCAGCATAGTCAGGACCTGGCCCTCTAAAACACCTCCATTTTAAAAACTTATATCATGATTTATGAGCAAGGCTAAAGAGGAAGATGACATTTGTGTAGGAATGGTCTTGATACATGGTTCTCTATGAAATAAATAATTTCCACATCAGTATTTTCAGAAGGCAATTGTAAATCTCAACACATTTTTAAGGGCACTGTTGGATAAAGTTGAGCATGTAGAGAAAGACTTTAGGGCTGGGAAGCCTTCACGGAAGAAAAGAATATGCCATGCAATGAATCCTTGACTAAGGAATTCATCTATTTCATTATCACAAATATCACAGCTTACTAATTTCAGGATCATAAAATCCATGATTTATAAATTTAGCAGAAACAGTTCCTATCTATGTCTACCTTTTAGTATAGCATCTGCTCCTGCTTGGAAATGCATTTTCTGTGTTCTGCAACCTTTGTCCTCTAAAAATATGCATTTGGGCATACATTTTCCCCCTTTTTTTAAAACACATTTTTAAAAATTATTTACAAAATCTGCAAAACTGGTTTGGGGCACACGTAAGGTTTGCTAAATTTCATTTTTTCCCCAATCATCCATAACTGTAAGCAGATCATAACTTTACAGTAATTGAAATCCATCATTTGAAATCCAGAATCTCATCCCCAGAAAAAGATTGCAAATTTTTCTTTAGTTATTTAGTATCATGGAAGACAAAAAAGAAAGCTTGATGTGTAATAAGAAAATAAATGAAAATTAACTGTGTGGCCATTTTATTAAGACAAACTGAAATGTCATAAGGAGATAAATAATGGTGAAATAAGATAAATAATGTACTGGATGTTGAAACAACCAAGTCTGCATTTATTAGAGAGAGCAGTGGTTAGAATGCAGTACTGCAGGCTACTTTGCTGATTGTCAGCTGACTGCAATTTGGCAGTTCGAATCTCACAAGACTCAAGGTTGACTCAGATTTCCATCCTTCCAAGGTGGGTAAAATGAGGACTCAGATTGTTGGGGGCAATAGGCTGACTCTGTAAACTGCTTAGAGAGGGCTGTAAAGCACTGTGAAGCAGTATATAAGTCTAAGTGCTATTGCTATTAACTAAGCTAAATAATTAAAAACCATTACAGATTCCATTATTATCCAGAAGTTATCTTCAGAAGTAGACATAATCAGATACTCCATACAATAAAAGCAGCCCAAAATAAATACAAGATACAATTTTTACCTGAGAGAGGTAAAAATTACATCTATTGACATATCGTTTGGAAAAGAGCTGTACTGTTCTATTTTTGTGTTCAGTTCTAAAGTATTTGTTTGATTGTTTGACTGTCTGATTGATTACATGTCCTCAAGTCAGTGTCAACTCTTAGCAATTACATAGATAGATTTTCTCCAGTGTCATCTGCCTTCAAGCTGGTCCTTCAGAATGTTTTACTCATCTACATTCTACTAAAACTCTCATTATCATGACCTTTAACTAGAGGAAACTATGGATCAAAGGCAACAATTTTTAAATCAAGGTATCACAAATGGGCTTACTTTTAAAATATGTCCAAAATCTGGGTCCCATAACTCCTAAAAAGAATGACATTTGGGAAAATTATGGCTGCTTCATTGCAACTGACTGCTACTGGGCTGCTAGTGTGGTCCCTGTGATCTTCACCAGATGTGGTATTCAGCAGGTTCTGACCAGTTCTAGAGAACTGGTAGTTGAAATTTTGAGTAGTTCTGAGAACCAATAAATACCACCTCTGACTGGCCCTGCCCCCATCTATTCTCTGCCTCCCGAGTCCCAGCTGATCGGGAGGAAATGGGGATTTTGCAGTAACCTTCCCCTGGAATGGGGAGGGAATGGAGATTTTACAGCACCCTTCCCCTGCCACACCCAGCAAGCCATGCCCATCAAGCCATGCCATGCCCACCAAGCCACGTCCACAGAACCAGTAGTAAAAAAATTTGAATCCCACCACTGATCTTTACCAATGTTCTGGGAGAGTTTCAGAACCAGCCAGTTTCACAATCTCTTGCTCCCTCTCCCACTCAGCAGCAAGCTTTTATCTGTGGGGTGGGATGGGATGGGATGGGATGGGAAGGGAAGAGAAGGGAAGGGAAGGGAAGGGAGGGAAGGGAAGGGAAGGGAAGGGAAGGGAAGGGAAGGGAAGGGAAGGGAAGGGAAGGGAAGGGAAGGGAAGGGAAGGGAAGGGAAGGGAAGGGAAGGGAAGGGAAGGGAAGTTAAAATGTTCCCTGCCAGATTCCCATAACTCAATGGGAAAGCTGATGGGAAGGGAGAAATTCCTCCTGTTCTCACTGCTTTTTGCATGAGTGTTCTCCAACAATAAATTCAAAAACGTCAATACTTTCTTCACCTGCTTCTTCAATTTTTCATTTACATGGAGCATCACAGGCAAATCATCCAACAAAATTAATTAATAAATAAAATTAAATATACATTTAAAAAATTAATTAATTAATTAATTAAAAATAGCAATAGCATTTAGATTTATATACCGCTTCACAGTGCTTTTACAGCCCTCTCTAAGTGATTTACAGAGTCAGCATATTGCCCCCAAGTATCTGGGTCCTCATTTTACCCACCTTGGAAGGATGAGTCAATCTTGAGCCAGTGAGATTTGAACTGCCGAACTGCAGCTAGCAGTCAGCTGAAGTAGCCTGCAGTGCTGCACTCTAACCACTGTGCCACCTCAAAAGAAAGCAAAAACGAACAAACCCAGGGAGGCGGCTCAATGGACCAGTTGGCCTTTTTCTGCTGCCAGTTTTCTATGTTTCTATGTTTTCTATTCCCTGTATGATTCTGATCTTTGTAGGTATAGACTTGTCACAGTATGTGAATATATGCATCTATTCACAATATTCACCGTATGTGAATATCTTTTCATTGTTACTCTACCAAATGCTACACTGATGCATATTTGTCAACTGCTGGTTCCTTTAGAAACTATGCACCATTTCAATATTGTCATTGCTGCAGCTGTTATCATTCATTTAGCCTTTTTCATATTTAAGTTTAAGGTCATTTTTTTCCAGTGCTCTTTGAGTTTCATTACTAGAACTTTCGGATCATTTGCCTTTTCAACTGTCAGAGTCATGTCATCAGCCTAACATAGGCTATTGATGTTTCTCCCACAGATTTTAAAATCACATTCATCTTCTTCCAGTCCAGTTTCTCTGAGTACATTCATCATATAGGTTCAATAAATAATGGGACAGTCTATACTTACTGATCTGGAGGCACTCTGTTTTGCCACGTTGCATTCAGACTGAGGCTTCCTATGCTATATATAGATTTCATTTGAGGACAATATTTTCCAAGGCACCTGAAGGCCAGACAAGGAATAATGTTTGGAAACTGATCAAGGAGAGATTCAATCTAGAAATATGGAGAAATTTTGTGACAGTGAAAACAATCAACCAATGGAACAGCTTGCCTTTGGAAGTTGTGGGAGCTTCATCACTGGAGGCTTTCAAGAAGAAATTGGACTGCTATCTGTCAGAAATGGTGTAGGGTCACCACACCATAAAAAAGATGTTGAGACTCTAGAAAAAATGCAGAGAAGAGCAACCAGGATGATTATGGGACTGGAGACTAAAACATATGAAGAACGGTTACAGGAACTGAGCATGGCTAGTCTAGTGAAGAGAAGGACTGGGGGAGAAATGATAGCAGTGTTCCAATATTTGAGGGGCTGCCACAGAGAGGAAAGGGTCAAACTATTTTCCAAGGCACCCAGAGGCCAGACAAGGAATAATAGATGGAAACTGAACAAGGAGAGATTCAACCTGGAAATAAGGAGAAATTTTCTGACAGTGAGAACAATCAACCAATGGAACAGAAGTTGCCTTCGGAAGTTGTGGGAGCTTCATCACTGGAGGCTTTCAAGAACAGACTGGACTGCCATTTGTCAGAAATGATGTAGGGTCTCCTGCTTGGGCAGGGGGGTTGGACTAGATGACCTACAAGGTCCCTTCCAACTCTGTTAATCTGTAAACAGTAGGAATACAGTGGGTCAAGTGGCTGAAATCCTGGGCAGGAGGTTAGCAACCCCACGGTCAAGACTTGAGATCAGCCATGGGGTGGGATTGAGCTCTCATCCTTCATCCAGCTCC